>CAMZMU010000106.1:20398520-20753444 GCA_947311845.1 Poa pratensis | reverse complement strand
GGTTTTTTGGGGAGCGCACTCGCGACTACTGGCATCGAGTTCTCTTCCCCACGCGACTTATTCCGACTCGGCAGCCTCTCATCGACGACATGGGCGACAACAGCAACGCCAACGCTTCGGCTGCCGCTTGCACCGTATGATTACTTGATCTTCCTGTTCACGATACTGCTACAGATTTCTGCTTGTAGTAGTTGCTTAGATTCGTTCTATTTATCTACTATTCAAGTATATCGCTGATTAGAATAATTCTGGTTATTCGTCATAAACTATTTACTGTTTTCGCGGATTAAATCAATAGCTAAATTACTTATTTTCAACAATCCAAAAACCTGAATAGGCAATTTGCTGCGCCTGGCTTTCTCGCGTCTATGAGGCCGATTCCTTCAAAGGGGTACAGTAATAAACGGTGGCGCATGAGAGCAGTTTACTGGTTTCAAAACAGTAACTGCTATGCTGCCACCAAAGGCAACCTGAGGGCGATCTCAATGCTGAACAACTGGAAGCTTTTGAGAAGCTCGATATGCCTTTTCAAGGGTGCCCTTCTGAGTGTTCTTGACGATTCCATTGTGGACTCGTATATGTCATTTGATAACGGCAAGGACATGTGGATGCGCTCGAGGCCAAGTTTGGTGCCTCGGACGCTGGCAGCGAGCTGTACTCATGGAGCAATTCTATGACTACAAGATGACTGATGAGCGCTCTGTTGTACAGCAGGCTCATGAGATACAGTCACTCGCTAAGGAAATTGAGCACTTTAAGTGTAGTAATTTACCGGACAAGTTTGTTGCCGGTGGCATTATCGCCAAGCTTCCACCTTCGTGGCACACTTTGCTACTTCTCTGAACACAAGAGACAAGAGTTTTCCGTTTCGGAATCTCATTGGGTCGCTTGATGTTGAAGAGAAGGCGAGAGCAAAGGATACACGTGTCTCGAGTTGCTGAGGCTGGTTCTAGTGCCCATGTGGTACAGAAGAAGAATTACCAGCCGCCCCACAAGACCAAGTTTAACAAGAACAAATCTGGGGGTAAAGGCAAGTCTTACGATAGGCACAAGCCTTCACAGTCTACCAACTTCAAGAATAACAACAATAGCCAAGGAAGGGAGCATGCCATGTTTGCGGTGATCCGAATCACTGGCACCTCGCTGTCCTAACCGCCATGAGCTTCGCACATCGGAGAACACGCGAAGACTGCCAATGTTGTCATCGGCGACACTGAGATGAAGGAATCTGGGTACGGTATATTCCTACCATTCTTTCAGTTTGTCATTCTCCTGAATGGTTGATTGACACTGGTGCCAATGTACATGTTTGTGCTGATGCTTCCATGTTTTCTTCTTACCAGGTCACAGGGACTTCTCCCGTGCTGATGGGGAACAACTCACATGCTTCTGTTCGTGGTGTTGGTACGGTCGATCTGAAGTTTACTTCGGGCAAGACCGTGCGCCTGAAGAACGTTCATCATGTGCCCTCCATCAATAAAATCTCGTTAGCGGATCTCTTTGCGAGATGGTTATAAGTTGGTTTCGAGTCCAATAAAGTTTAATATCTAAGTATGGACAATTTGTTGGTAAAGGCTATGAGTGCGGAGGCTTGTTCCGCCTATCTTTGTCAGATATTTGCACCAAAGTTATTATCATATTTGTCGTGAATTTGAATATAATGTTTTGGCATTCACGACTTTGTCATATTAACTTTGATTGCATGACGCGGCTAGCTAATTTGGATTAATCCGAAATTCACTACTATCAAAGGTTCCAAGTGTCAAGTGTGTGTGCAAGCTAAGCAATCTCGCAAGTCTCATACGGCTACGGAGCAAGAGACTTGGCGCCACTGGAACTTATACATCAGATCTTTGTGAGATGAATGGCGTGTTGACAAAAGGCGGAGAAAGAAATATTTCATGACGCTTATTGATGACTCCACTAATAGTTTATGTGTATTTTCTGAAAACAAAAGATGAGGCTTTAAACTACTTCAAAAACTATAAAGCTGAAGCAGAGAACCAACTTGATCGAAAGATTAAAAGGCTAAGGTCTGATCGTGTGATACTCTCAAACGTATCTATAATTTTTGATGTTCCAAGCGTTTATACCAATTCTACATGTTTGCATCTACTTTATATCACTTTTATACATTTTTGGGACTAACCTATTAACAAGATGCCGAAGTGCCAGTTCCTGTTTTCTGCTGTTTTTGTATTCCAGAAAAGCTAGTCTGGAAATATTCTCGGAATTGGACGAAACTACACGGGGGTGCCTATTTTTCCAGAACACGCCTGACGGAGCGAAGGAGCAGCAGAGGAGGCACCAGGAGGCCACACCACCTAGGGCGCGGGCCCCCCTCTGCCGCGCCCTATGGTGTGTGGGCCCCTCGGGGGTCCGCAGCCGCCGCCCTTTCGCCTACTTATTCCCCCCCGACGCGAAAACCCTAAGTACCTGAGCAAATATCCACGAAAAAGCAGAGAACGCCGCCGTCGTCAACCCTAGCTCGGGAGGGTTCTAGAACCTCTTCCCGGACCCTGCCGGAGAGGGGAATCGTCACCGAGGCTTCTACATCGCCATGCCTGCCTCCGGAGTGATGCGTGAGTAGTATCATCCTTGGACTACGGGTCCATAGCAGTAGCTAAGATGGTTGTCTCTCCACTTTGTGCCATCATGTTTAGATCTTGTGAGCTGCCCTACATGATCAAGATCATATTATTGAATGCTACATGTTGTGTTTGCTGGGATCCGATGAATATTGAATATTATGTCAAGTTGATTATCAATCTATCTCAATGTTATTTAAGATCTTGCATGCTTTTCCGTTACTCGTAGATGCTTTGGCCAAGTAGATGCTTGTAAATCCAAGAGAGAGTATTTATGCTAGATAGTGGGTTCATGTCTCCGTTTAACCTGACAGTGACAGAAAGTTCTAAGGTTGTGGATGTGTGTTGCCACTAGGGATAACCTAACGATGCTATATCCACGGGCATATGTGTTTTGTTACATTACGCACTTACTTAATGCAATTATCCGTTGCTTGCAACTAAACCAACGGGGACTCGGATGACAACCCGGCGGTGGATTATTAGTCATAGATGCTGTTGGATAACGGTCTATGTATTATGTCGTAATGCCCAATTAAATATCATAGTAGTCAACATGTCATGTATATGCATTGTCATGCGCTCACTATTCGTCAATTGCCCAGCTGTAATTTGTTCACCCAACATGTTAGTTATCTTTTATGGAGAGACACCACTAGTGAACTGTGGACCCCGGTCCATTCTTTTACACTGATTAAACAACCACAAACTGCAAACTGTTCCTTTTTCATTCTCTGCAATTTAATACTCATTTTCCACACCATACGTTTAATCCTTTGTTTTCAGCAAGCCAGTGAGATTGACAACCTCACTGTTTCGTTGGGGCAAAGTAGTTTGATTGTGTTGTGTGCAGATTCCACGTCAACAGTCCAGACTCCCTGCGACAGCTATTTTTCTGGCGCCGTTGACAACCTTCTGAAGAGCTGCTCCTACTGGTTCGATAACCTTGGTTTCTTTGAGGGAAAACTTGCTGCTGACTACATCATACCTTCCTCTTGGGGTCTCCCAACGAACGTGTGTTTCACGTCATCAAGCTATTTTCTGGCGCCGTTGCCGGGGAGCAGAAGTACTTCAGTGCAAGCTGCTGACTCCCCTCAACAGCCAGCTATTTTTTCTGGCGCCGTTGCCGGGGAGACAGCAGTCTTCTGCAAGGGGAGTTTCACGCTTCCAATCTCTTTACTTTGTTTTGTCTTGCTTAGTTTATTTTATTTTATCTTGTTTGCTTTAATTATCAAAAACACAAAAAAATTAGTTACTTGCATTTAGTTTATTTTGGTTTTGTTTTCTGCTGAGTTATTATGTCTAGCTCTTTACTTGCTATCAATGGTTACTTTCCTTGAAACTAGTCCTATGGCTGAAAACAACATGAGAGAGCTTTATGAAATTTATCTTGAATTGGGACATGAGGTGTTTGAAGAGAAAATTAAAAAGCCTATGGAAATTTATTTGCATAACAATCATGATAGTAGCAATGTTATTAGCATACATTCTTTGAACACATTATTGCTAATGCCATGGAAAGCTCTAAGCTTGGGGAAGCTGGTTTTGATAAAAAATGTTATTTTTAGTCCCCTAGCTTTGGAGGAGGAAGAATGCTATATTGTCGAATGTGATGATTCTATTGAAATATCTCTTTTGATAAATTTGAAAAAACCTCCTTGACTCAGTAAAGGAAATTGCAGAAAGTAAAAATGTGCTCCCTAATGTTATTTATGATAATTCTCTTGATGATGGTCCTATATTGCCTGATGATATTAATTTTGCTACTATTGTCAAAAGTGAGTTTAATGACTCCACTATTTTTAGCTTAATACAAATTATGTGCTTATAGATTACGAAAAGCATGCTTATTGTGATAATTACATTGTTGAGTCTATTCATGATGCTACTGAAAATTATTTTAGAAAGAGGAAAATATGGTATAGAAATCTTCATGTTATTAAATTTCCTCTCCTTTGATGAAAGTTTTGAGCTTTCTCTGTGTTGCTTTATATGATGTTTCTTTAAACCTAATGGTCAGTTATGAGAGAGGGAGACACATTTCATATATTCAATAATATTAAGTCTCCTCTCTTTATGTTGAAAATTTTGAAGTTGCACTTGTTTTGTCTTCCTATGCTAGTCACTTTGTGCTTCATTTACTTGTTTTCTTACAAGGCTCCTATGCATAGGAAGAGTGTTAGATTTAAACATGTTTTATATATGCTTCTTGATGCTCTCTTTTACGTTTCAACTCTCATCTTTATGTGAGCATCATAAAAATCACTATGCCTAGCTAAAAGGCGTTAAAGAAAACGCTTTTGGGAGGCAACCCATTATTTTTCTGCATTTTTCTTTTATTGAGTCAAGGAGTTGTTTACTTCTGTAGCAACTCCTTTGTATCTTTATTTTCTCGCATTGTTGTGCCAAGAGTAGCCTCTAATGTTAAGATGATGCTTAATTTTGATTGCTGCGCAGAAACAGATTTTTGCTGTTCACTGTACGAAATTCCTAAAATCACCAGATTGTTAATTAAATCTGAAATTTTGTGCGTAATCTTTATGAATGTCTGAAACTTTCATTAGTTCAGAGTTTTCGATCTGAGCGTCGTAAGTGCCCGAAAAAATTCGTCTTTGCGGACTGTTCTGTTTTAGACAGATTATGCCTTTTTATTTTTTGCATTCTCTCTTTTACTAGTGTTGAGTGAAATTCTTTTTTGGGTGGAAGAGCTTCACATAACATCAGTGGCTGTAGCTAATGTTTAAAGTAACAAATCATATTGCGTCTTTATAGAACATGTGAATTTTTGATTATGCACTAACCCTCTAATGAGATCTACTTTGAGTTTGGTGTGACGGAAGTTTTCAAGGGTCAAGAGAGAAGGATGATATAATAGGATCAAGAAGAGTGAAGAGCTTAAGCTTGGGGAGCTCCCATGGATCTCCCCAGCATATTTCAAGAAGACTCAAGCGTCTAAGCTTGGGGATGCCCAAGGCATCCCCTTCTTCATCGTCAAAATTATCAGGTCATCTCTAGTGAAACTATATTTTAATTCTTTCACATCATATGTGCTTTTCTTGGAGCGTCTGTGTGCTTTTTATTTTCAGTATTGCACTTTTATTTTCAATAAAGCTTGACTGGACCCTAGCATTCTTGATTGGGAGAGAGACACGCTCCGCTTTTTCATGAGAATACTCCTATTCTTCACTTATATTTGTTGAGTATTCATATCTAGCGCTGTTCAGCTTTTAGCTCTTGTTTTCATGTATCTCTTGTCAGAGCTATTAGCTTTCTTTTGTAGAAAGTACTCTCTTGCTTCACTTATATTTGTTTGGAGAGTTGATGAAATAAATTGATTGGTGTTTGGTTGGTTCAGAAAATGTTGCATGTGGTAATTGGTATAAGGAAAAACTTGCTTAATCTTGTAGATCACTAAAATGGATAACTTGATGCTTGTCAATTGTTTTGAGTTAACAAGTAGATCATGATTAAATTGTGCATCACATGAGTTAAGCCTATTAGTGAAGAACTACCGTAAAGCTTGTTGAAAATTTGGTTTGCATCGGTGGTACTCTAAGGTCTAGATATTTTCTAATAACAGGGTTTGGTTAACAAGGAAGACGGTATGAAGTCTTATAACGTTTGCAATATGTTTGTCATATAAAACTTGGTGTACGGGTTGATATTCTTGTTTGCTTACATAACCTTGCTAGCCTAAACTCTGTACTGAGAGGGAATGCTTCTCGTGCATCCAAATCCTTGAGCCAAAATCCATGCCATTTGTGTCCACCATAACTACCTATATGTGGTATTTCCTTGCCACTCCAAGTAAATTTTTCATGTGCTACCTTTAAATTATTCAAAATGTTATTATTCCCTTTTTGTGTCAATGTTTACTAGCTCATGAGGAATTAGTGTGGTTATTCTTTATTCTATTTGTCGAGTGGACTTTTACACCTGGACTAGTGGCATATACATCCGCTTATCCAATAACTTGCAAAAAGAGCTGGCAACGGGGTGCCCAGTCCCAATTAATTACAACTTTAACCAATTAATTCTCTTCACACTTTTGCCCTGATTCATCAGTAAGCAATGACAAACAGTGAAATACCTGAATGTGTGTAAACCAAAGAGAAAGAGGGATGATCTGCCTTGCTGGTAGAAATAACGTCCTTCATGGGAGCCGCTCTTAAAAGTCCGTTCGACAGGTAGAATACTGTTCTCACCCGCTACCATTCGTTGACAATTAACAAACACCTCTCAAAAATAGATACTCCTCCATGGTATGTGATTGATGGAAGGCACCCGAGGATTCGGTTAGCCATGGCTTGTGTTAGCAAGGTTGGGAGGAGTATCAAATATTTTATGCAATCTCTATATGCTTTCAAAAACCTAAAAGCTCTAGCACATGATTTAATCCCTGCTTCCCTCTGCGAAGGGCCTTTCTTTTACTTTTATGTTGAGTCAGTTTTCCTATTCTTTCTGTCTTCCACAAGCAAACACTAGTGTCAACTTTGTTACAACATGCGTTATATGCAATGTATTGGACTTGTTATACTACTTTGTGTTGACAATATCCATGAGATAAATATGTTGAAAGTTGAAGCAAATGCTGAAACTAAATTCTTCCTTTGTGTTGATTAAATACCTTTTGTTAGAAACTATTGCTTTATGAGTTAACACTTATGCAAAACTATTTGATGCTTGTCTCGAAAGTACTATTCATGAAAACGTTTAGCTTGTGTGATTCATTGTTTACTCATTATCTCTTTGGTAGAAAATTATAGACCATTGACTTGGATCACTTCATTCATTTACTTGTGCCTTGCAATATTATATGATCAAGATTATGATAGTAGCATGTCACCTCAAAAATTATTTTGTTTTTATCGTTTACCTACTCGAGGACGAGTAGGAACTAAGCTTGGGGATGCTGATACGTCTCAAACGTATCTATAATTTTTGATGTTCCATGCTTGTTTTATACCAATTGCTACATGTTTGCATCTACTTTATATCACTTTTATACATTTTTTGGGACTAACCTATTAACAAGATGCCGAAGTGCCAGTTCCTGTTTTCTGCTGTTTTTGTATTCCAGAAAAGCTAGTCTGGAAATATTCTCGGAATTGGACGAAACTACACGGGGGTGCCTATTTTTCCAGAACACGCCTGACGGAGCGAAGGAGCAGCAGAGGAGGGCCACCAGGAGGCCACACGCACCTAGGGCGCGGGCCCCCCCCTCTGCCGCGCCCTAGGGTGGTGTGGGCCCCTCGGGGGTCCGCAGCCGCCGCCCTTTCGCCTACTTATTCCCCCCGACGCGAAAACCCTAAGTACCTGAGCAAATATCCACGAAAAGATCCAGAGACACCGCCGTCGTCAACCCTAGCTCGGGAGGGTTCAGAACCTCTTCCCGGCACCCTGCCGGAGAGGGTAATCGTCACCGGAGGCTTCTACATCGCCATGCCTGCCTCCGGAGTGATGCGTGAGTAGTTCATCCTTGGACTACGGGTCCATAGCAGTAGCTAGATGGTTGTCTCTCCACTTTGTGCCATCATGTTCAGATCTTGTGAGCTGCCCTACATGATCAAGATCATATTATTGTAATGCTACATGTTGTGTTTGCTGGGATCCGATGAATATTGAATATTATGTCAAGTTGATTATCAATCTATCTCATATGTTATTTAAGATCTTGCATGCTTTCCGTTACTCGTAGATGCTTTGGCCAAGTAGATGCTTGTAAATCCAAGAGAGAGTATTTATGCTAGATAGTGGGTTCATGTCTCCGTTTAACCTGGGACAGTGACAGAAAGTTCTAAGGTTGTGGATGTGTTGTTGCCACTAGGGATAACCTAACGATGCTATATCCACGGGCATATGTGTTTGTTTACATTACGCACTTTACTTAATGCAATTATCCGTTGCTTGCAACTTAATACCAACGGGGGACTCGGATGACAACCCGGCGGTGGATTATTAGTCATAGATGCTGTTGGATAACGGTCTATGTATTATGTCGTAATGCCCAATTAAATATCATAGTAGTCAACATGTCATGTATATGCATTGTCATGCGCTCACTATTAGTCAATTGCCCAGCTGTAATTTGTTCACCCAACATGTTAGTTATCTTTTATGGAGAGACACCACTAGTGAACTGTGGACCCCGGTCCATTCTTTTACACTGATTAAACAACCACAAACTGCAAACTGTTCCTTTTTCATTCTCTGCAATTTAATACTCATTTTCCACACCATACGTTTAATCCTTTGTTTTCAGCAAGCCAGTGAGATTGACAACCTCACTGTTTCGTTGGGGCAAAGTAGTTTGATTGTGTTGTGTGCAGATTCCACGTCAACAGTCCAGACTCCCTGCGACAGCTATTTTTCTGGCGCCGTTGACAACCTTCTGAAGAGTTGATGCTCCTACTGGTTCGATAACCTTGGTTTCTTTCTGAGGGAAAACTTGCTGCTGACTACATCATACCTTCCTCTTGGGGTCTCCCAACGAACGTGTGTTTCACGTCATCAAGCTATTTTTCTGGCGCCGTTGCCGGGGAGCAGAAGTACTTCAGTGCAAGAGCTGCTGACCTCCCCTTCAACACGCCAGCATATTTTTCCGGCGCCGTTGCCGGGGAACAGTAGTCTTCTGCAAGGGGAGTTTCACGCTTCCAATCTCTTTACTTTGTTTTTGTCTTGCTTAGTTTATTTTATTTCATCTTATATGCTTTTAATTATCAAAAACACAAAAAAATTAGTTACTTGCATTTAGTTTATTTTTGGTTTTGTTTCTTGCTGAGTTATTATGTCTAGCTCTTTACTTGCTATCAATGGTTACTTTCCTTGAAACTAGTCCTATGGCTGAAAACAACATGACAGAGCTTTATGAAATTTATCTTGAATTGGGACATGAGGTGTTTGAAGAGAAAATTAAAAAGCCTATGGAAATTTATTTGCATAACAATCATGATAGTAGCAATGTCATAGCGTTGGTTATATATTTTTGGTAGTCAAATCTGAGGTATCCGACGTTCATGTTGGTACGATTATGGAGTCGAAGGATGCGACTTTCTTTGAGGATATCTTTCCCATGAAGGGTATGCCTAGCTCATCAAATCAGGAGATACCTAGCACATCTAGTCAGGAATTAGCTGTTATTCCTGAACCTATCATTTCGATAGAACACACTGATAACCCTGTGGAGGATGACAATGAAGCTCATGTTAGGAGCAAGAGACAGAGGACTGCAAAGTCCTTTGGTGATGATTTCATTGTGTACCTTGTTGATGACACCCCTAGTACCATTTCAGAAGCCTATGCATCTATTGATGCTGACTACTGGAAGGAAGCTGTTCGTAGCGAGATGGATTCCATCTTGGCTAACGGAACCTGGGAAGTCACTGATCGTCCTTATGGGTGTAAACCTGTAGGATGTAAGTGGGTGTTCAAGAAAAAGTTTAGGCCTGATGGTACTATTGAGAAGTACAAGGCGCGGCTTATGGCCAAGGGTTATACCCAGAAAGAAGGTGAAGACTTCTTTGATACTTACTCACCTGTGGCTAGACTGACCACGATTCGAGTGCTACTTTCATTGGCTGCCTCGCATGGGCTTCTCGTTCATCAAATGGAAGTGAAGATAGCTTTCCTAAATGGAGAGTTAGACGAGGAAATTTACATGGATCAGCCCGATGGTTTTGTAGTACCTGGTCAGGAAGCAAAGGTGTGCAAGTTGTTGAAGTCCTTATATGGCCTTAAGCAAGCTCCTAAGCAATGACACGAAAAGTTTGAAAGAACTTTAACTGCTGCAGGTTTCATTATAAACGAATCTGACAAATGTGTGTACTATCGCTATGGTGGAGGCAAGGGAGTTATTCTCTGTCTGTATGTCGATGACATACTGATCTTTGGAACCAACCTTGATCTAATCAAGGAGGTTAAGGATTTCTTATCTCGTTGCTTTGAGATGAAGGATCTAGGAGTAGCCGATGTTATCTTGAACATCAAGCTGCTGAGAGATGGTGATGGTGGGATTACACTGCTTCAGTCTCACTATGTGGAAAAGGTCTTGAGTCTATTCGGGTATGACGACTGTAAGCCTTCTCCGACACCATATGATCCTAGTGTGTTGCTTCGAAAGAATCAACAGACTGCTAGAGATCAACTGAGATATTCTCAGATTATTGGCTCGCTTATGTATTTGGCTTGTGCCACGAGGCCTGACATCTCTTTTGCTGTGAGCAAGTTGAGCCGGTTTGTTTCTAATCCGGGAGATGATCATTGGCATGCGCTCGAGAGAGTTATGCGTTATTTAAAAGGCACTGCGAGCTATGGAATTCACTACTCTGGATACCCGAGGGTACTGGAGGGTTATAGTGATTCAAATTGGATATCTGATGCTGATGAGATTAAGACCACGAGTGGTTATGTGTTTACACTCGGTGGTGGAGCTGTTTCCTGGAAGTCTTGCAAGCAGACCATCTTAACGAGGTCAACTATGGAAGCAGAACTCACAGCGTTGGACACAGCCACTGTTGAAGCAGAGTGGCTTCGAGAGCTTTTGATGGACTTACATGTGGTTGAAAAACCAATACCCGCTATCCTATGAACTGTGATAATCAAACTGTGATACACAAGATTAAAAGTTCTAAGGATAATATGAAGTCATCAAGGCATGTGAAGAGGAGATTGAAATCTGTCCGAAAATTAAAGAACTCCGGAGTCATTGCGTTGGATTATATCCAAACGTCTAAGAATTTGGCAGATCCCTTCACAAAGGGTTTATCACGTAATGTGATAGATAGTGCATCGAGGGAGATGGGTTTGAGACTCACGGTATGAGTTGTCCACAGTGGTAACCTACTCTATGTGATCGGAGATCCCGTGAATTAGAAGTGGGAGACAAGCTGTTGGGAAGCTGAGAGGAGAGTATCCTTATATTATATTTCCCACTCCATGAAGATGCAATACTCTTCTATTCTGTATGGCAGATTGATATTTATCTTAATGTATTCAAAGTGGCTTACTTTTATAAGCGGAGATGTTGTCCTGCAGAGCATCTCTTGAGGAATACACCTATATGAGTCTGACTGTTAAACGTCGCAGTCCGTGAGAGTTGGGTGCTCTTTAATAAACTCATGAAAGGTCTTGGAGTATGACGCATAAGCTCCACCCGCGGGGAAGCCTTGCGGCAGCTCAGTATTGGTCAAGGGCTTGTGTGAAACTAAGTCGCAGCAAACTTGTAGTTCAAGGCATAGTCCACTATCCAAATTGTGATCTAGTGTAGCATAAGTTTCTAAGTGGAAGTTCAATTTAACAGTCTCCACTGAGTACCGGTATATAAAACAATGTTTTGGAAATGAATGATGAGATATGAGCTAATGAGACTTTGTGGGGGATTGTTGGAATTTACTAGTATTTACTAGCCCAAGATAAATTCAGAAATTCTCATTGGCATATTATTATATTTTGTTAATTGGGAAAATTAATGAGTCATTGATTAATTAGTAACGGTCACGTTTATTACGGCCGTTTCTAATTCATTAACAGACACGATTAATACAGCCGTTTTGAGTCATTGATTAATTAGTAACGGTCATGTTTATTACGGCTGTTTCTAATTCATTAACAGACACGGTTAATACAGCCGTTTCTGATTCACAAACACGTTTATTGTGACCATTTTTAATTCATAAACGGACGTGTTTAATACGGCAGTTTCTAAATCATAAACGGACGCGTTTATGAGGGCTGCTCTGACTCCCAACCTGCACTATATAAAACCGAACCAAGCCAATTTTGGCACATATACGCAACACATGGTCTCGCACCACCGTTCCAAAACCTTGCGTCGCCGTCTTCCAAGTCTTCTCCATCCCGTCTTCCGGCGTGCACCGTTTGAAGGGACAGTAGGCCTCCGGAACCCCGCCTCTTGTGATCCTGTACGGGAGAGGGGCGATCGGTTTTTTGGGGAGCGCACTCACGCGACTACTGGCATCGAGTTCTTCCCCAACGACGACTTCTTCCCCGACATCGGCAGCCTCTTCATCGACGACATGGGCGACAACAGCAACGCCAACGCTTCGGCTGCCGCTGCACCGTATGATTACTTGATCTTCCTGTTCACGATACTGCTACAGTTTCTGCTTGTAGTAGTTGCTTTAGATTCGTTCTATTTATCTACTATTCAAGTAGATCGCATGATTAGTATAATTCTGGTTATTCTAGTCATAAACTATTTACTGTTTTCGCGGATTAAATCAATAGCTAAATTACTTATATTTTCAACAATCCAAAAACCTGATTATAGGCAATTTGCTGCGCCTGGCTTTCTCGCGTCTATGAGGCCGTTTCCCTTCAAAGGGGTACAGTATAAACGTGGCGCATGAGAGCAGTTTACTGGTTTCAAAACAGTAACTGCTATGCTGCCACCAAAGGCAAGCCTGAGGGCGATCTCAATGCTGAACAACTGGAAGCTTTTGAGAAGCTCGATAGCCTTTTCAAGGGTGCCCTTCTGAGTGTTCTTGACGATTCCATTGTGGACTCGTATATGTCATTTGATAACGGCAAGGACATGTGGGATGCGGTCGAGGCCAAGTTTGGTGCCTCGGACGCTGGCAGCGAGCTGTACGTCATGGAGCAATTCTATGACTACAAGATGACTGATGAGCGCTCTGTTGTACAGCAGGCTCATGAGATACAGTCACTCGCTAAGGAAATTGAGCACTTTAAGTGTAATTTACCGGACAAGTTTGTTGCCGGTGGCATTATCGCCAAGCTTCCACCTTCGTGGAGCAACTTTGCTACTTCTCTGAAACACAAGAGACAAGAGTTTTCCGTTTCGGATCTCATTGGGTCGCTTGATGTTGAAGAGAAGGCGAGAGCAAAGGATACACGTGCTCGAGTTGCTGAGGCTGGTTCTAGTGCCCATGTGGTACAGAAGAAGAATTACCAGCCGCCCCACAAGACCAAGTTTAACAAGAACAAATCTGGGGGTAAAGGCAAGTCTGACGATAGGCACAAGCCTTCACAGTCTACCAACTTCAAGAAGAACAACAATAAGCCAAGGAAGGGAGCATGCCATGTTTGCGGTGATCCGAATCACTGGGCACCTCGCTGTCCTAACCGCCATGAGCTTCGCACATCGGAGAACAGCGGCAAGACTGCCAATGTTGTCATCGGCGACACTGAGATGAAGGAATCTGGGTACGGTATATTTCCTACCATTCTTTCAGTTTGTCATTCTCCTGAATGGTTGATTGACACTGGTGCCAATGTACATGTTTGTGCTGATGCTTCCATGTTTTCTTCTTACCAGGTCACAGGGACTTCTCCCGTGCTGATGGGGAACAACTCACATGCTTCTGTTCGTGGTGTTGGTACGGTCGATCTGAAGTTTACTTCGGGCAAGACCGTGCGCCTGAAGAACGTTCATCATGTGCCCTCCATTAATAAAAATCTCGTTAGCGGATCTCTTCTGTGTCGAGATGGTTATAAGTTGGTTTTCGAGTCCAATAAAGTTGTAATATCTAAGTATGGACAATTTGTTGGTAAAGGCTATGAGTGCGGAGGCTTGTTCCGCCTATCTTTGTCAGATATTTGCACCAAAGTTATTAATCATATTTGTCGTGAATTTGAATATAATGTTTGGCATTCACGACTTTGTCATATTAACTTTGATTGCATGACGCGGCTAGCTAATTTGGATTTAATTCCGAAATTCACTACTATCAAAGGTTCCAAGTGTCAAGTGTGTGTGCAAGCTAAGCAATCTCGCAAGTCTCATACGGCTACGGAGGCAAGAGACTTGGCGCCACTGGAACTTATACATTCAGATCTTTGTGAGATGAATGGCGTGTTGACAAAAGGCGGAAAGAAATATTTCATGACGCTTATTGATGACTCCACTAGATATTGTTATGTGTATTTTCTGAAAACAAAAGATGAGGCTTTAAACTACTTCAAAAACTATAAAGCTGAAGCAGAGAACCAACTTGATCGAAAGATTAAAAGGCTAAGGTCTGATCGTGTGATACGTCTCAAACGTATCTATAATTTTTGATGTTCCATGCTTGTTTTATACCAATTGCTACATGTTTGCATCTACTTTATATCACTTTTATACATTTTTTGGGACTAACCTATTAACAAGATGCCGAAGTGCCAGTTCCTGTTTTCTGCTGTTTTTGTATTCCAGAAAACCTAGTCTGGAAATATTCTCGGAATTGGACGAAACTACACGGGGGTGCCTATTTTTCCAGAACACGCCTGACGGAGCGAAGGAGCAGCAGAGGAGGGCCACCAGGAGGCCACACGCACCTAGGGCGCGGGCCCCCCCTCTGCCGCGCCCTAGGGTGGTGTGGGCCCCTCGGGGTCCGCAGCCGCCGCCCTTTCGCCTACTTATTCCCCCGACGCGAAAACCCTACGTACCTGAGCAAATATGCACGAAAAGATCCAGAGACGCCGCCGTCGTCAACCCTAGCTCGGGAGGGTTCAGAACCTCTTCCCGGCACCCTGCCGGAGAGGGGAATCGTCACCGGAGGCTTCTACATCGCCATGCCTGCCTCCGGAGTGATGCGTGAGTAGTTCATCCTTGGACTATGGGTCCATAGCAGTAGCTAGATGGTTGTCTCTCCACTTTGTGCCATCATGTTTAGATCTTGTGAGCTGCCCTACATGATCAAGATCATATTATTGTAATGCTACACGTTGTGTTTGCTGGGATCCGATGAATATTGAATATTATGTCAAGTTGATTATCAATCTATCTCATATGTTATTTAATATCTTGAATGCTTTCCGTTACTCGTAGATGCTTTGGCCAAGTAGATAGTGGGTTCATGTCTCCGTTTAACCTGGGACAGTGACAGAAATTTCTAAGGTTGTGGATGTGCTGTTGCCACTAGGGATAACCTAATGATGCTATGTCCATGGGCATATGTGTTTGTTTACATTACGCACTTTACTTAATGCAATTATCCGTTGCTTGCAACTTAATACCAACGGGGGACTCGGATGACAACCCGGCGGTGGATTATTAGTCATAGATGCTGTTGGATAACGGTCTATGTATTATGTCGTAATGCCCAATTAAATATCATAGTAGTCAACATGTCATGTATATGCATTGTCATGCGCTCACTATTCGTCAATTGCCCAGCTGTAATTTGTTCACCCAACATGTTAGTTATCTTTTATGGAGAGACACCACTAGTGAACTGTGGACCCCGGTCCATTCTTTTACACTGATTAAACAACCACAAACTGCAAACTGTTCCTTTTTCATTCTCTGCAATTTAATACTCATTTTCCACACCATACGTTTAATCCTTTGTTTTCAGCAAGCCAGTGAGATTGACAACCTCACTGTTTCATTGGGGCAAAGTAGTTTGATTGTGTTGTGTGCAGATTCCACGTCAACAGTCCAGACTCCCTGCGACAGCTTTTTTTCTGGCGCCGTTGACAACCTTCTGAAGAGTTGCTGCTACTACTGGTTCAATAACCTTGGTTTCTTTCTGAGGGAAAATTTGCTGCTGACTACATCATACCTTCCTCTTGGGTTTCCCAACGAACGTGTGTTTCACGTCATCATCGTGGTGGAGAATATTTTTCCAATGAATTTGATTCGTTTTGTGCGGAACATGGTATAATACATGAGAGAACGCCTCCCTACTCGCCTCAGTCAAATGGAGTGGCTGAAAGAAAGAACCGAACTCTAACTGATTTGGTTAACGCCATGTTAGACACTTCGGGACTGTCTCAGGCATGGTGGGGGAGGCTCTATTGACAGCTTGTCATGTCCTAAACCGAGCTCCCATAAAAGATAAAACTGTTTCTCCATTTGAGGAATGGGAAAGGAAAAAGTTGAAACTCTCTTACTTACGTACTTGGGGCTGTTTGGCGAAAGTCAATATTCCAATTCCCAGAAGCGCAAGCTTGGACCAAAAACCGTGGATTGTGTTCTTCTGGGCTACACTTTTCATAGCGTTGGTTATAGATTTTTGGTAGTCAAATCTGAGGTATCCAACGTTCATGTTGGTACGATTATGGAGTCGAAGGATGCGACTTTCTTTGAGGATATCTTTCCCATGAAGGGTATGCCTAGCTCATCAAATCAGGAGATACCTAGCACATCTAGTCAGGAATTAGCTGTTATTCCTGAACCTACCATTTCGATAGAACACACTGATAACCCTGTGGAGGATGACAATGAAGCTCCTGTTAGGAGCAAGAGACAGAGGACTGCAAAGTCCTTTGGTGATGATTTCATTGTGTACCTTGTTGATGACACCCCTAGTACCATTTCAGAAGCCTATGCATCTATTGATGCTGACTACTGGAAGGAAGCTGTTCGTAGCGAGATGGATTCCATCTTGGCTAACGGAACCTGGGAAGTCACTGATCGTCCTTATGGGTGTAAACCTGTAGGATGTAAGTGGGTGTTCAAGAAAAAGCTTAGGCCTGATGGTACTATTGAGAAGTACAAGGCGCGGCTTGTGGCCAAGGGTTATACCCAGAAAGAAGGTGAAGACTTCTTTGATACTTACTCACCTGTGGCTAGACTGACCACGATTCGAGTGCTACTTTCATTGGCTGCCTCGCATGGGCTTCTCGTTCATCAAATGGACGTGAAGACAGCTTTCCTAAATGGAGAGTTAGACGAGGAAATTTACATGGATCAGCCCGATGGTTTTGTAGTACCTGGTCAGGAAGCAAAGGTGTGCAAGTTGTTGAAGTCCTTATATGGCCTTAAGCAAGCTCCTAAGCAATGGCACGAAAAGTTTGAAAGAACTTTAACTGCTGCAGGTTTCATTATAAACGAATCTGACAAATGTGTGTACTATCGCTATGGTGGGGCGAGGGAGTTATTCTCTGTCTGTATGTCGATGACATACTGATCTTTGGAACCAACCTTGATCTAATCAAGGAGGTTAAGGATTTCTTATCTCGTTGCTTTGAGATGAAGGATCTAGGAGTAGCCGATGTTATCTTGAACATCAAGCTGCTGAGAGATGGTGATGGTGGGATTACACTGCTTCAGTCTCACTATGTGGAAAAGGTCTTGAGTCGATTCGGGTATGACGACTGTAAGCCTTCTCCGACACCATATGATCCTAGTGTGTTGCTTCGAAAGAATCAACAGACTGCTAGAGATCAACTGAGATATTCTCAGATTATTGGCTCGCTTATGTATTTGGCTTGTGCCACGAGGCCTGACATCTCTTTTGCTGTGAGCAAGTTGAGCCGGTTTGTTTCTAATCCGGGAGATGATCATTGGCATGCGCTCGAGAGAGTTATGCGTTATTTAAAAGGCACTGCGAGCTATGGAATTCACTACTCTGGATACCCGAGGGTACTGGAGGGTTATAGTGATTCAAATTGGATATCTGATGCTGATGAGATTAAGGCCACGAGTGGTTATGTGTTTACACTCGGTGGTGGAGCTGTTTCCTGGAAGTCTTGCAAGCAGACCATCTTAACGAGGTCAACTATGGAAGCAGAACTCACAGCGTTGGACACAGCCACTGTTGAAGCAGAGTGGCTTCGAGAGCTTTTGATGGACTTACCTGTGGTTGAAAAACCAATACCCGCTATCCTTATGAACTGTGATAATCAAACTGTGATACACAAGATTAAAAGTTCTAAGGATAATATGAAGTCATCAAGGCATGTGAAGAGGAGATTGAAATCTGTCCGAAAATTAAAGAACTCCGGAGTCATTGCGTTGGATTATATCCAAACGTCTAAGAATTTGGCAGATCCCTTCACAAAGGGTTTATCACGTAATGTGATAGATAGTGCATCGAGGGAGATGGGTTTGAGACCCACGGTATGAGTTGTCCACAGTGGTAACCTACTCTATGTGATCGGAGATCCCGTGAATTAGAAGTGGGAGACAAGCTGTTGGGCAGCTGAGAGGAGAGTATCCTTATATTATATTTCCCACTCCATGAAGATGCAATACTCTTCTATTCTGTATGGCAGGTTGATATTTATCTTAATGTATTCCAAGTGGCTTACTTTTATAAGCGGAGATGTTGTCCTGCAGAGCATCTCTTGAGGAATACACCTATATGAGTCTGACTGTTAAACGTCGCAGTCCGTGAGAGTTGGGTGCTCTTTAATAAACTCATGAAAGGTCTTGGAGTATGACGCATAAGCTCCACCCGCGGGGAAGCCTTGCGGCAGCTCAGTATTGGTCAAGGGCTTGTGTGAAACTAAGTCGCAGCAAACTTGTAGTTCAAGGCATAGTCCACTATCCAAGTTGTGATCTAGTGTAGCATAAGTTTCTAAGTGGAAGTTCAACTTAACAGTCTCCACTGAGTACCGGTATATAAAACAATGTTTTGGAACTGAATGATGAGATATGAGCCAATGAGACTTTGTGGGGGATTGTTGGAATTTACTAGTATTTACTAGCCCAAGATAAATTCAGAAATTCTCATTGGCACATTATTATATTTTGTTAATTGGGAAAATTAATGAGTCATTGATTAATTAGTAACGGTCACGTTTATTACGGCCGTTTCTAATTCATTAACAGACACGGTTAATACAGCCGTTTCTGAGTCATTGATTAATTAGTAACGGTCACGTTTATTACGGCCGTTTCTAATTCATTAACAGACACGGTTAATACAGCCGTTTCTGATTCACAAACACGTTTATTGTGACCGTTTTTAATTCATAAACGGACGTGTTTAATACGGCAGTTTCTAAATCATAAACGGACGCGTTTATGAGGGCTGCTTTGACTCCCAACCTGCACTATATAAAACCGAACCAAGCCAATTTTGGCACATATACGCAACACATGGTCTCGCACCACCGTTCCAAAACCTTGCGCCGCCGTCTTCCAAGTCTTCTCCATCCCGTCTTCCGGCGTGCACCGGTTGAAGGGACAGTAGGCCTCCGGAACCCCCTCTTGTGATCCTGTACGGGAGAGGGGCGATCAGGTTTTTGGGAGCGCACTCGCGCGACTACTGGCATCGAGTTCTTCCCCAACGACGACTTCTTCCCCGACATCGGCAGCCTCTTCATCGACGACATGGGCGACAACAGCAACGCCAACGCTTCGGCTGCCGCTGCACCGTATGATTAATTGATCTTCCTGTTTACGATACTGCCACAGTTTCTGCTTGTAGTAGTTACTTTAGATTCGTTCTATTTATCTACTATTCAAGTAGATCACATGATTAGTATAATTCTGGTTATTCTAGTCATAAACTATTTACTGTTTTCGCGGATTAAATCAATAGCTAAATTGCTTATATTTCAACAGCAACATTAAACATGTCAATACAATCACAACTAACCGAATGTTACTACTTCAGGTCAAGAGTACGGGGATCACCAATATTATTACTACCTCAGGTCACGAGGTCAGATAGTAGGAAAAGGTCGCAACAAATGAGACTTACTTGTAACAAGCCGCATTTATTATACAAAATACTTGGCAAGAACAAATGAGACTTGGCAACGACAAAAGAATTGGTAACAAGCCGCAACTATTAGGCATATGTACTGGGCACGTGTAATCGGATCAACCGTAAGATTCACAAATCACACTTGTCAATACGTGTACACAAGGCTGCCAATGCATAAGCAGCAAACGTATCAAAAAAGTTGCCTCCACTGCGTATGCACACTAACATATTTACATGCATGCTTTCCACTGCGTACACATGCAACAGGAAAAAAGAAACAAAATTTAGGAAAGATAGAGAGAAAACTGCAATCACTATACCATAAACGGACAAGAGAATGCACAGGGAATTTGAAGATAAACAATCCACAATATTTTATCGCTGCTGTTTGCAAAAAGAAAAACCAACTTTCAGTTCATATCAGGCTGGCAAAACACAACCTTTTCAGTAAGAAAAAGCCCAATATATTTTCACTCGATTTTCATATACAGCGATACCATCCACATTCCATAAGGAAAACGACAGGCAGAACAATGAGACGTAAAGAAGCTTTATGCAATCAACAACAGGTACACGTCAATCTGTCTAGTCAATATGCATGCTGATACCACCATCGATTTATAGCACCAGATGATCAAAGGGAACCCGAGGAATTACCTGATAGAATTGTAGCCAAAGCTTCGGCGAAAGGCGATTTTTGGGCGACCTCCGTCGATCCACCGTGTGCTCGCCGCCGAGCCGTGGGATTCCTCTCCTCCGTCGGCCGCTTCGGCGGCGGGAGGGTGGGGGATCCCCGGCTCCGGCTTGTACATATCGTAGGGTAGGGTGGAGATCCCGCCGTGGTGCCTTGGAGGAGGTGGTGCTGGTGGCGGGTGGTTTGGTGTCGGTGCGGCCTTCTCTGGCGGTGGAGCTTCTCGGGGCTCGTCGTCGTCGCGCTCGACTTGCAGGTGCTCGAGGCCCGGTGCGGTGCTCGAGTTCCTCTGCTTCCCGTCGGATCCGTGGTGGCGGCGGATTCGGTGGCTGGAACTCAGGGCTGGACGAGGTCGACGGCTTCTGCCTGCGTCGGAATCGAAGACGGCTGCGGCAAGGTGGAGTAGCTGGTGCGGGAGGGCGCTTGCCGTGTTCGTTCACCGGCAGAAGCTCCGCCGCGGCGCGGCGGACGGGCTTTGCGGCGTCTTTCAAGGAAGAAGGTGCCCTCGGGCTCTGGCAAGAAGGTGGCTGGCGGTCTTCGTCGTCGACGCCGGTGGAGCTGCCGATGTCGGATCTGGTTCTGTATCCCCTGCGTATTGTCCTTTGTTTTCTGTATTTGTACTATGTACGGTGTATGTGGTACTCTGTTAAATATACGTGGGCTTTCAAAAAAAAATTGTAGCCAAAGCTGAGATAGAAACGTCACCACAGCCAGCACCGCCATAGCCGAACGTGCAATGGCAGTCCTTCCTGCACAAATATATCACACAGTTGAAGAAAAATATATGGTCTACCTGAGCTCTGCTAAGAAAAAAAAAGCAAGGTTTTTAGAAATGGCCTCACCTTTCTATCATGGGAACAGACTAGCAAACTGCCCGTCCCGTGCTTCGCTACGAATTCCGTAACGAATTATTTGTGAATCAGTACTTTGGTTCCGCTGGACAGAGGATGTATTTCTTGATATTTAACAAAAGGATTCATTTTGAAAATATTTTTAGAACTCAAGTGTTGAATTATACGGACGAAATGCATCTCTATATTTTGATCAACTAAAACGGATGCAAAAAGGAAAAGTAATGATGTCAAATTAAACTACATGGTGAGAGCTTTGCGTTGATATAAAGTTTGTTAAATTTGGATTTGTGGTTTGAAAGTTATGAATTTTCGAAGTTTAGTGTGTTATTTGTTTATTTAAACAAAATTTAGAAAACTGGTTAATCTCGGCCGTCCGATCGAACTTGAACGGACGCTCCGGATTGACCCATACCGCTTCGGTGAGGTTTTTGGAAAGAGGTCCCTGGATTTTTGGTAATTTGCGGCTAAGTCAGTGGGATGTACGCTTTGTGGACTGTGGCTTAGTTTCCCAGTTTGTCAGGGGTTTTTTTTGCAACATGGCATTTCGAACCGGTATGTTCACTCGGCGGTGGCAGTGGTTGTAATATCCCCGAACAGACAGGGGTAAAATGGGAAGAAAAAGAGTTGGACGTCAGAAGCTTTACTTCCTTTATATTAAGTAGAGACATGCAGTTCCAAAATCCTGCCACAGTTCCGCTGCCTCAGCGGCTTTGTCATCAGAATGCCTAGTTTAAACCCAAACCACCAAGGCATAAGTAAATGCTTAGTACCAACCAAATAAAAGATAAACACATAATTTAGACAAGATTAGAAGGTTATTCAGTTTCGGTGTGACCCAACAACATTATGGTGCAGGAAAACCAATGGTGTGTTGAAACAACATGATGAACTGATTGTCAAGCTCAGACTAGAATAGATAAGATAAGCAAAATCATAACATGATTGAGAGAAAGCAACAATTAATCATCCATATCATCAGGGCGGAGGCCCCCCCCCCCCCCCCCCCCCCCCCAAGCCAAGAAGATTTTAGCAAAAAACTACTACTATTTGGCCCATTTTCGCACAAATTCATTAGTTTTTGGCCTATTTGCCCCCTCCCCCCACATCTGGCCCAATATGCATATATAGTCCATTTGCCCCCCCCCCCCCCCCCCCCCAAGCATTCAGCCCAAGCTCCGCCACTGCATATCATGGCAATGAACTCAAGCAATTACAGGGTATCAGTAGCTAAATCCTAGCATCAAATAAACCAAGAAAATACTATAGATACTGTAGACAATTATCCAGGAGAATCAGACCAATAAACATCAACTATAGTCAACCAGAACAAGTCATCAATAGTTAACACAAGTACGCATTATATCCATAACCGCTAAAGCCAGAAGCTCGCCTTTTAAGCCTAACTAGTGTCATTGACCACAACAATCAATACTAAACCATAACAACCAAAAGTTCATGTATAACACTAAATCATGCTTAATGGGAGAAAAGAAATCATGGGATCCATGATCCCGAACATGATATACATTAGGCCAATCACTACTTCACTAGAGACCTGCCGCACTGTAAAAATGCAGACTTCCTAGACAGGAACCCTCCAAACATCTAAATCTATGATCTTCTCGATGCAGGGACAAACAGATTAAATAGTTCACATAATGCAGAGTCATATACACGCACCAGGACCAAGCTCTGACACTAGCTATTCAAACTAAAACGGCCATGGCACCATGGCCATAACTAAGGCCAGAGGAGAAGAGCTCACCTTAGACAGACTTTAGCCGGTGCCGATCTCAGTGCACCGAGGTTGCGTGACGAGGTGCCATCTTGACGGCAAGCGAGACCACCACCAGACGCTAATCTACGACCATGATAATTCAATGCGTGACACTCATGCTTTGCACACACATGATGAATTCCAAAGAACTTGGAGCTTGCTTGTTTGGAGCCAAACTTTTGTTTGGCAACCCTAATAAATTGGCAGCCGATTTGGTAGGCTCAAATTTTTGACAATTCTTCTAATCAAACATTAGCCAAAATTTTCAAATGTTGCCAATTATGAGCTTTACCAAAACTTGGCCCCAATCCAATGAAACCCTTACCATCTATCCTCTAGCGTGTGACCAAAGGGAACAGGCGTCAATCATGGCTTGTAAGTTGTAATAGAGTAAATAGAAGAGAACGGATTCTAAAAAGATGGAAGAGAATGGAATTCATCAATTCAACCGGTCTGATAATGCAATCCGTCGGAACTCACGCAATGAATTTAGCAGTACCCAAAGAACTTAGAGCTTGCTTTGTTTGGAGCCAATTTGTTTGGCAACCTTAATAAATTGGCAGCCTATTTGTTCGCTCTAATATTTGGCAACTGTTCTAATCAAACACTAGCCAAAATTGCAAAATGTTGACAAAGTGAGCTTTACCAATATTTTGTTGTTGTTGCAATACACCTCTTACCGTCCATCCTCTAGGAACACGCAGCATTCATTTTTTTCCAACCGGGCTCTTTCTCGCCTTTACATTAATTTTCATGACGGAAATACAGAGTAGCAATCAGCATTCACGGAATATGGAGCATTCAGGGCGGTACACCTGTTTCTTGTAGCGGTAAAAGGAAGAAAAATGGAACACGCCCGCCTTCCTCCCGCCGCTCATCTTCTCGCGCCTCTCCGCCACGTCCGCCGCCTTCTGCGGCTGCTCCTCCGAGCCGCCACTGCCGGCCTTCACCTCCATCGCCGCCGGGGCCTTCTCCTTCTTCTTCTTGTTGTGATCGTCGTCGTCGCCTTCCCTGTCGGCGGTAGGGGCGGGGGATGGAGTGGCGGCGGAGTGCAGGGACGACGACGGCGCCTGCGAGTGCGAGGAGGAGGGGGACGTGTCGGTGGGCGCCGGAGGGGAGCTCGCGGGGGCGGGGGACGCAGCGTATCCGTTGTCGTTGTCTGAGTCGGCGTCGGGGCGGAGGAGCGGGACGCGGTGGGCGCGCCGGGCGAGGGCACCACGAGGACGAGCAGGAGCACCATGAAGGCCGCGCGAGGCAGAGGTAATACCATCATGTCTCTCCTGGTGACTGAGATCGAGAGAGACGGAGGGAGGTGGTGGCGGTGAGCCGGTGCGGTGGAGGCAGAACTGGGAGCGGCGGCGCGGTGAGGGGGTGATTATATAGGTGGTCGGGGCCAACTTTTTGGCAACCCTAACCCGCGCGGGTATTTGTGATGACTTTCCTGGGTGGAACGTATCACGTGAAAACACATCAGATTCTGCAAATCTGAAAATCGCGACCAACACCGTCAGATCATGCATCAACGACTAGATTTTTGCACCCCATCCCACCTTGTCTGTTTTGGCAAATGTACCCTTGAATCACATCATCTTCTCACTCTCCCGTCCTCCCCTAGTAACCTGCAGTTCTCTGTTCTCATTCCCCAAAACAACACATCTCTCTCCCTATTGCTCCCCGTGCGAGCTCCGCTGCAAGTTTGAAGAATGGATGCGGATGACGAACTGGATATTGGCGCACAACTCTAGGCTAGCTCAAGTAGCCTTGGCGTTTCCTACAGCTAGCACCTCCCGACCTTGCTGCAGCCGTGTTCTTCGCCCCCGGCCAGGCGACCAACCTCCCCGGATCCGCTGTACGCATCTCCCACGGACGGCCTCTATGTACAGCCAGTTCTTTGAAACGAGCTCTGTTTTTGTTTGCAGATTTTTTACGAATTGGATCTGAACAAACAAAGCTATTCTTGTTCGTGTGCGCTACGTTTTGGATCTGGATATTATCTAAGGAGAAAGCTACATTTTGTTGTTTCTTGAACGAAATTAATTTTTATGATCTATTTCAGAGGGTAAAGATCTTGATTTGTTCCAATGTTTGAAGAAGACATGAAGTTTTCCTTATGATTTTCCTTACACGACTTCGGTTGATTGTATATATACATATTTGTCGTTGATGCAAATCTAAGTTTCAGAAGATAACAAGAACATGTTGAAAATGCTGGCTCAAAATTGCTTGTTCATGATCCGGGAGGAGTTCTATGGAGATATGAAAAAGTCAACGACTACATGCACGAATGTATGCCATGTGAAATGTGAAGATACCATATTTGTAGGGGGCTTTTTAGAAAAAATACTGCAGTGACGGTGGTGGAATGACAGACTTCAATCTGGCCATTGGTACATGATCTAAGGGCTAGAGAGAGAAATTTGCAGATTTTCAGAACTTGTGCCATTTGCACCTGATACAACCCCGACTTTCCTGTATTCAGAAGTATGGACAATAGTTCAAAAAAAAAAAGTATGGACAAAAAAAATGAAAATAATGCTTATTTGTATCATGTTGATGTGAGACTTCAGTTCAACATATTAAGAGATGGAAAATGTGTGTTCGAATTATTTATTTTATCAATAATTTTTTTGAGAGTAAGGCCCAATTTAATCAGTGAATATGGATTAAAACAACCTAAGTAAACTCCAATGGCTGCATACAATCCAAAAATCTTTATCTTCTTTACTATTAAATGGGAGTTAGTGATGGTTGGTCGCCTCTAAAACACTCAACGCTCATCATGGAACACATATTAACATTTGTTCCACCAAAACAACTCTCACTCAATGTCGGAACGATCCAAGTCATCCGATTACGCATACCATACATATCACAAAGGCCAGAATCACGATCGCTACAATCATGGTCATTTATGTACAATAATGAAAATTTTAATTTTTTGGAAAGCAATTCCGTTTGTTTCCCTGTCGACACATCGTCAATAAAACAGACTGCTCAATCAAGTCCCCTACAATCATGGAATTTAAGGAGTAGATACTTTTTTTTTGCTCCCGAGCTCCAGTGCTCCCTCCAACTTAAAAAATTCGAAAATCATATTTATGAGTTTCAAAAAATTCTGAAAATAAATCCTTGAGTAGCCAATAGTACATCCCACAAACGTGGAAAATATCAACTCCAAATACTTTGTATGTTAAGCTACACAAAAATGACAAATTGTGGATCTAAATATGCCTATTTTCAAATCTCTAAGTTTCACCAGCTTTTGTTATTTTTGTGTAGCTCATAATATAAAGTATTTTCAATTGAAATTTTGCACGTTTATAGAATTCATCATTTGCTACACCCATGATTTTGTTCAGAATTTTTGGAAGCTCATAAATATAATTTTCATTTTTTTAAAGTGGAGGGATCACTGGAGCTCGAGAGCAAATAACATTTTCCCGAATTTAAGTCGCTAAAATCGTGGAAGCAAATGGAAACAACCAAAAAAAGAACTTCCCTTTTCAGAAAACCAGAGCATACGATGCACAGCGCTCGACAAGATCACGATCAAGCAGCGTCGACAAGATCAACAAGAAGATGATCCAGCTGCCGTACCACCTGAGAAACACCTTCATCGGCTACCTCAAACCTTCTCAGGCTGTGTTTGGTTGAGATTCCACGACCGGATTCACTACCTCAAAGCTAAAATCTGAACCAAAGGGGTACCTAGCCAGCAGAGATCCTCGTAACGCACCAGATTTTGGTAGTGCAAAGTGGAAGTTGCTCCGACCCCAGATTTTACTGCGTTGCGTCCAACGAAAAACTGGATAATTACCCGCCGTGCCATCCCGAAGTGAAAAATGAACGGTTGGGTTTCTTTTTTCTCCCCTAGCCTGTCTCCCTCCTCCCGTAACTACTCTTTTTCCTGAGTCGTACTAGGCAGAGGAGAGGCTCCACCTCGCCGCCGTCCTATTCCGGCGGCCTCGGACGGCTCGCCGGCCGAAAACGGAGCCCCAAGGCCGCCGCGCTTTCCTTCACCGGAACTACGCGCGACGAGGCCCGATGCCGCCTCCATTGCTCAGGTCCTCGAGCCGCCGCCGCCTCCAACGCACGCGCCCTTGGTCCGCCGTCTCCAGGAACACCGCCAGCCGCCGGAGATCGGCTGCCTGCCACATCTCCCCTCTCCCCTCCTCTCCCTCCTTACATCCCTACCCGTACAGATTCTCAATTCTCCATGATCCCTTCCTGGAGATCCCACATTTTGTTGATAATGGTGGTTTTAGAACTTACATTTTATCGTTCGTTCGTGATTGGATAGCTTATGTATTTGTTTCTTGCGAGGGCGAGCTAGGACAGTTATGTCGATGGCAAAGATCATGTCGTATTTTGTTTATTCCAGATGTCTTTTATAGTAACTAGCTAAATGCCCGTGCTTTGCTACGGGTTAAAATCTTTGAATGTTTTGTATTTGAGAAATATGCACGAAGGTAAATTTTCCATTCTTATGATGCCGAGAAAGGTGAAACCAGCTTCCCATCTGGTTGTGCTCTACTAAATGATGCAATTTGTGTGGTGACAACCCATGTTTTACTCACACACAATACCTTGAGTACAAAGTGGTCTATGCAAAAGAATTAACAAAAAAATATATTGAAATGACACTATGCGTGCAGTAACTATATTTCTTTCACAAGTTCTCGCTCCTGATTCTATCAATGGTTGCATCGTAGGAAGCTTGCAGACTTTGTCACCGATCTGCTGGCTCTGCAAAGTTGCATCATCCAATAATTGGGATTCCAAACCTGTGGACAAAAAGAAGGTACCAGTTATGATAAGCACCAAGCTTTCTGTATCCATGCAAAATAATTAGCTCCAAGCTAGGCAAAGAATCAGATGAATATATCCGCACATTTCTTACCTAAAGCTGCTTTAGAGCATCTCTAGCAGAGCCCGCAAAACGCGGACCCGCAAAACCGTTTTGAGGGTCGCGGAACGCGCGTTTTTTGGCTCGAAACGAGACGCGGCGGAACAGAGCCCTCATACTCAAACTGTAAAACCGAATATTCGCATCTTTTCTTTTTTCCCCATGTCTTCTTCCTCTCGCTCGGTGGCCGCGTTGAGCCGTTGACCCCGCTCCAATTGACCCCGCTCCAATCCGTCCATGGTCTGGCGTCGCGTGAGAATCGATCGACCAGCCCGCGTGCGAGCTAGCTAGCCAGGCTAGCTACCGTGTAATCGGTCGATTCATGGTCCAGCTAGCTAGCTAGCTCCGGTCGCCGTCGCTGCTTGAATCGATCGAACGAATCGATCCATCAGCTAGCACCTTGCGACGGAGGCCCTCCGGCACCCAGCGATGAGGCCCGGCACGGAGCACGGAGCCGACGTGGAGGCCCCCCGACACCCAGCGATGGAGGCCCTCCAGGGGGCCGCCGGCGTGAAGCACGGAGCCGACACGGAGGCCCCCGGCGTCCAACGCGGAGGCCACCTGGGCGCGGCTGCGGAGCCGACGAAGCTCCCGGCGGTCGGGTTTGGCCCGCCGCATCGAGCAGGCTGCTGGTTTGGCGAAAGTTCGCCGGATTCCGGCGAGTTTCACGGCTGAAGGTCGTCGGCGGGTGATGAATGTTCAGCCCGCCAACGCCTCGCATGGGATACATGGCACATCAAATTCGGTCGCGAAATCTAGGATTTTGAGGTTTGGAGGGTAAAATTCACGGCCCCCTCAAAACCGTTTACGGGTCGGGGCGTTTTGAGGTTTCTGTTCTTTGCGTTTTTGAGCTTCCGAAACCGTATCCGGCGGTTATTTTGAGGGTTTGCGCGTTTTGCGGGCTCTGCTAGAGATGCTCTTAGGTGAAATAAAAGAAGAGAACTTAAATTGTGGGCATGCTCGCAAATTCGCCAACGAAGAGAGGAAATTGAACCACAATTAATTCATCCACCCTTGGCGAATTTGCTGTGGTTCCATTTCACAGATGGTAACAAAAGTTGGATGAAGCGAACCACGTAAACATGGGAACCAAATTTCTTTTTTAGATAGGAGAGATATTATGACAAAATGAAAAATTCTTCCCAAAATGGTAATTGGCATGTCTATCAGTGTACAAAATCGTTGTTTTGCTGTCAATTAGCATATAAATAATCTCACGGAGTGTCAGAGGCATTACAGACAATTCATGTCGAATCCACAGTTGACAGTTATTACAACCAAACAACTTCCAGATTTTCGACAGTTGTCAGCTCACAGCTGTCTTTCCACAGCAGATTTCCCACAGCTGATTTTCAGGAATCTACGGCTCAACCAAACACACCCTCAACCTTGCTCGCCTCCATCCCCGTTGTAGGCGCGGGCCCTGCCTCGCTCACGCCTCGTCCACCATCCCCGCCCCGCCACCACATCATGCCGCTCACTCGCTCAGCCCTACAAATCCCGCTCCTCACCGTCGGAAGTATTTTGGACATCCGGCCACCATGCACCAGCCGCATGCGTACTCGGCGCGCCACACATTTCAGAACACGCAGCACCCACCCGACGATGAGCACCAGCAGCAACGCCGCGTTCAGTATGGTAAGGCAGTGGCGGCGCAACTCTTCCATGGCGCCGACCCTGCACGACATGCACCCATAGCACAGCACCGCCGGGTCGTTCCATCACGCGTAGCAACGCACAAGCAGTAAGCTAGTCATAATAAAACATGACTTTGTTCACATGCTCCCTCAAAGGTAATTGCGTGCACAATTGTGTAGCATATACAAACTCGTGATTCATCAACCCATAATCACATTGCCTGATTGCCACGGAGGCAAGCCTAATTTAGCACGGATAAGACATAAAAGGTGGAGTTTTGGGGTTGTTTTTCTGCAAATAAGCAGTGTTACTTGTTTTCTTGGTATGGAGTGTTAGTATGAATTGTTTGTGTGCCAATTTTTAGTGTATGTAGTACAAATCATGTTAGCGGTTTACTGAATTTATGTGGAAGTGTTATGTGAAGATGCAAGTGTTAATTGAATTTTGTTGTTTTCTGTGTAATTTAGGTGATGATCTTGACAAGTTCACAGTCCAATTAGAGCACAACAAATTTTTCTGCAGACTAAGAGATAATGTGGATTACGTCAGTAGTACAACTAATTGGTTTGACAACTGTAACAGTGATACATTTTCAGATTTATGGATTCAGGATTTTCTTAAGCAGCTAGGGCATCCCATTGATGACAGGACACATGTGTACTGGATCAGGCCTGGAAAAGGAATTAAAGATGGGTTGATATGTATTGAGAATGATGCTCATATGTTGCTGATGACAGAAGCTGCCAAGGAGCACAAAACTCTGCTTTTGATAGGGGACCACACTAATTTTCTCAACATTTCCAGGGGAGATGTTATTGTAAAAGATGGTCAAGAACTTCCGCCTGTAATCAACAAGGCAAGAGGTAGCACATCTACAAATACAACAGTGCTAGTTGAGCAAATTCGTGAAGCTGGTGACGACGAGAAGACATACGCTGACTTTTATGATCCTGATTAGGATGCTGAGGATGGTGATGACCTTTTTGCATCTAATGTTGACCAGGAAGTAAATGATAATAATGAACCAATTGACACAGTGGAAGAATAGGATCATGCAAGCCTTGAACATGAAGATATTCATCTAACAAAAGAGCAAGAGCAGGAGTTGAATTACAAGTTCAACTTGTTTAACCCAGAAGTGGACATGGAAAATCCAGATTTCATGGTTGGGATGGTCTTTTCCTATATGAAAGAGCTAAGAGGGGCACTGAAAGCGTATAGTATCAAGGAGAGGGTTAAGGTACACAAAACCAGGAATGAAGCTACCAGGCTAGATGCTGTGTGTGAGGGGAATTGTGAAGGTGGTTTCCATGGTTCTTGAAGGCATCTGAGGATAACAGGACTGAAGCAGTGGTAGTGAGGAAATATCATGGTGTGCACAAGTTGATACGGGCACGACGGAGGAGGTGAAGCCCAATTTCAGGACTCCACCAAGCTAGATGTATTAGTCGTGTGTTGCTATTTTAAATAATTAGAGTTTTTAATAATTATGAGTTTGGGCTTGGTTTGGGCCTGTCCAACCAAGTCAAGGTAGGGTCCACTAGTAGGCCGGTACTGTAGCGTGGTCCTGTAGCGCGGTCCTGTAGCGCGGTACTGTAGCACCCCTCCATATAAGGCTAGGGGCTGCGAGTTAGAAGGGGTTCAGAAAATTAGGTTTAAACTATCACGTGTGATTGTGGTGTATCATCCCTCCGGGGACGGCGCTGCCGTGTTATCCAATAAAGATTGCTGCGAGGGTTCTTGCGTTCATCAAGGATTATCGAGCTCAGGTTTGAGGCGTGTAGTTTATCTCCACGTTGCTTGCTGGATTTATTCCCCACCTTCAGGTGACGCCATTGGTGTTGTTGGAAGGATTTATTATCCGGGTTACTCGCTGTGAAAGATCGGGACAACAATCATAGGATCATCCCCTCGATCCTTATCACAAGTGTGAGAGAGCTTGGGAGCTGAAGGCCTTGACAACTCCTTTCTTGACTGATTTCTTCATGGATGAGTTCAGAGACAATCACAAGATGGATATGCAAACATGCACATGCTGCTTCTTAATATTAGATGATCTACTTTAGGCCTTGTCTCGTTTTAGTTCAAACTGAACTTGTTTTGTGCTTTCCTGGCAAATTTAAGTTCATATGTGAACTATATGCATTGAATCATGTTATTTATGCATGTACTGGTGAACATGATGATTAGATTAAATATTTGTGAACTATCTTGGATAATCTTGCAATGTTTGTACAAAGAACTGCACAACACTATCTTCATGTTAAATTGTTGCCATGTGGAATCATATTCATGCAAATATTGGAGTCTAAGCAACATTTTATTAAATATCATAGATAACAGACTTCATACATGCTAAACTTCATTACAAAAAGTTGTGAGATCAGTCTAAACCACAACTCAGCATACATTGCTTACACCACTGCACTAACTTCCCTAATGCACTAACATTTCCCCTAACACTAAATCTACTAGAAACACAAACGCAACTAACACCACATTCATGTATTTGAACTTCATTGCATCTATCTGAGATTTTTCTCCTTCAGCTGATCTTGCACAACCAAAAACATCATCTCTCTAGCTGCTTCTTCTTCTTCTTTAGTCCCAACACCATTTTCTGAACCCTTCAGCCTCCACACTTCATCGCCCAATCTTCAATCAATTCACTGAAAAACTTGGGCAGTAGATCATCATGCCATTCAACAAATCCACATCCACCATGCTAAATGGTTGTACAATGCAAATTTATCAGAAATTAGAACCAGGCACAAGAACTGAGCAGAACAAGAACTAAGCAGAAAAAGGAATCAAAATCCATACTAACCATGGCATCCACGCAGACGTAGTACCTCCTGCCTAGGTTCAGACGGCTCCATGAGATCCATCTCGGCGCCTTCCGCCACGGATTGCAACGGCACAACACCGGCGGCTCGTACGCCATGGCGTCCTCCTGATATGGAACCGGCGACCTCACTTCTGAGTCTCCCCTCCCGCTGGCTCGACGGAATCCAGGAGCGGAAGAAGCCCCTGAAGACCACGACATCGCTCTGTCCGCCTCTTCCGCCGTCGCGCCGCCGCCGCCGTGCACCGTGCCGCGTCGCCTCTGACGTCGCCACTAGGGTTAGGGATTTGGAAAATCGATTGGGGAATTGACTCTTGACCTGTCCGTGCTGATTCGCAGAATCCAGGGGCTTTTTGCAAATATTCCAGGCGCGACGCGGGCTCCCTTTTCCACCTTGGCAGCCACGTGTCAGTCTCCACATCACATTTGTACCCGTTCGAATCCGCATGACAAGTTTTTGTATGAGTTTGTGCAAGTGTGCAAGTTTTTGTATGAAATTGTTTGAATTCGATTTTTAGTGTTGCCCTCAGACAATGTCAGTTCGTGGTGCTGTTGGCATGAGATGAGAAGGAAAAATGGAACCTGAAATTTGTCTCGTCTTTCGCTTTCGGCGTGGACAAAGAGGGAAGCCAATCCACATCCAAAACAAAAAGAAGCGAGCACGGCAAGTAGGCAACGACCACGGCGAGAGGCAAGCATCTCTCTCGTCTCGCCCCTGCCGCCGTTCATTCTCAGCCCATCTCTCTCCCGAATGGCCTCCTAGGCCGCCAGGCCGGCGCAATGTCGCACTGCCTCCGCGTCTCGCCCTTCCTCGCGCCGCCGCCGCTCCTCATCTGCCGGCCCCGCCTCCGCCCGCGTGGCGGCCGCCACCGCCACGCCCCGCGGCCCATCCTCACCCTCGCGCGCTCCGACCCGCCCCCGCTCCTCCGCCTCAAGGTCTCCGACTCCAGCGACTGCCCTCCCTCCACCGCCCACCACCCCAACCACCGTCCGCCTCTACGCCTCCCGCGCCCGCGGGCCCTGATCGGCTCCCTCGCCTCCGTATGGCGGGAGGGGCTCTTCCTCGTGCGCTGCTCCGTCTTCGCGGCCGTCCTCTCCGTCGCGGCCGCCCTCTCCTGGTACGCGCAGCTCCGCGCGCGGGCCTTCGTCGAGGCGCGCCTCCTCCCCGCCGCCTGCTCCCTCCTCAGCGACCACCTCCAGCGGGAGGTCCGCGTCGGCAGGGTGCGCAGCGTCTCGCCCCTCGGCATCACCCTCCACACCTGCTCCGTCGGCCCGCACTCCCACGAGTTCTCCTGCGCCGAGGTGCCCGTCCTGAAGATCAGGGTCAGGCCATTCGCCAGCCTCAGCAGGGGCAGGCTCGTCGTCGACGCCCTCCTCTCCGACCCCACCGCGCTCGTCGCCCAGACCAAGGACTTCTCCTGGCTCGGCATCCCCGCGCCGTCCTCCGAGGCCGGAACCCCCAAGAGGAACTCCGAGGAGGAGGGCATCGATTACCGCACCAAGACCAGGAGGCTCGCCAGGGAGGTGGCTGGGGAACATGGCTCCGTGCAGAGGGACAGAGCTGCCAGGGAGGCTGCTGAAAGGGGATACATAGTTCCGAGTGGTCGATCCATTTCACGTTTGGCTCACCAGATGCTGCCGGAGGATGATGATGATGGACCTGTTGTCGGAACCGGGAAATCTACTAGCCCGCCCCTCTGTGCTGATGAAATGCACAGGAAGGATCGGCACATGGACCCCGGCATCATCGACTCTAGCTCCAAGCACGCGGATCTGGAGAAATCCTTCGGTGTCAAGTCTCGTATCCCGGGTCTCAACTTCTGGTCTAGGATGATTCCGAACCCTACCAAGCGAAGATACAACAGGAGAAAGGGTCACAGCAAAGTGGTATCGGACATTGACAATTCCTCCCAGGAAAGGATCCTCCGACGCAGTGCACAGGCTGCTGTGGCATATTTTCAGAATATAGATAGTGGTAACCTCGATGATAACTCGTCCCCTGGTCCCGGGAACAACTCATCTGATGGAGGTCATATGGACGCTGGTTCTGGCAAAGCCACTTCGAATGATGTCAGCTCTGATACGGTACCGAAGATGCCACCAAAGAGTAGTTATTTTCTGGACTATCCAGGTACAGGAAAATCTGCAAGTGCAATGCCGATCATCAATACAGCTGATGTCCATAAAGCATTTGATAACAAAATGTTAGTATCCAACCGTTTGGAAGATCTGCAGCATGGCAAGGGCAACCTGTACCAAGGCCATGCGTCGGAGGAATCTGAAAGTCTTTCTGAAGATAATATTGGTCCTCAGCAAGAATTCGTTTTCGGGAATTTTGGTTCATGCACATATGCTTACTACTGGGCTTCATTTTGGCCTTTCCAGTTAAAGGGGTCCCGTATTAGTTTTAATGCACCATATGCTTCTCTGGGTGTTGAACTTCAGAAGCTGAAGTCGCGATTTGCTATTGGTCTTGAAGACACCCCTGCTGAACTCATAGAAGGGGTTGGCCAGATCCATCCTGCTGGGGCTCAGAATACACTCCCCATCACACTAGATTCTATCTATTTCAGTGGAGGGAACTTGATGCTTCTGGGATATGGTGATCAGGAGCCAAGGTTTGATCTCACCATTTGCCATTTATGTTGCCAATACATGCTCTTCTGTCCTTTCTAGTGCATTTTCATAACATAGCATTGAATCACTGTGATCATATAACCTACATTCGGGTATTTTTGTGATCATCTATCTGAATTTACTGTGTTCTTCAACTATTAAATTTCATGCGAACAAAAATATTTTCGTAATTTTCAGATTTGTATTGTTAGTTCTTATATTCTCAAGAAACTACTGTAATCACTAATCAGGGCAAAGTATGTTTCGTGTAACTGCTTAGCTTACCTTTATTTTTCAGTACATTATTATAGGCTCTTTGCAAAGCGGGTTGGGAGCAGTACTAGGCTACTAGCTCTCCAATGAAATAGGGAAAGTGCCACTGAATTTAGTCATAGTATGCAACTGCGATATTATAAATGATGTCCACTAAGTTTGTAGTTACTTTCTTCCTATTGTAGGGAAATGAAACAAACTAATGGACACGTCAAGCTCAAAAACTCTTATAATCGTGTACATGTGCATGTCACTGGGAACTGCATGGAGTGGAGACAAGATCAAACTTCTCAAGGAGGGGGTTACCTTTCGACAGATGTTTTTGTTGACATAGCTGAGCAAACATGGCATGCTAATCTGAATGTAGTCAATGCTTTTGCCCCGGTACTGTTTCTATTTCTATACATACAGAATGCTACAGGTTCTTAGTGTTTTTGTTGAAAGACAGTTTTCATGTGCAGCTGTTTGAGCGTATTCTAGAAATACCAATTGCCTGGCACAAAGGAAGAGCAACTGGTGAGGTGCTTTTCTAAACTTGTTCACTTACATGTTCAGTTTCACTATAATATCCGCCACTTGGCACCAAATTTAGACAATATCAGGACATGACTTCCACATGCACTTCATGAATGACCAAATTTTCCAGGCGGTTCATGCTTCGTCTAGAATCCATGTCTTATGAGAACTGCTTATTTTCATGGTTGAAGATGCTAAATGCTTACAACAATATATCTCCTCTTCCTCCTCCAGGTGCACATCTGTATGTCGAAAGGTGATAGTTTCCCAAGCATTCATGGCCAGCTTGATGTGAAAGGCCTAGGTTTCCAGATATTAGATGCTCCGGCATCATTTTCGGTATGCTTATGCTTTACTTCATCAGTTTGTTTCCTTCAATTCTGCATAGTTGAAATAACCAGGGTCTTGCAAGGAATCATTTCTCAAAGACATAAGAAAGATTAACATGGTTTTGATCTTTTCTTTCCTAATATTCACATATATCTTTGACTGCTTACTTTGCCAATAAACACTGATTGCTGTATTCCGGGTGAGAAATGATTTCCTAGTGGCTTGTTGAAAAAATAACATAACGGTCAGGGGCATAGCCAGAATATTCATGAGGGTAGCCAGGAATCATAGATGAATCATCGGGTGACCCAGCTTCAATGTTACTGAATTACATGTGAGAAGTGATTACCTAGTGGCTCGTTGAAAAAGATAACATCATGGGTTTATGGGGAATATTGTTGAAATAGCTACAGTCAGGGGCATAGCCAGAATATTCATGAGGGTAGCCAGGAATAATAGATGAATCATCAGGTCACCCAGCTTCACTATTACTGAATTTACATGTGCTGTTTACCAAGCATTTGCTAAAGGGAAACACGACAAATTAGACTTCAACAATTGAGCATACTTCATTATAAGCAACATGCTGTACCTATAATTTCCAGTAGTAAAAAACATGGATTCTGGATGTGATAAGTTTCTGAGATACGTCAGATCATAGTGAGTGAAGGGAGAAAACGACTGAAGAATGAGGTGTTGGAGAAGCGATATGAGTGGCTGCTATATAGTGTTTTCGGGTCGCCTAGGGGTGTGTGCTATTGGTCTGCACTGTGCTAAGAAACAAATCATTCATTAGCATTTCAAATTAAGCATCTGTTATTTCTACGGATACCTACGTCTTGCTCTGAAGTAAAAACCAGGCTACATGTGCTCTCGGATGTCTTCCGAATTTCCATACTTAGATATGGAAACATTCATTCCTCTCCGAATATCAGTGCTGATTGTTTTTGAAGTAATCAAAGATTTTAATGGAAGCCTGTACATAATCAGGAAATAGTGGCAACTCTATCGTTTCGAGGTCAAAGAGTATTTCTGCATAATGCAAGTGGCTGGTTTGGTGATGTTCCGGTTGAAGCTTCCGGTGATTTTGGTCTAAATCCTGAGGATGGAGAGTTCCATCTAATGTGCCAGGTATTTTAAGTTGTTAATTGCGTTATATACCATACATGTAGTCCCTAAGCAGGCAATGTATAGACATTTACTTGAAAACTTTTGTCTTCTTTCCAGATCCCATCTGTCGAAGTTAACGCACTTATGAAGACGGTGAAAATGAAGCCTCTAATGTTTCCGGTGCAACATACTTGACTTGATTGGAAATACTAGATTCCTGCATGCATCGAAGTCATGATATCTAGCATATCCTTATGTTAATTAAGAAGAGAGCAATGACATTGTACATTATTTTAGTTAAAATAAATATTGCAGACTATTTAGTAGTGTCAGTTCAATTCAAGGATCCTTAATAACTCATATATGGAGTTATACTGAACCCACATATATTACACAACCAGAAATTCAGTTTGACTTTAATGTATATGCACTAAGTCCTCGTCTATATGTACAAAAAATGATTAACCTATTTATGTAGGTATATGGGTAGATGGCTTTTTTACTTACTTTGCATTGTTTGACTATGGTGCTTGTGCCTTATCTAAAATAATACCAATCATCATGGTTCTAAGCATTAAAGATTAACTTCTCGATGAAGCAAAACGTTCAATCTTGTGTGGATAATGACAGTCCTGTTTCTCTAACCAGCTCAACGCTTTCATGCTTCTGTGGCTATTTTCCGCAGTAGATTATAGAATACGTTCAACACATCTGCAGTTGAACAAGTGCAAACTAGGCCTGAAATATCATTTAAGCTGTTGATGTCTCATGTATTTCTTGATTGTTAAGAACATTTTTCGGGCATATTATTCTCATTTTCATCCTTTAAGACTTGACTACTGATACAATACTTATCTTGTTCAGGTTGCTGGTGCTGTTACCGCTGTATTTAATTGCCAAGGACCTCTTGATGCTCCTGTTTTTGTTGGGAGTGGGATTGTCTCAAGGAAATCTCTTTCAGTATCTGGTATGCCTCCATCTGCAGCTTCTGAAGCTGTGATGCAAAATAAAGAGGCTGGTGCAGTTGCTGCATTTGATCATATTCCTTTCTCTCACGTATCAGCAAACTTCACTTTCAACCTTGATAACTGTGTGAGTACGGATACCTCCACCATTTTTTCATTATTGAAGTTTGTAAACATTAAACAACTAATGCATCCTTGTTATTATTGCCGTCTGCAGGTTGCAGACTTATATGGTATTAGGGCATGCCTTTTGGATGGTGGAGAAATTCGAGGGGCTGGTAATGCATGGATTTGCCCGGAGGTATTGTGATAAATGATCAGTTAATCACACTTCCAACCAGTCATGTTTCGCTATTTTTAGGATGTTTTACTTCTTTCTACGTCTAAAGTAGTTTTTTAGTTTGCATGATATTGCCAATGCATTTGTTCTCTATATACTGAGTATAAGTTGAAAGATCTCAGATCAATATTGTGTAAGAAAAATACAGCATCAGGAAGTCTATAAATTGAAAACACTTAGATAAGGAAATAACAAACAATGCAATGCATTCATGAACAACCTTCCAAACTCTCTGTTCATCATTCACAACTCTGGCTTCGTTGTAGACATGACTGCATCCTAGCAAAATCATTTGATTGCGAATCCAATAGATTTTCTGCCACTCTGATAATGTAAGAAATTTACCACGTTATGCATATGTAATACATATTTAGATCTCTGCAGGGGGAAGTTGATGATTCTGCTATGGATATTAATTTATCTGGGAGCATTTTACTTGATAAGGTTTTGCATCGTTACATACCTGGAGGCATCCAGCTGATTCCACTAAAAATTGGCGAGCTCAACGGAGAGACTAGACTTTCTGGTCCCCTTATTAGACCGTGAGTATCTTACATGTACCATCGGGAGTTCTAATGGCCAAGTTGGCTGAGTATTCTGCTATTCTTCTAACGACAAACTCTATGACAGGAAATTTGATATCAAATGGGCTGCACCAAATGCGGAAGATTCTTTTTCTGATGCACGCGGCAACATTGTGATTGCACATGATTATATTATGGTTAACTCATCATCAGTTTCGTTTGACTTGAATACTCGTATTCAAACATCATATATTGATGACCAGTCACCCCACAAGGAGATGTATCAATTGAAAAAAAGTATGCCACTAGTTGTGGAGGGTGTCGATTTGGATTTACGTATGCGAGGCTTTGAGTTTGCTCATATAGCTTCTTCAATACCTTTTGATTCACCGAGGCCATTACATTTGAAAGCATCTGGAAGGCTCAAATTTCAAGGAAAAGTGGTAAAACCTAGCCATGTAGTTGATGACAAGATCTATGGTGCTCTACGAAGTATTATGGACCAAAGTAAGCTCGAGAGCGATGTGTCAAGACTTGTTGGGGAGATTTCTCTGTCAGGAATAAAACTTAACCAACTTATGCTGGCACCTCAATCTACTGGTTTTCTTTCCTTGTCACAGGATTCTGTGATGGTAAGTTGCTGTTTCGCCCTCTGAATTTGACTTGTTTTGCTTGTATGTGATTTTATTTATAGCCTAAGTTAAACTGTTTGTTTGTCTTAGTTGTGTGCACTAAGTGCTAGAATTTGGATCATCAACGGTCGAATGCACAGAGAGAGGTCTCTATTCCGCAAAGAGGAAATTTGGGTTTAAATACTCGTCTCTTATTCAACTTACTAAAGATGTCTCTCTAGTCCTTATTACCTTGCAGTACAAAACAAGAGTGAAAAAAAAAATGAAAACCTACTTAATATATTCACTATTTCCTCCAAAGCTTGAGGACCATGAATCCACTCCAAGGTGCACTTTGCTACCGAATAGATCCACTTCCCTTTCCTTTTACATTACGCTGCTTAACAATAAAATACTCCAACAAATTATGTCAAACCTTTACCCAAGTAAACTAATCTCGCATCAAGGATTTTACTTAAGCGGGCGGTGGACATAATTTCAAAAGCTTTAAGAGGCTTTAATTCTATTTGCACGGTTCCACACAAAATAGTGAATGTCTGTCTGTCTGTCTGTCTGTCTGTCTGAATATATATGATTTGATGGTTTCTATGTCAAGCGTAGTGTACATCGAAGAGAATGCATGCATGCGTCGTGTACATTGAAGAGAGTGCATCCATGTATTTAGTATTTATGTTGTTTTTTTTCCTATTTTTATCTGAATAGACTCCACTTCGTTCTCTTCTCGCTTGTATCTTCATCTTATTATCTCCGTTCACTGGTCAAGCAGTTAAATGCTACGGGCAGGCCTGATGAAAAGATTTCCATAGAAGTGAACGGGCCATTGTTTTTTGGTAGAAATGAGGCCATTCAAGATGGAAGCCTTCTATCAGTTTTCCTACAAAAGGGGCAGCTGAAATCTAATATCTGTTATCATCCTGAAAGTTTGACTAATTTGGAGGTACTCTACTAGCGTGCTTGTATTTTTTTGCCAACGATCTTTCTTGATCATAATAAGACTTGCAGAGGCTATTTCAATAGCGACTTCTTCTTGATACATGTATTCTGGTTGTGAAGGTTCGGAATTTGCCACTTGACGACCTGGAGCTTGCTTCACTGCGTGGATTTGTTCAGAAGGTAATAACGTCCTAGACGAGAATATGGTGTGTCGGGTTTCTTTGTTAGCTAATTCATTGTCAGGCTCTGTACTATGGCCTTTATATCATATTCTCGGTAGCTCTTTTTGGTTGATTCTATGGCTGCCTGCACATCAACAGATATTAAGACTTTTTTCATGAGTTCGTTAAATTTCCTACAAAAGATGTGGACATCAGTCATTTGCTGTGCTGCATTTTCTGGTTTTGTGCTATTTAATGCTATGCTATTTGTCCACATAATTTGTATTCTGCTGTATCATTTTTCTGTAACTAATATAACATTTTTCAAAATTATAGCAGAGCCTTATGCTCCTAAAGTAATTACTAAGTTGTAGTATTTTTTTCTTTTGTTCTTACTTTTGATGAGAAGTCATATATGTCCAGATTGAATATGGAGACTCCAATCAGTATCAGTTGTAAATCAATTAATCAATTGATGGATGGAGAATCCACTAATGATTTCTAATGCAACCGATCTTGTGTTGTTACAGGCAGAAGTTCAGCTTAATTTCCAGAAAAGAAGAGGTCATGGCTTGTTATCAGTAATTCGTCCCAAATTTAGTGGTGTGCTTGGTGAAGCACTTGATATAGCTGCTCGATGGAGTGGTGATGTTGTGAGTTTTTTCTCCCGCATATACTTTTCTTGTTCTGTGAGGTGGAACCACTCTCACGTTTGTTCCTTTAGCAGGTGTTTGATATTATTTTTCATCAAGAATTTTGACACCTGTTTTGTACTTGTTTAGTAGAATTTTGGAGTTAGGAAACTTCGATCATAGATGTAACTCAGTTTCATGGTTGCTAGTCCCAAAATACAAACATAAAACAGTTGATGTATAGCACACGTGTTATTTTTCCCGACACTTGTTGTAGTGAGGTTTTTATCTACCTTTTAATAGTTAGTTGTGAACGCCTCTCTGTTACAGTGTTACTTACTAGCTATTCTTTGTATCTTGAAAATAGATTACAATGGAAAAGTCAGTCCTAGAGCAATCTAACAGCAAGTATGAGCTTCAAGGGGAGTATGTATTTCCTGGAACACGTGATAGATTTCCTATGGAAAGTCATGGTAATGGGTTCATAGAGAAAGCAATGGGAGGGCATCTTGGTAGCATTATGTCTTCGATGGGCCGGTGGAGGATGAGACTAGAAGTTCCTGACGCTGAAGTAGCTGAAATGCTTCCCTTGGCAAGACTTCTTTCACGAAGTACAGATCCAGTTATTCGTTCTAGGTCGAAGGTGCACTTTGTCCTGTGTTTGGGATCCTATCATTCTTTCCTTTTGTTGGATATATATTTGTTGGTGTCTATGGTCTGCTAGATGGTACAGGTAATTTGATCCTATATTTGTTTCTTTCAGGAACATTTTATGCAATGCCTGCATTCTGTTGGGTTCAATGCTGAAAGTCTTCGTGACCAGATAAAGGTACTAAAGCTAGTGATTTAGGAAAATGGTATCACAGGCACATAGTTATAGTTCCTTTTATTATTGACATGCTACTTATATCAACTTTATACCATTGTTTGCAACAGGCAGTTGAAATGTATCATGATTGGTTGGATGATGATACAATTGAAGACATAACTCTTCCTGCCTTAGCTGAACTGAGAGGTTATTGGCGTGGCTCTCTTGATGCCAGTGGGGGAGGGAATGGAGATACTATGGTGAGCGTGTCCAGAAATTTACTCTATCAGACCTTTGTCCCAGTAATTATTGATGAACTTCTTATAGCGGTCTTTCCGCTAACATATGCATTTTAGTTGAGCTACATTGACCTACCCATATGTGTCATTCAATTTGTTTCCTTCAACACTGATTTATATTTATGCTAGCGGTTCGTTTCCACTATGTATACAGGCTGATTTTGATTTCAATGGTGAAGACTGGGAGTGGGGCACTTACAAGACACAGCGTGTTCTGGCATCTGGTTCATATAGCAATAACGATGGCCTACGTCTTGACAAGTTATTTATCCAGAAGGACAATGCCACTCTCCATGCTGACGGATCGATTCTTGGCCCGCTAACAAATCTTCACTTTGCTGTGCTTAATTTCCCAGTTGGTCTTATACCAGCTTTAGTTCAGGCTCTAGAATCCTCAACTACAGACTCGATGCACTTTCTGAGGCACTGGTTGACACCAATAAAAGGTATTTTGCACATGGAGGGAGATTTGAGAGGTACTCTTGCAAAACCAGAATGTGATGTTCAAATTAGACTTCTTGATGGAACCATTGGAGGCATTGATCTCGGAAGAGCTGAAGTATTGGCTTCTGTAACTCCAACAAGCCGTTTTGTTTTTGATGCAAATTTCGAACCAACTATACAAAGTGGACATGTAAACATTCAAGGTAGTATCCCTGTCACGTATGTAGACAGCAGCTCCATGGAGGAAAATTTGGAAGCTGGAGATGGTAAACAGGGTATAATAAGAATCCCTGTTTGGGCAAAAGACAGAGGATCATCTAGTGATATCAGTGAAACTAGAATTGTGAGGGACAAGCCGGAGGATGGTTGGGAATTTCAGTTGGCTGAAAGTCTAAAAGGTTTAAGTTGGAATTTTCTAGAACCAGGTGAAGTGAGGGTAAACGCAGACATAAAGGATGGTGGCATGATGTTGATAACTGCGCTGAGTCCTTACGCAAACTGGCTTCAAGGCTACGCTGACGTGCTCCTTCAGGTGGCCCATTCTCGTTTAATTCCCATAATTCCACTAGTGACAACATATCATTAATTAAGTAATTAGCATATGGTTACTCTTTTTAGTAGCACTAGCCCCGATTGATGAAAATGTATGTTGATCTATAACTATGAAGTAAATGTTGTGTTTATGTAGGTAACTCTTTGTTCCACCTATGCAATCCACAGAATCTTGTTTCTATTTTTATTTGGGTCTTACATGAAACAATTGATTGATATTTTACTCCTATTTTCTTTGTCCTTTGGATGGAAGGTTAAAGGCACTGTTGATCAGCCTGTTGTTGATGGGTCTGCATCATTTCACCGAGCGACTGTGACTTCTCCTTTCCTTCGGACGCCACTTACAAATTTTGCCGGTAATGTTAATGTTATATCCAACAGATTATCCATCAGTTCCATGGAAAGCAGGGTTGGGAGGAAAGGGAAATTGTCGATGAAAGGGACCCTACCGCTGCAAAATAGCGAGCCATCAGCCAGTGATAAGATTGAGTTGAAATGTGAAGTTCTGGATATACGAGCAAAAAATGTTTTAAGGTAATCATTGCTACTTTATCCTTTTTAGATTTCTGTACAATATTTTGATGCTTAATTTCTGACTAGTGACTTCCGAGTAATGTAAAGCACCATGTGATCTGGTCGGTTGCCTTCTAAAGTTGGTGTTTGGAACAGTACTGTGCTAACACCTGAAATGCATCTCATAAATTCATATTAAATGTACGATATGTAGGATCCCAACATATGACTTATAGTTTGCTATATTGTTTTCGTTTTGATTTTTACAGTGGCCAAGTAGACAGCCAGCTGCAGGTTACAGGCTCAATTTTGAGGCCAGATGTCTCTGGGATGATCCGATTAAGCCATGGCGAAGCATATTTGCCTCATGATAAAGGCAATGGTGCTGTCAACAGTAGGTTGGCTTCAAACAAGTCCAGCTATCTTCCCGCTGGTTTTGGTCAAACAACCACTTCACAGGATGTCTCGCGTTTCCTGGGAGCACTGTCAACTTCGCCAAACAGTACGTATTCCATGAAATTTGACATTGACTAATATTAGTGCTCTTGACCAATGCATATTATTAACCCGTTGAGTGGTTACATTTGACAATTAGTTATGTTTGATGGGGAAACTAAAGTTTGCAACTAGTTGCGCCCGCAACCCATTCCGCATGTCGCACTTCCAAGTTTTCAAAAAATGTGAAATAAATCATGGACATTGCTTATGTTGTTTGTCGTGCATCCACAAATTTTCACCCAAAAATTTGACAATACGTGGCCTGCATAAAAAAGACAAATGAGGTGTGAATAGTACACGATACTATTCACTCGTGTCTTCTCTTTTTTGCACAGAACACATATGGTCATATTTTGGGATGAAAATTTATGAATGCCCAGAAACAACATAACCAATGTCCATGATTTATTTCGCATTTTTTGGAAACTCGAAAATAGGACTTCCGATAATGGGGTGTGGGCGCAACTAGTACGGGCGCAACTGTTTGATGTCAATATTTGAAAGAAGCATATGGTTCTCTCTCTGAGTCCCCTTTATGAGCTTACTGGAGCATATTTTTTGTTGTTGTTCTAGGTCAGCAAACAGAAACAGAAAGGACCCTTGAGCCTGGAAGTTTTAAGCCAAACATTGATGCCCGGCTCAATGACCTGAAGCTTACGTTGGGACCAGAACTAAGAATTGTTTATCCTTTAATTCTGAATTTTGCTGTCAGTGGTGACCTTGAGCTTAATGGCATGGTTCATCCGAAGTACATAAGACCGAAGGGTATTTTAACATTTGAAAATGGTGAGGTCAACTTGGTAGCTACGCAGGTAAGCTTTATACGCTCACCCTTGCTTGGCACAAGTTTTTCTTTTAACAGTTTGAAAATGGTTTATGACGGTTTTACATTTTTGTACTTAATTGCAGGTTAGACTTAAAAATGACCATTTAAATGTGGCAAAGTTTGAGCCTGATCTTGGCTTGGATCCTGTTCTGGATCTCGTCCTTGTTGGATCTGAATGGCAATTCAAAATCATGAGTCGAGCAAGCATGTGGCAAGATAATCTGGTTGTAAACTCGACACGCTCAGTGGATCAGGATGTTCTGTCACCTAGTGAGGTGAGACACATCTACAAACGAGTTATAGCTTAACTTTACTTTAGGCGTGACGATCCCTTGGTTTAGTTTGTTGTAATCTTCAATTTTTTAACCATTTTACAATGAGGTAAATCTGCCTTTGCCTGGTGAACCTATCGCTGGTTGCTTGACAGCTCTCTATTAAAGACTGGAATTAGGAGATCAAAACATTACAATGAGCTCTTGTTTTATCATGTGTAACTCTTACAACTGTGGTTGCTTGCTGTCTTGTAGGCTGCAAAGGTTTTTGAGTCGCAGCTTGCAGAATCACTATTGGAAGGCGACGGACAGCTTGCATTCAAGAAGCTCGCAACCGCAACACTAGAAACTTTGATGCCAAGGATTGAAGGCAAGGGCGAGTTTGGACAAGCACGGTGGCGGCTGGTTTATGCTCCCCAGATTCCGAGTTTGCTGTCTGTAGATCCAACGGTTGACCCACTCAAATCACTGGCAAACAATATCTCTTTTGCTACGGAGGTTGAAGTGCAGCTTGGAAAACGCCTTCAGGTATGATTCTTTTGTGTATCTCTGAAAGCTAAACACTTGAGCTTAATTCTGACCAGCGGTCCTGAATTGGTGCCATCTTTATGCAGGCCTCCGTCGTGAGGCAAATGAAAGATTCAGAAATGGCGATGCAGTGGTCACTGATATACCAGCTAACTAGTAGGCTCCGTGTCCTCTTCCAATCTACGCCGTCCAATCGGCTTCTCTTCGAGTACTCGGCAACGTCGCAGGATTGATCCATTTTCGTCAGTGCTGCCATCTTAGACAAAGGTTCCATGTTCCGATTAATTGTTTCTGAAGACAGCGCAGGTTTTGTCAAGCAGTTGTGTGTGTGCACTTCTGCGTTTTTGCTCTTCGCTGTAGCTAGATTCTTTCTCGGAAAGAAACTTTCTGAGGCTGTACATACGTAGCAAGTCGAGCCCCTGTAGCGTGAGATGTAAAGAAACACCTGTATAAAGGACAAAGTTCGCTGGTGTCTGTTGCCTCGATTCACTGTGGTATGTTATGTGGGTAAGGAAGATAGTAACCCATCACAGGCAAAGGTAAACGGTCGACAATTTGCCAGGTGACTCCATGACTGGCAATTCGATGAGTAGAAGCAGATCATTGTTCTTTTGTATAGTTCTTAACTTCGTAGAGAGAAATTTTTTTTTTTGATGGTCACCGGGGGGGACAAAGTCCCCACCTGAATTTTCTCATTTATAGCAAAGGGGTAAGGGCCTTTTTGTTTACAGGGGAGTGTATACAGGAATGTAAGTATTACATTTTTGTGAAGGAGAGGGGAGCACGAGAACTACATTCGATCGAAACCGAGGGTAAGAAGCCAGGAATCAGTGTCCTCGATCCGATCAGCAGGCAGTCTGATCTTCCAAAGGTGAGCCTCATCTCTGCAACATTTCCGGAGGAGGGGAAGGCTGGGCGTCTGCTCTCTGAAGACCACCGCATTTCGGTGCTTCCACAGGTTCCAGGCTAGAGAGAATTTACATTTGCAACATAAAAATGTTTCTGTATTAAATTACACGAGCAAGAAAATGGAGAAGGATGAGAGCGAATTGGGCAATAAGCAGATCATTTTGGTCACTGTGCTTTGGAAAATACATAATACGGCCACCAAGGTGGTTTGGTGCAGCGACAAAGTGAGGTGTACGAACAGATTGAGAGACCGTGGATCCATTTTAGCAGGGTCTGGCGGCAGAGACGGTCTGCCGAACAGCGCTTGCGGTCGGGCTCCCTGTCCACGTCTTGTTGTGGCTGCCATCATCGATGGGGTGGTTTATTCGATGCTGACCTGCTCGTCTAGTCGCTCTGTTGAGCGTGGTGGCGGCGAACTCCGAAATGCAGGTACACGCCTTGTCTTCCACCTCTATCTCCAGCACCCTGTGGTCGATCTAGATTTGTGTTGGGTTCAGAGTGTGTGTGCGCTTATGTGGTGCTCCTGTACTGCAAGTACCAAATTTTGTTTGTTATTGCTACTTAGATTTAGCAACTCGCTTGCTCTATGACCTGGCCAATGTCTGTGGAAAAAATGGACTAGTTGGCCGGGTTCTGTCACGCACAGGGTAGTGGTCATCGTCCCCACCCCACGATTCGTCTATTTATCAATGCCCAATTGTTGGCTCCTTTTTTTTTTTTGCTTCTATTCTTGCAAAAAGAGAAAACAATTTTAGTCTGTTTGACTATCCGGGACTCTCTGCTTAACTGCACTTCTAGGTATTACCAATATGAAAAGAAATTAGCCCTGCTTGTTGTTGCCATTCATCATAAATGAATTTAGGCCTTAGCTTAGTTGAAATTTCTGGACTTCCTGGATTTGTGTGATACCTTTAGAGATGTTTTACGGTACATCAAATCAATATGGGCCGTCTAATTGACAAGATCGGACGATCCAGATCCGTTTTACTACCACAGATTTAGAGTAGTATATTTGCGCGTCAAGGCCAGTTTGGGCAATTCACTGTTAAAATTCCCGCAGTCAACTCCCAGCAAAAAAAGACGAAGAGTAGGGTTGGAAATTTACTCCCCATCCCGCGCGCGGCGCAGCAGTCTCGGCCGCCGCCGCCCCCGCCGGCCGTCGCCCTAGCCTTGCTCTCACTCTACCCCCTTGCGGCGCAGCGTTCTCTGGTCGCAGCGTGCGCGTCGACTCCCCCAACGAAATCTGGAGGGAGGCCACATGAGCCGCCGTCTGCGGGATCCTCCTCCGCCGCCAGCCTTCCTATACTCTCTTCGAGGCCAAGATCCGTGATTCCTCCCTAGACCCACCGGTAACTTCGTTGACTCAATGTTGTTACTTTGTTGATTCAACATATGAGCAGATGGCTATACACAAGTACCTTGATAGATGTTAGTTAAAATATTTTCTCAATTTTGAAATGGTTATCCACTGATTTCAAATGGGCTTCATTATTTGCTGCAATCAATATCCAACTTAAATTGTCTCTCAATTTATAGATGCAAGTCAATTACTGTAATAGATGATCCAGCTTGCTCTGATTAAAGTTTAACATATCGATATAAGTACATCTTATTTTGGATTTCTGAAACAGCGTTGTGTTCAGTGTTCTTTAGTATTGGATTTCTATAATAGTGTGTACTTACAGTTAGCATTGTGCTTGCCCCTCATTGAGTGTGTGCTCGCTTTTTTTGTATTGTGATAATCAGAAGCTCTACTTTACAACATGGATTGTTTACTGTTTCAGAACTGTCATAGCATGCCTAATGTTGCAAACTGGAACAAGTAGTCACTAATACATTCTCATCAAACTGTCATGGTAGTACGTGGAGCAGTCCCCATGATAGTGAAAATTGGATTCTTAGGCGTCTTTTACCTCTTGGATCATCGGTTTTAATTTGGTGAATTCTGTTTGTGATATTCATCAATGGAACTGTAACAAATAGTCACAAATATATTCTCATCAAACTGTCATGCTATTTTGTTCTATCCATAAAATTGTTACCTTGTGCTGTTTTGTTTAGCCATGGCATTGTTAGTTTGTTCTAGACACCTAAACTAGCTTATTCATTCAAAATTGTAGCTCCCCCTCACAAATCACAATTCTGGCATTCTTGATCTATACAGGTGCAGCCACGCAACAAGGGCATGATGATGTTCAATTTTGTTGTATCGAGAAGCTCCTCAGGAAAATAAAGAGGTGTTGTACTAAAGATCAGTTGTGCACTGCCTATTGATAGACAATGTGTCAGATGAAAGATATAAGAAAGTTTCAAGGAAACAGTGTAGTGATCAAACTGTTGATGTACAGAGATTTTGTATTGGCATACTCAAGTGTGAATGTGTGATGTGTCCGCGTATATGGTTTCAAAGGATTAATGTGCAGTGTATTTATATTTTATTAATCACAGTTCATATGGATGTTCTGAAATCTGCCATGTCATTTGTTTGTTAAAAATGAAGAATGTTTCTCTAGTTTTTGCAAATAGAATCTAGGTGTGTTGCAACTGAATGGATGTTTCATGTGAACAAGAAAATGTCAGAAATTATGATGTTCCTTTTTGACAAAAGAATAACAGGTTCACATCGCAAAAATAGCTACCAAATAGGATCAATGTGATCTTGTAGAAATCCAGAAATTATATTGATAACACACTTCACACTACTGCATGTTAGCGTCAAATCTTCATCGAGTAAAGCTGAAACTTCAATGAAGATTAATGAGGGTAGCGATGGCAACATCCTTGTCGACTTTCTGCACAAGCGTCTAGACCTCGAAATGGCTAGCTGACGAGCGCGCAACCGCTCACGCGTGGGTGAGTCCCACCCACGTGGCCTCTTCTTCCTCCTTCCTTTCTTCTTCCTCCTTCCCTTGCGCGCTCCCGTGCCCAACACGAAGCACCACGTTTTTTTGTAATGGTTCCTAACTTGTCGTAAACAGGAATAACAAAGAAAAACTGAAATTTTTGAAGTTTACACTGTCCCTTAAGGTAAATCCTCAGGTTTTAACCTCAGTTTCAATGAGGCACTATAAATTGTAGAAAATTAAAGAAAAATAAAAACCTTCACATTCTCTATATGTTTGTTTAGGATATCATGTGTACAAAATTTGAGGTGATTTGGTGGATGTCGAAAAAATCACATTCTTAGATAAACTGGTTTAAGTGATACCAGACGACCTGTCTCTCTAAGAAGGTTATATTTTCGACCAGGCTAGTGCTTGGAGGTGGATTTGGTGGGGGAGGGGAGGAGGCGGCGTGGTGTGGAATACAGCGGAGGGGCGGTGGATTTGGTGGGGGGATAGGAGGAGGCAGCACGGTGGGAAAGAGGACGGTTTGGGTCCTATTAATTAGGAAAAAAGTGTGTGTGTACGGCGCGATACGGGTTTCATACGGGCTCCATACGGGTTAGACTAGGTGCGCTCAGATCCATAGAGAATTAAGATATATTTGATGAGGCGCATAATACATCACTGAGGCAAAGCTACCTCAGTGGCTTTGCACGTGGGTGCAGCACCCAGGAGACCCAGGTTCTGCTTCGGCCTTTTATATTTTCTTTCATTTTGCCCCGGTTCGGGCTCACGATCCGCTCGGCTCTTCCACTACAAGTCTCGGCTCAAAGGCGGGCTAGCCAAGCTGTTCTACCAAAGTATGGCTGCGCTTCGGCTCAAACGGCTCGCACTAAACGTATTATACGTTTAGGTATCGGACAATCTCAGCCCTTGATGTGTGTAGGGGCAAGGACCGTAGCGGAAGTGACATAGGATATATCTGAATCATGGAAGCTCTACAACCACAACACATGCGAGACCTAGCGGAAGCATGGAAATTTGTTATTGCAAATTAGCATGCTTGCCAAAAGATGTAAGTGCAGAAATCCGTGATCAACAAACTAATTTCATCAAGCATAATTGGGATCTTTGTGACATTAAAACAACGGATATCTTTGCACCTTGCATGTTTGTATAATTGTATTTGAGATTACATAGAAATGGACAATCTGAGGACGCAACTGCTGTATCTGCTGCCGCCGCCCGTTGGTGTCGAGACGTGCTCTCGCGCGATTCGAGCAGCTGTAACCAGTTTAGGTGCAACGCCTGATGATGGGGATGGCCCTCGGCGGACGCGCCGGATGCATGGCAGATCGTCGTAGACTTGCACGAGCCGGACTGCAAGCTGGAGGTGGTGGCAGGGAGCGGCGGTGACGGCCGGGAGCGCTTGCGCCGGCGTGCGAGGAAACAAGCGGACGGGGTTTGTGTTGCGTCTACGGCGAGGGCGTGCGACCGCGGGCGTGAGTACCAGGAGCTAGGCGGGGACCGGCCTGGAGCAGCGCGTGGATGCGGCTGCGGCTACCTCGTCGACGTCACCAAGCGCAGTGCTGGATGGCGGCGCGTCCGGCTGGCTGTGATTATGTAAATTAATGACGGATTAATGGTGATTACGAACGCAACTATGCTTCAGCCCCTACGGCAAATTACCAAGTTGTCCCTTGGCCTAACTCTGGCGCAAACGATATTAACCATTGGATCTTGGTAATACTACACCCTCGAATGTGTAGTATAATGTACCGTAAAATACCTCTACCTTTATTTCACAGAAATTGAATTAATTTCTTTTCAGGTATGAGAAATCCATCTGCTGATCAGAACTTGTCAAATATAGGCCTGTGTAGTCTCTAGTAGACAATCAAGCATATCAGCTTACTTGAAACTATTTGGATTTCTATTACGTATTTGACTCCTTGAAATTCATTAAGTTAGATCTGGATGTTCAAAACACAAGCACAATTGATTGATTTATCTTCTAGGGAATTAGGTATTTTGTGATGTATCTTATTTGGAGGAGCTAGATATCCAGCTTAATGGATTTGGTTTGAATTTAGCATTCGTATTTTACGTTGGCCAAAATCGATGTCAACTGATTTTATTTTAACATAAGACATCCATACCATTGCATGTCGGCCTATTGTCCAAAATACAACACTAGGATTTTTTCCTTTGATTCTGTTACAATGTCAATCTATACACATATGATGAAATAATAAGAAAGGTGCAGATCCAACTATTTCTCGACCCTTTCCAGTGACATACTCATATGTGCATTATCGATTCCCGCTCAGAAAAAAAAAGACTACTGAATTATTATTCGGATGCAGGGCGTGATTGGCCATCATGGATGTTTAGGCCATCAGCTACGGATGAATCCAAGCAGCTGGAGGATGACGAAGGCCAGGATCAGCATGACAATAGCGATGATCAAGCCTTTCCTGGCAATGAGCCAGTTCTTTGTCTTCTTTGCGACTTCTACTCCTCGTTGTGCTCTGTCCATCCACTTCATCATTCTATGTAAATTTTCTGGAGATAATTGAGACATATCTTGCTGGACTTTGGCAGCATTCTCCTTTGAAAGCTCGATACCAAACTTCCTACTAATGCTTGCCAACATATCAGGAGTCATGTCTTTCATCATGGACTCAACCATCTCACATATTGCAGGGTCTTTCATGGAATTTCTCACGACGTCGTGCATATCAGCTGTAGAAGGTGGATAACTGGGTGACGGCTGGTCCAAAGTACGGTTGTTTACTAGTATGTCATCAGTGTTCTTGGCAGCATTTTGCAGAGATAAAGGCTGGTACAAGTCATCTTCTTGTTCTACGATTTCTTCAATAACAACTCCTTTTGGCAGGTTTGTCCCTTCGGTTGCAAGTTTTCCTTCCGCGTCTCTCAGCACCTCGGCGATAGTTTCATCCTCGGGAGAGATTTCATGGGCTCTACTCAAGTCAGCAACGGCAGCTTCGAGGTTTCCTAGTTCCTTGTATGCCTGCCCCCTTCGGTAGTATGCTTTAACGTTGCCCGAGTCGTAGGTTAGAACCTCTGAACCTTCACTCACGCACTCGTCAAACTTGGCTGATTTCAGGTAACAAGACATCAAATTGAGCGCGCACTGCACCTGCAGCGTCTGCCCAGCTGCCGACGGCACGTTCTTTAGATTATCCTTGGCAAGCTTGTACATGGCGGCGGCATCGGAGTACTGCCCACGGCCATGGAGTTCGTTTCCCTGCTTCTTCAGCATCTTGGCACCGGACATCGCGTACGACATCTGAGCTTCTGCTTGGGCTTTCATGGCGGCGAACTCCTCGGGCTTGGCACCCACGAGTTTTTCTGTCATATGGAGTATCTCCTCTGGCCTCGTCTGATTCAGCTGCTGAGCGGCTCGTTTGAAGTCCTCGGTGCTCATGTTCTTCATGCTCTCGGATGCTAGCTTGACCAGGCCGGGATTGGACATCACCTGCTCATGCATCCTGGCGAAGGCGTCGGGGGACATGCGGCTCATCTGCTCCTGCGCCAGCCTCATCATCTCCGGATCCATCATGGCGACGCCGAGGCGAATCGAAGATTCGGATGAATCGTTCGAGGCGAAAACGAAGCAGCAACGACCGGGGAGCTCGCGGATTAGCTCTGTTCTTTCCGTCGCTTTGTTTGGCGGGTGATTCGCGTTGTATTTATTGGCTGTGTCGGGGAGAGCACTGTAGAAGACGGACACGGAGTCCGATTCGCGTTGTGTTGCGTGGGCCGTTGTTTGGGTGGATTCGGCCTCCGAATCGGATGGAGACCAAACAGCCGAAGACCGGCTTCGCTGGTACCCTCACGCCGTGGACCGAGGATCAAACTGACAAACGATCTGATGGATACGAGCATTAAGTCCTTTTCTTAGCTAGCTTATCTGCTATCATTTTTCAAATGTTAGATTTTATCATTTTGCGCAGCTCAAAATATAACATATTTCTAGTTAATATTTATACGTTTGTAGAATACAATATTGTCTACATTTAGAATTTTTTTCATACTTTTTAAAACATTAAATATGTTTAAATAAAATAAAGGGATTGCTGTAGTTCGGGCTCTATTTTTCCTCTCTCGTAGATTTTCAAAAAACTAGATAACATTTGGAATAAGATCAATATCGAGAAGAAATTTTTGGCTCCTGAGATCCAGTGCTCTCTTTACTTAAAAGAAATACATAAAAAACATATTTATAGGTTTCTAGAAAAATCCAATTTTTTTGAATGTATTCTATCCGACAAATGTGCTAAATCTCACTTTATAATATTTTTTATTTTGATCTACACAGAAATGAAAAAAGTATGGACCTGATTATAGTAAACAATGCATATTTTCATAACTACAAAGTCCTCAAAGATTTGTCATTTTTGTGTTGCATAAAACTAAAAGAATTACTGTTGCGATTTTGCATACTTGTAAGATGCATCGTCATCTAGCATTTTTTTAGATTTTTTTGAAACTTGTAAATATGATTTTAAAAAGCTAAAATAAAGAGAGCACCAGATTTTGGTAGCGGAAAGAATTTTCCGTGTTATTATTAGTTGGCGCATCTAGCTGAATCATCACTCTATATTTAGAGTCTAAGGAGAATTTTCTATTCTCAAGTACATTCTATTTAATTGAAGACATCGGTAAAAAAAGCATGGTATATCCTTAAAGGAGTAATCTTAATCAAAGCCAACATTATAAAACACAATTGGCATGAAAATACAACGTGTGTCTTTTATCATAATGATGAGACAATCAAACACTTGTTCTTCTTCTGATGCAAGTTTGGTCGTTTTATATGGCCAGTCATCCAAAAAACAATTCTAACTTGTACCCGCCAGATAGTGTTGCAAATACTTTTGACAAGTGGTTACATGAAAAATGGTCATAAGTTTAAAATTCTTATTAGTATGTGAACATTTTTTGGAGGGAAATAGACACCTTTAGCTCATCATATAATTGTTAACCGAGGATTTTCAACTATATTTTAAGTGACAGCAAACAAAATGGCATCCATTTTATTAGTTTATCACTTGTACACAATCTTGACTGAGGCAGTGGAACCAAATGGTTTATAGTAAAGTCGAAACGTTCTATACCTTTGGCAGAAAACAAAGTTGTTGATGCTCTCTCTAGAGTTGGTCATCTATTGACTCTTAGAGCATCTCCACCAGCGCACCCAATACAGTGTCCGACAAAATTGTCGAAACAGGCGCTATTGGGCACGCCGGCAAGCGTTGCCACCTATTGGGAGTGCCGGCAAGTGTAGGGGAGTTCTTGTCGCTCTCTTTCCAACCTCGTTGGTCTCATCTTATTTGGAGTTTCCTTGCAAAAGTTATCGCAGTTCTTGTACCAGGCAGAAATCCTGTCTGACGGTAGTACCGCTGGTATGCAGCGGTAGTACCGCTCCTTCTGGAGCTGTACTGCTGCAGTATGCCGGTACCCAGTCCCCGGCGGTAGTACCGTGGCAGCAGTACTGCCGCTGGAGGTACCGTCAGCTCGAATTTCGCCTCTGACTTCCCGTCGGTACTTAGTCGGTAGCTACCACGTACTACCGCCGGAATACTGTGAATTAATTCAAAGCATGCCAGCGGTAGTACCGGAGCGAATCGGCGGTAGTACCGTTCCCTGGCAGCAACGGTAGTGCATCGCGCTACCGCTGCAGCTGGGAGATGGCACTGCCTAGTACCGCCCGGATGCCAGTAGCGGTAGTACCACTGGTTTCCAGCGGTAGTACCGCTGGGCACGAAAACTGCACATAACGGTCAGATTTCCGGGGGACCTATTTAAGGGGCTTTCTTTCCCAACGGTTCCCCAACTCTTGAGCTCGTGTTTACCCCCATTGTTGACCTTCCTTGATCTTTCTTTCTCTCAATCCCTACAATGATTCTTGCTACTTCTTGAGGGAAAGAGAGAGGAGATTTAGATCTACTTTTCCACCAATCAATGTCTCCTCTTAGTGAGGGGTAGTCTTTGGATCTAGATCTTGGGATTCATTTGTTGCTTCCTTGCTCTTCCTCCCATCTTCCTCCATATCATTAGTTCCTTTGGTGGGATTTGAGAGTGAAGAGCTTTGAGCACTTCTTGTGTTCTTGCCATTGCATTAGGTGCATCGGTTTGAGTTCTCCACGGTCATACATTGAAGTGAAGTTTGAGAAGCTTATCATCTTTGTGGATTGCCTCTTGGGTTGCTTACAACCCTAGGAGGCTTTTGTGCGTTTCGGAGCTTTATCTTGTTACTAAGCTCCGGGATATTGTTGGGAGGCTCCAACTCATTGTGGAGTTCCCCGACCTTTGTGTATCGGTTTGGTAAACGCCTTCAAGTCGACCTCATAGTGGAACGAGCCAATCCCTCACGGGTGAAGCTCACGGAGAATAGAGTGAGCACATCCGTGCTATTGGAGCGCCTAGGTGGCTCCACACTCCACCAACGTAGACGTACTTCCATTGGGAAGGAACTATGGGAAATATCTCCTCGTGTCCACTTTGCGGTAATCTCTATACCCGAACCTTTATTTATGCCTTTACCTTTGTGATAGCCATCGAGTTTGAAGTTATCTATCTTGCTATCACTTAGTGGTTGTTCTTGTTTAGCATAATTTGTTGGTGCACATAGGTGAACCTAGCTTGGTTAGGTTTTGTGCTTAATAAATTAAACGTTAGTTTTATTCTGCATTTATTCAATCCTAAACCTAATTATTTTAAAACGCCTATTCACCCCCCCCCCCCCCCTAGGCAACATTCTTGTTCTTTCACCTGGGCGCGAAGCGGGGTTGCCTGACACTGTATTGGAGCGTGTCGGCAACATTTGGGCTATTGAGCACGTCGCTGGGGGCCGATTTTGTGCCGGCGCGCCCAATAGGCCTATTGGGAGCGCAGTTGGGCGCGCCGGTGGAGATACTCTAGTGCTTTATCGGTTAGTCAACCTTTGTGGTCACAAAAAGTGATTAATTCCTATGAGGTTGATCCTTAGCTCAAACTTGACTCCATCAACTTGCATTGTCCCCTAACATCATCACTGATTATACCCTAAAAGATGGTGTCATTCGTTTTCAGGGCAAGATCTGGATTGGAGAAAATGCATTTTTGAAGATAAAACTTATTTCTGTTTTTCACCGTGTGTTTTGGGCGACCATTCTGGCATTTAAGCAACTTCCCATTGTCTTAAGAAGCTCTTTGCTTAGCATGGTCAGAAAGAAGATGTCATTGAATTTGTTCACCTAACTGATGAGTAAGGCATATGATCGAGTTGAGTGGAGTTTTCTAGAGAAGATGATGAGAAAGATGGGCTTCCACGTGAATACAACTTATGATGAAGTGTATCTCCACTATGAGGTATCACTTCAAACTGAATGGTAACCTAACTGATGAGATTATACTGGAAATAGTTCTTCGCGAGACGATCCTATTACACCATATCTCTTTCTTATTTGTGGCGAAGCTTTCTCATGCTTGCTAAACAGTGCATAAGAGGAAGGAAAATTAGAAGGAGATAAAAGTTGTGACAATGCTCCAGTTTTAACCATCTGTTGTTTGCATATGATTCACTCATTCTTGTTCTTATGGAAGTTACTAACCAGACTTCGTGGCGTTTGCAAGATGTGCAAAATCAGTGTGAGGTTTGTTCAGGGTAAACAATCAATGCGGAGAAGTCATCTATATATTTTGTAAGAATACAGAAAGGAGTGTGAGAAATGCAATGATGCAAAATCTGGATCTGACTTCGGAAAGAACAAATTATAATTATTTGGGCTTGCCGATGTTTGGGCAAGTCCAAGATTAAGGTTTTTGAGTGTTGGAAAGATAGGATATGGCAGAAAATACAAGGTTCGGCGGGAAGAATGTTTTATAAAGCGGGTAAAAAAGAGTGTGGCTAAATGGAACCCGAGATACATGGAGCCCTTTATTTTCAAAAATTCGAGAATCATATTTTTCAGTTTCAAAAAATTCTGCAAAAAATCTGCATGTATACTATGTCATATTCTACAAACGTGTAAATTTCGATTCAAAATCTGTTGTAGTTTGGGCTGTGCAAAATGACAAAATCTGAATTTGAAAGTAGTGAAAGTGAAAATTTTGAACTATTTTTTTTTCCGAATGAGTTATTTTGAGTTGACCCATTTTGCACGTTAGTATAATGTATCATTTTCTACATCCTGCGTTTGTTTCAGATTTGTTTGAAACTTCAAAATATGATTTTTCAAATATTCTAAAATAAAGAGCTCTATGGAGCTCAGGCTCCATTTACACTTTCCGGGGTAAAAACTAAAAGGTCCTACTCAAAGGATGTGCCCAAGCCACACCTATCTTTGCAACGGCCTGTTTTGACATAACAAAGGGATTGTGTGATCAGATCACCGCCAAGATATGCTGATATTGGTGGTCTTTTATGCAATAATTAGGAAACCATGAGAGCATCTCCACTCGCGGCGCCCAAATGGGCGCCCAAAGGCCGTCCGGACAGGCCCTTTGGGCGCCGTCCGGACTACCTTGCCCATTTGGGCGCCGTCGCTCCCCACTCGCGGCACCCAAATATTATTCAAATATGAAATTTTGATACGAAAATGCATATATTTCATTGAAATTTCATTCAAACTAACATAACTCATTCAAATTTAAATCTAGACCTAGACTAGACCTAGTAAGTAGGGTGGCACGCCGGGCACCGGCAGTTGGGGCAGGCGTCGGCCCTTGTGGCGGCGAGCACAGGACCCCGGCGGCAGCTCGAGCAGAGGCAGTAGAGGTAGCCGGTGGTGGAGGTGGTGGCGGCGGAGCTGGAGGTGGTGGCGGCGGAGGCGGTGGCGGCGGCGACAGCAGAGGCTATGTCGGCCTCGATGGCGAGCTGCATGTGGCCGGGATCCTTCCGATCTTGCGCGCGAGCCTGCTCCACCGCCTCGTAGCGAACCCTCTCCCGTACCATGCCCGCTGCGAAGTCCTCGTCGGTGGTGTTGGTGAGGCCGTCGTCGGAATCGTCGTCGGAGTCTTCGAGCCAGTCCGCAGGCGGCTTGGGGGCGAAGAAGGAGTGGAGGTGGTAGGCGTTCTCGAGCTCGACCTGCTTGTCCCAGTACGCCGAGTTCGGCTCGAACCTGGGGTCGTCGTGCAGCTCCGGCGCCATCGTCCCCATGCACGAGGCGACGTAGTCGAGCCGCGCCTGGCCGGCCAGCATGGGTGCAACGGGGACGTGCACTGGGTTCGTGGCCCATCCCTCGGGGAGGACGCAGTTCGCCGGCACCGGCGTGTTAGTGCGGACGAGCTCGCGTGCCTCGGCTTCCGTGAGTTGGTTCGCCGGTGCCGGAGGAGGCGGTGGAGGAGGTGGCGGAGCGTTGACGGCCGACGAGCCTGCCTCCTGCGATGGCCAGCCGCGGCGAGTCATGGCGCTGTGCCAAACCTGGCTGTCACGGCGGCGACGACGGGCCTCTCTCTGTCACGGCGGCGAGTCATGGCGCTCTGCCCGTCGGAGCGTTGACGGCCGACGAGCCGACCTCATCCGTCTCTCTTCCTCCGCGGCGCGCCGGGAGAGGCCATGGCTAGGTGTGGGATGGAGATGACTGTGTGAGATGGTGGAGACGGCGAGGTACCCGCTCTATATAGCGGCCGGGGAGGCGAACGGATGAGGTCGCCTTAACTCCGGCCGTCCAACGGCTCGCCTGCCACACCATTAACGGCTCGCCTGCATTGACGCCGCCGTGGCGCAGACGCTTCCTCGCCGCAGAGCGAAGCGACGCGTCGCTGCGCCCGGCTGGGAAACCGAAACGCCGTCCGACATTAATGCAGCCTCTTGTCTCACTGCCAAGCGTGGCCCGCGTGTCGGGAGCCGACGTGGCGTCGCGTTTCATTCCGTCCGGGGCCGCCCCAAGCCTCACCAAGTTGAGGGCGTGGGCTGGGCGTGCCGGACACAAAACTGGGCCGCGCCGGACCGAATTCATGTTTGGGCGCCGCGAGTGGGGGCGATTTTGTGTCCGCACGCCCCAAACGGCTTTGGGCGGCCGTTTGGGCGCCCCGACTGGAGATGCTCTGACACTATCAAAGAAAGAGAGGTGGGTGGTGGGGGGGGGGGGGGGGGGGGGCTTTGGGTATAATGATCTACCCTCTTTCAATATTAAAGCGTGTGGTGTCACTGTTAATTGCTGGACAGACACATGGCTACCGAGAGAATGGGATAGGTTGCCGATCACACGATAGCTAGTTCATCTAGCTAGCCATGTTGTTGAGCCAGTGCAGTACTGGATTTTTTTTCCATTTCAAGAAAGAAAACCTCGAATCTGAATCCCCTTTCTCCCCAGTTCATCTCTCTGATCTCTCTCGTGCTTTGCCCATTCCCCCTTCCCCCATTCTCGAATCCGAGTGAAAATTTTGATTCCTGGCTCGCTGGGGAGTGCAGCATTCGTCGCCATGGCGTTTTCCTGCTCCTCGTTGTTCGTCTGTCTCGCGGGCGGCGCCGCCGTCATGCTCGTGTACGCCGCCCTCGGCATGTTGCCCCCGCGCTTTACCTTCTTCGACTTCGAGGATGTGCCCGCCACGAGCAGCTATGCTCTGGTCGACTGCGCGCCATCATCAGCCGCAGCAGCAAACAGCAGCGGCTTCCGCGACAGCGTCCTCCCGCTCCTCGCCGCCCTGCCCGCCGCCGCCGCGCCGGTTGGATTCGCCTCCATTCAGTCCGACGACGACCGCGCCTTCGTCCGCGGCTTCTGCTACGGATTGTTGCAGGAGAAATCCTGCCGCGCGTGCCTCGCCGCGGCCGCTGCGAACCTCACCGACGGCTGCCTCGGCGCGAGCCGCCGCGCCGGCGTTTGGAGAAGCGAGGGCTGCTTCCTGGCCTACGCCGACGCCAGCACGCCCTCCGCGCGCGAGGATGCCTTCCGCAAGGTCTTCTTGGGCGGCCAAGACCCGGGAGAAGACCCCAAATCCAACTGCCTCGACCCGCGGAGGCTCGTCGCGCTGGCGCAGTCCATGGGGCGGCGCGACGACGTGAAGTACATCGGGGCGAGGGTCACCACGGACGCGGCCGCTCTGGCCACCGCCAAGGACACGTCGTCGCGCGTGTTCCCGGACGTGGCCAAATCCAAGATCACGGTGCGCGTGCAGGGGCAGTGCGGGTGGGACAGCACGGCGGCGGAGTGCGCACGGTGCCTGGGCGAGTCGGCGCGACAGGTGCCGCCGTGCTCCTGGGGCATCGACGGCGCGCACGAGCGCGGGGCCGACGTCGTCGGGTACAGCTGCTTCCTGCGGATCGACAAGCCCGCCGCCGTGTTCCTGAGTGAGCAATTCTTCTTCTCTCTTTCTAATTCTCTTCCTGCGAAGCAGTGTTCTACAGTAGTGATTAATTAAGCTCGTGCCTAATGCCTGCAGCCAAGCGGGTCGCTGTAGAATTTTGCGTTTTCGTACTGATCACCCTGCTTGCATCCGCCGGGATCGCATTCCGTTTAGGTCCGTCCTGTTTCTTCCACCACATCTACTCTGTCATTTCATTGCTGATCACAACAATCTAATCTGGGGCTCTGGTGCGGCGAAATTAAGCAGGTTATTAGCAAGTGAACGCTGCTGCGAATTGGGGGTTCACCACCACTACGCACGGAGTCATGCAGATCGATCGTTGACGCCTTCGTGGCTAGCTAGCTAACCAGTAGTTAGTGTGTAGATAAATTGGCTACTATGTACCGATTGACGCCGTAGCGTTCTGTGAAGAAGAAAAACAAAATTATGCTTAAGGTCATCACATAGTAGATTAGTAATGCATCATCGTTGATTAAGTTGGAGAATAAGCGCTGAATGAGCATACCATGCCACCTGCAAATGCATTGTCCATTTTGCTCTAACTATGTGAAAATGCCAGAATTTTATAAGATATAAGAGCATCTCCATTAGAACCCAAAAATGTCACTCCCAAAAATGAGTTTTTTTAGAGGAGAGAGACGAATTTAGGAGTATATTTTGGCTCTCCGCCAACGTCATTAAATCCAAAATCCCATTATGTACTTTTGCATCGTGAGTCTAGTGGAGATGCTCTTCTTTTTTCATGAGCTTCTCTTGTCATAATGGTATGTTATTTTTCATGAACCTTTGCGTATGTGTTTTGCATCATAAACCAATGCCTATGTTATGCATTGAACTTGTATTGCCATGAATCCATGTTATGCTTTGTTTTTGCGAAACATCCCATGTTATGCTTTGAAATTGTACATGAACACATGTTATATGCAATAACTTTAGTAATATTTATTTTTGCCTACTTCCATATGAATTCCTCAAATGTTGAATCAAATGAAAATTTGTACTATGTTGTTGTTGCTTGCATTGTAATATCGCAACCTATGTTATAAGCAAGACTGCAAGAACCTATTGTACTTGTAATTTTGTAACCACTTACACATTGGCATGTACAGCAAAACCATATGTTCACATCACGTTTTAATTTTAATTACGATTGGACTTGTCATGATTTTCTTGAAATCCATAGGCCTATTTCACCCTAGGCTTAGGCCCAAAACAGAGCAGAGGTGGCCCTCTCAGTCAATATTTCTCAAAAAAAAAAACAATCTCCCTCAGTCAATCCCCCTCTCCCTGCCCTGCTCTGCTCCTCACCGCACCGTCGTCTCGTCTCTCGCCGGCGGCCTCCGCCCCAAACCAATCCCGGCATTATCCGACCCCAAGCCTCCATGTACTGCAGGGCCAAGCACCAGTGCAGCTGTGGAAGCTGGGGCTGGCGCAGGGGCCCGGCGAGGACCGGCTGCGGCTGGTACTAGGGAGTGACAGCACGCTGTTTGACTCCGGGCCTCCGGCTGTTCTAGCGTATGGCGGGGGTAGACACGGCGCCGTCCACGACCTGATCTATGAGGACTTCCTCACCCCGAGCACGAAGAAATCATCGGCTTCCAGTTGGACGTCGTCAGAAGAAGAGAATCGGAGGTGTGAGTTGGTTATAATTTTATCGAAATACTTGTTGACATTGATTTTTTTTGGGAAGGTAATCGTTGATTCAATCGCCTAGGGCGAGATGTCTGGTCCGTGATTTTAGCCCAATTGCGCCGCTTCCGATTTTTCCTCCTCGTGCATAAATATCGGCTTTGCAGCGACGCAAAGAAGACATTACGATGGCCCGGACAAAAGGCTGGCGGACGCGCTGGCCGCTTATACGGCCGCCTACGCGGCGGCGACGGGTGCTCGTCGTACCTCTCCTAGTCCAGAACCCTACAGCGATCGGGCGTAAGGAGGAGACCACTGCGGCAGGAGTAACGACGAGGGCGCGCAGCCGTCGCATCGCCGCCGCCGCACTCCCGGAGGAGATCTTGGCGTGGGAGATCTTTGTGCGCCTTCCGGCCAAGGACGTCATTCACTGCCGCGCGGTGTGCCGGTCCTGGCGTGACATCACCTCCGCTCCTGATTTCCTCCTCGCCCATCACCGGCGCCAGCCGTCGCTCCCCCTCATCACGCTCTATGGCGCATCCAGGTCCAAGGGTGCCTTGCCAATCTTCAAGCACGGCCGGCCCATCCTCGGCCTTTACGACTACGAAGGATTCAAGCTGCAAGCCTCCTGTGACGGGCTCCTCCTATTCTCCTTCTCTGACGGCAAATATAGAATCTGTAATCCGACCACACGTCGGAGCGCTCCACTCCCATGCCTCCCCGCGAGAGGCATCGACATTGCCGCGTTGTACCTGCACCGACCGTCTGGTGAATATCGCGTCCTTTACAGACGGTGGGACCACCTCAAAGCTTCCTTCTACATCCTTATGGTGCGCCGGGGCAGTCACCGAGGTGCATTGGAGCTCCTTCAGATATCGAGAAAGTTATGCTGTCCTGGAACGAAACGCTTATTACAAAGTTGGCACCACCCGTCGTTTTCCACGACTGTCTTCACTGGGACCTTGACTGCGACTCTGGCATACTCGTTTTCGACACAGTGATTGAATCATTCAGGCTCATGCACCGCCCGGCTGCTGCTACCAAATTATGCACTCGTTTGTGCGACATGGAAGGTTCAATTGGCTTTAGCTGCAATGATTTTGCTGCGAGGGTAATCGCCAAAATCTGGGTGCTGGAGGACTACGAGAGAGTGGTTTGGTCATTCAAGTACCATGTTGAGCTCCCAGTAGAGAGGTCCGATTACCTTGCTGAATATACACAACATTTGGTTTTGTCCCAGAAGTGGTCTACAGTCCCTACAGTCGTTACATGTTACATTGTGACAGCACAGGCAAATTGCTAGAGGAATTCCGATGCAATTCATGGGGTTTGTCCAGTATTGGACATTGGTTCAAAGAAAGCCTTGTCAAGCATGACATCTCCCTGAGACGAGGGTTTGCCCGTGTTTTCCAAAGGGTCCAAGGTACTCCTGGCATATACATATTTCCCAGCTTTACTCTAGTCATTCGATGGAGTTGCTTTTCTCCTCACATATAAGACATGTTCCGCACAATCTATATTTTACATTAACTCAGACATTTTCTAGATGGTGATTATCTTAGTGTTGATGCTAACATGTCAACATTTCATATATTTGGTAACACTTCGGTGTCCCCATAGACACTTTCACAAAGTAATACACATCTAGTCAAGTAGTCTCTCCACTAGTCAAGTAGTCTGATTCCTCTAGTTAAGTAATTTACATTGATATATTAGATTTCATGTGTCATAAATGGAGAACAGGATAAAAAGTGTGTTCTTTACATGATAAAGGAAGTATCCACGCATTTGGAATTTTTTTTCTTTTCGAGGAAGAGCATTTGGAATTTCAGGTCTTGTTAGTTGATTTTTTCTATGCACTTCCTGACGTGTCAAGATAATCCCGCTATGTTCAACAACAAACGTAAGCTAGGTGAATTGTTGCCAATCTGTTTTTTCTTTTCTAAAGGTAGACTTTTTCTTTTCTTTCTAATAACAGGGTTGCTTCTTTATTGTAGAGAACAACAGAACCACCAGTTCGCTATGTTGTCTGTCTCTATATTCAGGTTATAGTTTAGTGCAGATAAAACAGCAGGATTTATATCTCTGGAAGAATTTTTGGTGTTAGTTTCATTACTGTCGTACTCCGACTCTCTCAGGCCATAGGCTACTGTGCCTTTGATGCCTCCTGAGTTCAGTTTTTTTATTGACTTTGTTAGGCATGTTGGGTTGGTATGGTCATGTCGAATATAATTTTTCCATATGTTACAGTTCGAACTGCACCCTCTCAAGTTTACTTCCACTTACTACGTCCACATGTCCATTTAACCTTACGGCTTATTGCAAATCCTAAATCTCCATTGATGCTAATCTAGTTTTAAGCTTCAGATCATGTTCTTATTATAATTTGCTGAGCCTTGCTCTCTGTGCTGTTTTTAGGTGATGTGAGATCAGCACCTATGTTTATAAGGAATGATGGGCTACAAAGTGAAGATTAATTTCCGGCAACTGATAGAATTTGAACTGCTTGGGACAGCTCGAGATTTTTTGTCCAATCACAACATGGACACAGTACAATGTCTCAGCTCTCATTTCTGATCCTTGACTTCACTTGCTTTTGGTTTATTATACTATTCGTTGTTGTCGTGGTTTTCTTTGTTTGGAAAAAAACTTCGAGAATAGTTTGCGTGAGATAACAAGATGTGATTCAACACAACTTGATTTTTATTTTCTTATATGAACTACGAAAAAAAGCATCACTTCCAGAGGTGATAGCCTACTCAGGCAAGGGGAGCACTTACCTCTGCACCCGGGCTAGGATCCTCTACTGTAACTGCAGTGCAGTTACCTGCCTCTGCTAGGCGGGCCCGGCCCTACCTTTCATTGCGCGTGCAGTAACTGCAGAGGATCTCAACCCCTCTACACCCTTGGGTTCAACCTCTCCCTCCTCATCTTTGTACCACTCATTTTTACTGTTACCAAGCAAATGAGTTATAAAGTGATATCTCTTATGCACTTCATCTATGCTTAACAATATGTTATCTCGTATAAAACAAATGAAAGTACTATGGACCATTAAGCATGTAGAGTGCAAGTAAAAATAAAAATCCTATCTTGGTCTTAGAATCATCTTTATTTCTCTTTCTACGCGCCACCACCACACCACCACACAAGGCTAGGGCGTAATCCGGAACACCCTACGCGCGAACTCTTAGGACGTCTATCAACCGTAGCCCACCGTCGGGAGCCTCCGGCTAGTGAGCCGTGGCCTCGCATGCAGTTGTCGTGCTCGCGGGTCGGAAGACCGCCGCCGGGTCGGGGCTAGGGAGGAGGGCTAGGCCCTCGGACACGGCGTCCAGGTTGGGCGGTGGGAACGACACTGGGAAGGGTGCTCAGCCTTGGCGGCCAGACGAGGACAGGATCACGGGAATGGCTATGGGGAGGGCCCGACGTTTTTTGTGGTTGTTTTGCGCTAACAACTCCGAAAAGTGTTTTTGGCTCCCGAGTTTTAGTGATCCTGCTATTTTAAGAAATTCAAAAAATACGAGTTTCAAAAATATTGAAAAAAATTCTGAATGTAGGCATGTAGCCGATGGTGTACCCCACAACCATGCATATATCAACTTGAAAAACTTCATATTCCGAGCTAAACAAAAATGACAAAACTGAAAATTTTGGAGATTTGAAAACATGCATACTCAGATCTACACTTTTATTATCTTTGTGTATGTCAGATTAAAATATATTTGAAGTTCTTTTTCCACGTTTGTGGAACACATCATTGTCAGGATTATTTTCAAGAATTTTTAAAATTCTTAAATATTTATTTTAATTTTTTAAAGTAACTGGATCACTGAAATTCGGGAGTACGAAATCTTCCTTGCTAACAACTCCCTGATCCCCTCTCAAAAAAAAAAAAAATCCCTGCTTCTCCGTTGGCTTAGGCCCAAAACAGAAGTGGCCCTGTCTGTTCAATCCCCTTCCCTTGCCCTGCTCCTCACCGCACGGTCCGCACCGTCTCGTTTCTCGCCGGCGGCCTCTGCCCCAAACCAATCCCGGCATCATCGGATCCCTAGCCTCCATGAACCGCAGCGCTAAGCAGCATGTGTGGAAGCTAGGGCTAGGCCGCGCGCGTCGAGAGCGCTGGCGCAGGGCCCCGACAAGCACGCGGTTTGGCGCCGGCTGTTGTAGCGTATGGCGGGGTCACGTGCACAGAGGCAGGAATAGCCAGGGCGCCGTCCACGACGAGATCATCTGCTTCCAGTTGCCTCCACCCTCCACGAGACCACGACCAATCGCGACGGTTCGTTTCTTTCGAGTCAGATAATCTAAGGATGACTCCAACGGGGCGACCCAAACGGACGCGCGTTTGGTCCGTTTGGGTCGGCAAATGGACGCGCGTCCGCCCCCTGTCCGGCCATTTTCTGGCAGTGCGCCCAACGGGGCGACGCATCGAGTCCGCCCCCAAATTTTTTGTTTTGTTAAAAGGCCATATATGGGCCATTTTCATTTATATATAAGGGGGTGGGCCACAAACGGCCATTTTACATATATTTTTTAAAAACCAAAAAAAATAAAAACTGCCCTTCGCGGGCAACTAGTCCTCGTCGTCGAGGATGTAGTACGGCGGCTCCTGGTAGAGGTGCGCCGGGAGGCCTTGTCGCTGTGGGACGGCGGCCGGCGGCTGCTCCGCGTCCTGCTCCGGGAGGGGCGTCGTCCAGCTACCGCCGTTGAAGGTCCAGCTCTGCCCTAGCAGGCCGGCTGGAAGGGGCGGCGCCGGTGGAAGGCAGGCCCGGTCCTGGGGCAGGGCGGGAGGGGCGGCCGCCCCGGGCCCGTGAAAACTAGGGGCCCCAAAAATATGTACACGTTTTATGCTAGTCTTGCCTTGGCTGGCCATTTTTAGCGTGTAGCTGTACAGCCCATGTAGCCCAGGAAGAGGACATGGCCAATCAGGGCCTGCATGCCGAGGCTGCCGATCGATCTCCAGTTGTCCACTAGTCATACATGCACCTGACACTCCGAGAGAATTGTTCGTCCTCTCCCGATCTATTTCCTCGACCAATCTCCAACCCTAGCCGTCTACGAGCATGAAGCTGAGGCCGAAGACTGGCCAATCCCAAACGCCGGCCGCTCGGCCTTGTGTGCTCTACTCCGACAAACAACGCGATATCAAAAGGACTGTGATTCTTTAACCTGACTAGGCCCTAAATTTGGCATGATGATTGAGCAATAGATAATTGATAAGAATTATATGTGATGAATAAAAATTGGGTCTACGTTGTTGCAATAGGACCATTATTAATCGACTGGCCCGTCATTATTTAGAGGTATATATTATTATGATTTAAGATCTGTGAATTCAACGATAATTGGTAATATTTTGTTGAGTTAATCCATCGGGCTACTAGTTTTGTACCTTAATTTGCGCTCATTTTCAATTACTACTTTTACCATTATCACACTTTACATGTTAACAAAAAAATTATGCATAGGTATATCCCTTTTCTTGCACTCGACGTCTGTTCTCTTGCTCGCAATTTTGATTATGTTGCACAGTTCTTCATAATGAAATGCCACATGGCTCCTCTCTAGCGGTGAAGTTTTTTGATATTGGTATCATCACCACTCACTTTATTTTTTACCGCTATTAACTCATATTATTTGTAGGATTGTAAAATTAATTTTAATAATTATATAAATGATCATTTTGGATGTACTTATGTTTTCATTTGTAATATTTCATAGGCATATGTTGGATAATGTGTATTAGATTTTTATAGTAAGGGGCCTCAAATTTTATTTTCGCCCCGGGCCCTGAAAATCTCAGGACCGGCCCTGGTGGAAGGTCCACGTCCATGGGGACCTGCCACCATTGCTGCGGCTCCTCGAGGACCGCGGCCTGCTGCGCCTGCAGGGCCTCCTCCTTCTCGCGGGCGACGGCCTCAAGGATCTCCACCCACCGCTTCTCCTTGTCCTCGACGATGGTGTGCTTGGAGGCCTCGAGGGCGGCGGCGAGCTCGTTTTCCACCTCCATCTTCACGGGAGGCGGCGGCGGCGGCGAGCCAATCCTCAGGGACCGCGGCGTGGACTGCGGCACTGGCGGCACATCCCGGCGCCGCATGTGCGGCGGCAGGTCCCAGCGGCTAGCCGGCGGCGGCGTCGGCGCCCGCGTGTAGCAAGCCTGGCGCCGCAGGCCGTGCTCGCCGCTGAACCACGTGTCCCAGTTTGGGGACGACGCGGCGTAGGCGGGTCGGCGCGGAGGGACGTTGGGAGGCGGCGGCGGCGGCGGTCGACCTCCAGATCGCGGGCATAGGCGGCACCGGGATCCGCTGCGGGTTCAGATGCCAGCCCTCACAGAGCTTGACATCTGGCCATGGCAGCGGGCACGCGTGCTCCCAGTACCATTCGCAGTCCTCGCGCCGCATGTACACTCGATCGCGGCGTGCGATCTGCGCCCGGCAGCGCGAGCTCGAAGGCGGCGGGGGCCTCCGGCTCCGGGGAAGATGGCGGCGTCGGGGATGGCGTGCGGAGGCGGAGGCGGCGGCGGCGGCCAGACGACGACCCCGCCTCGGTGTCGTTCTTAGCCTTGCCGAATCCGGGCCACCGGAGCGGCATTGCGTCGCCGGCGAGGGTTGCGGGCTAGGGTTTGGTCGCCGGTGAGGGAGCGGAGTGGGGCAGTGGAGTGGGTGGGGGCTGGCCGTCCCTATCCCCTGGCATTAAAAAGGACTGGGCCAGGGGTAGGCTGACCGGCGCCCTGTCACTGACAGGTGGGAGCAGGGAGGACCGACCGCGTGGGCGCGCGGACGCGTTTCCAGTCCGCCGCGCGTCCGCGCCCGACGCATCGGTGACCCAAATTTGGGCCAACAATGGGTCGCGGCGGACAGAAAACCGGACCGTGGTCCGTTTGCGTCACCCCGTTGGGCCCTGGTTTTCGCAAAAACGGACTGGAACGGACCGACGCGGACTCGATGCGTCGGCCCCGTTGGAGTCATCCTAAATTGGCGATAATTTGATAAAAATAGTTGTTGAGGTTGGTTATTTTTGGGGAAGGTGATCGTTGATTCAATCTCCCAGTCTCCCAGATACGAGAGTCGTGGCAACAGATCATCTTTTCACCTCACAAGACAAACTTAGCTAGTTGTACCGAGATCTTTGTTTTTGTGTCCGCGATTTTAGCATCTACTGGTTGCCCCCGCCTCCGATTTTGCCTACCCTTGCAAAGAACAATCCAGGGCGGCTGCCGGTAATTTGCAAGGCATTACGATGGCCCGGACTAAAGGCTGGAGGAGGTCGTGGGATAGTCGTCGACAACAGACGGCGCCGCCTATACAGCTCCGTCGGCGGTACCGGGTCCTCGTCGTGTCTCTCCTAGTCAAAAACCCTACAGCGATTGGGCGTAAGGAGATCAACGCAGAACCTGCGGCAGGAATAACGACGCGGGCGCGCAGCCGCCGGATCGCAGCTGCGGCCGCTGCACTCCCGGAGGAGATCTTGGCGTGGGAAATGTTTGTCCGCCTTCCGGCCAAGGATGTCCTTAGCTGCCACGCAGTGTGCCGCTCCTGGCGCGGCCTAACCTCCGTCTCTGATTTCCTCCTTGCCCACCACCGGCGCCAGCCATCGTTCCCGCTCCTCACGCTCTACGGCGCATACAGTATCGAGGGTGCCTTACCAATCTTCAAGCACGGCTGACCCCTCCTCGGGCTTGACGATTACGGTATCTTCAAGCTGCTCGCCTCCTGTGACGGGCTCCTACTGCACTCCTTCTCAGAAGGCCGCCGATTCAGCATTTGCAATCCGACCACGGGTCAGAGCGCTGCACTCCCGGGCCTCACCGCCGCAGGCCTTATCGACATCGCCGCTTTGTACCTGCACCGCCCGTCCGGCGAGTATCGCGTCCTTTACTGGAAGGGTAGACACCGGGGCCACCTCAAAGCTGCCTACTACATCCTTAAGGTGCGGAGGGGGCAGTCGCCGAGGTGCATTGGAGTTCCTTCAGATATCCCTGGTATCGATGAAGTTTTGCTGGACTGGCATGGAACTACTACTAATTTGGCACCGCCCGTCGTTTTCCGCAACTGTCTTCACTAGGACCTCGGCTCCAGCCGCACGGGCATACTCGTTTTCGACACGGTAGTTGAAACATTCAGGCTCATGCGCCGCCCGGCTGCTGCTACCGGATTATGCACTCGTTTATGCGACATGGAAGGTTCAATTGGCTTTAGCTGCAATGATGATGGTAGGAGAAGGACAATCGCCAAAATCTGGGTGTTGGAGGACTACGAGAGAGAGGTTTGGTCATTCAAGTACCATGTTAAACTCCCTGTCAGCTTCCGTTACCTTGCAGATAGACAACATTTGGTTTTGTCCCACAAGGGAGATTTGCTTGTCTACAGGCCCTACAGTGGTTACATGTTCCACCGTGACAGCAGGGCCAAATTGTTGGAGAAATTCCAATGCGATTCACAGGGTTTGAGCATGAGTGGACATCGTTTTAAAGAAAGCCTTGTCAAGCATGACATCTTCCTTAGGTGAGGCTGTGCCTGTGTTTTCCAAAGGGTCTAAGGTACCTCGCGACATGCTAGTGAAGTACTCATGGCATATACTTGAGAACGGGTGAAGGTGCGCGTCTAGCCCACCAGGGTTCGAGTCCTATACTCCCCCCGTTCCTCACGGTTGCTTCTTCTTGAAAGAAAACAAACAGGGGCTAGTCTCCGTTTGTCTCATTTTTTGATCGTGGCATATACTTATTTTCCATCTTTACTCTAGTGATTCCATGGAATTGCTGTGCTCCTCATAGATAAGACATGTTCCGCACAATTTATTTTACCATTAACTCGGACATCTTCCAGATGGTGGTTACATGGGAAGTATCCACTAATAGCTATTTTCTCGATGTTGGTGCTAACATGTCAACAATGCATATATTTGATAAATTTTCGGTGGCCCCATAGAAAATTACAAAATACATAACACATCCACAGATGAAATTAATTATTTAATGTGTCCCTTCTTAGCAAGTAGTCAATCTTATTCATCTAATTTAAATTGAACATTAGATTTCATGTGTCTTATGATTATCTGATAGGGCATACACAAACCATTCCTCTTGCGATTGATCGATATTTGATTAGTTCATCTTTCTTCATCCCAGTGGTGGAGCTGGTATGTAAGTGTTGGGTTCAGCTGAACCCAACGAAATTCCTCCGTTCCTCAAAGAATTAGTCTTTCAAAGTTGCTTATTAGTGAAAAAATTACTATAATTAACAAAGCTGAACCCAATGAATTCCTGCTCTAGCTTCGCCCCTGCTTCATCCACTTATATCCCGGGAAACCACATAATTTTTGGCGTACAGTTTCTTTATTTGTTAAGCGATTATGTTTGTCCAATGTGGTAGCTCTCTCCTTTTTGGTAGCTTCTATTGATGTCATTCTGGTTGCATTTTTGGTAGATGACTCACTAGTACAGAACCTCGCATTAGAGCCGGCCCTAGGGAGTCATCTCCGACGGTTTTAATGTCCGTCTCTACGTCGGGGTCTTTAATGTACGCTTCATTAGAGCCGGTTGGCTCAGGCCGGCTGTAATGACCTCAGCATCTCCGACGGCCAGGAATAAAAACCGTCTCTAATGTCCATCCTATTGGAGACGGTCGACATTCATAGCCGTCTCCAAACATGTCTCCAAACATATAACATTACAGACGGCGGTAAACAAGAGCCGGCTGAGAAAGACTCGGCGCCGGTCAGTAATTACAGCCCTCTCCGATGGTAATATTTTTAGCGACGGCCAGGAGTATGAACTGACGCAGGTGATATCAGAGACGGACACCAAATAACAGCCCCTGAGGTGTTTTATCCCAGGCGGCCGTTCTTTTTTTTTTTTACCGGCTCTAGGTCCCATCTACAAAGTGGGGTTTTGTACTAGTGACTTCTCATTTGAGTTTTCTTTGCCCATTCCTGTCCCATGTAAAGTTGGCGCTGAATGCATGTAGTACTCACTGAACGTAACAGTTAGACACCTTTAGCTTTTTCTTAAGGGAAATAGAGCTTTTTTTCGAGGGAAATAGACACCTTTTGCTTATCATATAATGGTGTACTGAGGATTTTCAGCTGTTATATACGTGATAGCAAATAAAATGGCATCCATTTTATTAGTTAATAACTTGTACACAATGGCTGACTGAGGCAGTGGAACCAAATCGTTGGTAGTATATTAAGTGCAAACGTCCTATACCGGGTGGAAAAATAGAGTGGGCATCTATTATGTCAAGTGGAAAACTAAATGAATTGGGTTGAAGGAAATGCTATTTTCCAAAGTAGACATATACTGTACATGCACAGAAATTGCGGTTTTTCCTGACCCCCACGTCGTCCGCACGAGGTGAATTAGGGGAGGGGGAACCCTAGCGTGCCTCCCCCGTCCGCTCCCCCATCCCCGCCGCTGCCGATGGCCTCTCCACGGTGGTGGCGGTTCCCGCCTCCGAAGGTGGCAGGGAGTGAGCTCGCGGTGGACGTGTTCCATGGCCAACTCTCCGGCGCGAGCAGGTGAGATGCATGGCGAGCAGGCGGGCAGCCCGGCGGCGAAGGCTTTCGGCTGGTGGTCCTTGACGACGCAAGGGTCCGGAGTTGCGAGCTGCTCCTATGGAGCTGCTGCGGCGCCGATCTAGCTCTGGATTGGACAGATCAAAGGTGGCCGCTGCGGGGCTGTGGTGCTGCTCGTGGAGGATCCTGGGGTGGCGGCAGGGGAGGCTCGATCCACCCTCGGTTGCGCTGCACAACGGTGGTCAGTTCCATGTCGGCGCTGCTCCAGCGGGTCAACGGCTTCGGTTCGGTGGCCTTGGGCAGCGACGGCGACGTGCTGGTGGCTTCTCCGGCAGCTCGTCCAGCTTGGCATGGTAGGGTGGCGGCTCTCCCTCTAGGCCCCGATGGAGTTTCATCCTCCGTTGTGGCTGCGCGGCTGCAAGTGGGTGCCGGATTTGGGCGGCCACATCTCGGTTTCGAGGATTGCTGATGGCCTAGGGTGGTGGTGGCGGTGTCGCCACGTACAGGGGTGAGTGGTTCAGTGGTGGCATGGGCTGGCTCCGCCAGGTTGCGTGAGGTGGCTGTCGAAAAGCTTCGGATGAAAGTTCGCCCGGCTCTTGCCAGCCGCCGCCGACGGCGGCGCCTGTGGTTGTCGCTCTCCTCCTTGGAGGCACCTCTGTGGAGTCTTCTTCAACCACTCCATCCTCCAAGCAAGCTTATTAGGTGAAAACCTAGACCCAATGGGTTCGGGCGACGAGCGTCGCTCTCGACGTTGCTTTCCTCCTTTGGGGTGTCGCTTTGAAAAGCTTGATTCCATCCGCGCTTCCCGATGGGCTGGCCTCTCACGGCTTTGCGGCCGGCAAGTGTCCGGTGGGCGAAGTGGGTCTTCCGTGTGGTGGTATGCGCGACAACAACACTGTTGAGGAGCAATGGTTTGGTCCCGGCAATGACGTTGTAGTTGGCTCTGTCCGGTGTGTCCAGTGTCTTCGCGTTGGATTCCCCAACCTGTGAAGTCGAAGCTGCTATATTCTCAAGCTACTACCTCTGAGCGGCATATGATGACCTGCAAGGGCGGTCCGGTCATGAAGATCTCCGGTGCAGGTCTTGCCCATCTCAGAATCGGAGCTGTCTGCCTCTTTGCGAAGATTCATCTGTTTGGCATAGGCCAACATGGGCTTCTCGACGCCGCTTCGGCAATGGTCTCCTTGCTGGTTTTCTTGTGAAGTCGGAGTCGCTGCAGAGGTGTGCAGCTTGATGACGATGACACGGGGGGCAACCTCGACGACGACTCTAGCTTCGGTGTGTGCAGCTTGTGTGGGTAGCCAGGGTGGCTGTGTGTGCCGTCACGACGGTCGTGTTTCATGATGGTCCTTGAGGTGTTGTTTCGGTTTTATGCCGGTTTCCCGCTAATTAACCGGCCAATTCCCACTTCTTCTTACAAATGGCAAATCCTTTGCCTCAGTTAAAAAAAATAAAAATAGACATGCACTGTTACTGTCACCTTTTTAGCAATTTCTCTCTTTCGGAGGTCTGGTAGCTTGCAATATGAATCATTCCACTGTGTTTCGTAATTACAGCTGGGTGTTCAAAACAGCACCACAATCCTCCCCACACTCTTCATCTATTTATCTGTCTCCAATATTTCCATGTACTCTTGCGGGCTTGATCTGTGTTATACGAGGACTGGATGAGATTTTATCCTTGCATGAAAAAATATGGTGATTTTCTGATAGGCTGCCACATGTCGTGCAAAACTGGCTCTTCTTTGTTTCCTGTTCTTGCAAAAAGAGAAAATAATTTCATTCTGCCTAACTGCACCTCTAGAAATTACCAATAGGAAATGAAATTAGCCTTGCTTGTTTATGCTATTCATCGTAAATTAATATAGGCCTTAGCTTATTCGAAATTATTTAGAGTTCATGGATTGTGTAATACCTTTATTTCACCAAAATTGAATTACTTGCTTTTCAGATATGAGAAATGCATCTGCTGATCAGAACTTGTCAAATATAGGCTTGTGTAACCTCTAGTAGACAATCAAGCACATCAGCTTACTTGAAATTATTTGGATTTCTTATACGCATTTGCACTCCTTGTTATTTTTTTCTTTCTTTCATATCCACTTATTCTCTGTTTCAGTAATTAGAGATGGAAACTGTAACGATAGAATAATCAACTATGTTCGTTAGTTTTTGCCTCAACGTCAGTAATTTAATGCTATATTAATCAATATTCAGGGATAAAACTGTGCAACAATGCAAGGAACTCAAGACGGGCATGTGCCGATGAATCGATAAAATGGAAACTTGGCCGAACGGTAGAAGGACACCGGCATGAAGCAATGGGGCACTAGAACACAACAGTTGCAGGTCAACTAAGTATGGAGCAGCAGAGAAAAGAAAGCAAAAGGTGATCTGACAGGCATAAATTGATAGTAGAAAGAAAAAGAGCTAAGCCGATGTTATTACCGTCGGCATAGATCTGTCACAAATCTCTCACCGGTCTGTCAGCTTGTGCAAAGAGCTAAGCCGACGGTAATACCGTCGGCGTAGACCTGACAGATTTATGCCGACGGTCCTCCGTTGGGGCAGTCGGTTTTCCTCTGACGCCGTCGACACGCCGTGTTCCGAGGGCTCGCAAGTGCCACGTGGAGGTGAGCTATGACGACAGCCGTTCTGCTCCGACGGCCACCGTCGGCTTTGCACCACCTAGGCCGTTTTGCGCCGTCAGCATATCAGCTGATTCCCGTATTGGTAGTGGCTGCCTGGCTGGCTGTTGTGCCGCTAGTTTGTGTCCCCTTTTCAAAACCAAAACTATATGCCGTAGCAGGTAATAATTTTGCAGAACATTGGGTTTTATCCAACAAAAAATCCCGTCTCAAAAATCCCACCTGGTCTCTCGCATCGACGGCGGCCTCCGCCTGAAACCAAGCCCAGTCTCATCCAATCCCAAGCCTCCAGCTCCATGTACCCACCGTCAACCAGCAGCAGCTGTGGACGCTGGGGCTGGGTGGGGGAACCCGCGCGCGTCGGAGGCGTCGGCAGCGCTGGCGCAGGGGCCCGACGAGGACCGGCTGCTCTAGCGTATGGCGGAGGTTGGAACAGCCAGGCTGCACGCCGAGGTCATCTTCTTCGCAGTTGGACGTCGCCGCCTGCAAATAAGACGACCTCCACGAAGACCAATCGCCAGGCCAGGTTCGTTTCTTTGGAGGCAGAGAATCGGAGGTCTGAATTGGTGATAATTTGATAAAAGTAGTTCTTGTTATTTTTAGGGAAGGCAATCGTTAATCCAATCTCCCAAAAGCTAGCTAGCCTAGTTGCGGTGAGATCTCTTGCCCGTGATTTTAGCATCTACTAGTTGCGCCCTCGTGCATAAATACCGACCTGGAGCGCCTTAGCAGCGACGCAAGGCATTACGATGGCTCGGACGAAAGGCTGCAGGAGGAGGGTGACGCCGCCGCCTACGCGGCGCAGGGTCCTCGTCGTATCTCTCCTAGTCCAAAACCCTACAGCGATCGGGCGTAACGAGACCACCGTGGAACCTGCGACCGCAGTAATGACGCGGGCTCGCAGCCGCCGCATCGCCGCTGCCGCCGCCGCACTCCCGGAGGAGATCTTGGTGTGGGAGATCTTTGTTCGCCTTCCAGCCAAGGGCGTCCTTCGCTGCCGCGCGGTGTGCCGCTCCTGGCGCCGCCTCACCTCCGCCCCTGATTTCCTCCTCGCCCACCACCGGCGCCAGCCCTCGCTCCCACTTGTCACGCTCTACGGCCCAGACAGTACCAAGGCTGGCTTGCCAATCTTCAAGCATGGCCGCCCCCTCCTCGGGCTTGACGACTACAAAGGCTTCAAGTTACTCGCCTCCTGTGACGGGCTCCTCCTATGTTCCTTCTCTAATGGCCAATTCAGCATATGTAATCCGACCACACGCCAGTACGCTCAACTCCCAAGCCTAACCGTCGCAGGCCACATCAACATTGCTGCGTTGTACCTACACCGTCCGTCCAGTGAGTATCGCGTCCTTTACCGGAAGGAAGCTGCCTACTACATCCTTACGTTGCGGCGGGGGCGGTCGCCAAGGTGCATTGGAGTTCCGTCAGATATCCCTGGTATGGCTAAAGTTATGCTGGACCGGCATGGAAATCATTTCCGCAGTTTGGCGCCACCCGTCGTTTTTCGCAACTGTCTGCACTGGGACCTCGGCTGCAGCCACACGGGCATACTCGTTTTCGACACGGTGGTTGAAACATTCAGGCTCATGTGCCGCCCGGCTGCTGCTACCGGATTATGCACTGGTTTGTGCGACATGGAAGGTTCAATTGGCTTCAGCTGCAATGATTATTTTTGGAGGACAATCGCCAAAATCTGGGTGCTCGAAGACTACGAGAGAGAGGTTTGGTCATTCAAGTACCATGTTGAACTCCCTGCATTTTACGAGAGAGAGGTGCTCGAAAACTTTGAGAGAATTTTTGCTGTATGAGTTCCATTTCTGCTGCACTCTGATCCTCTGAGGCCATAGGCTACCATGCTATTTTATTGCAATGTATGTTGGGTTGGTATGATCATACACCGAATATAATCTTTCCATATGTTACGGTTAGAACTGCACCCTTTCAAATTTACTTCCACTTACTAAGTCCATGTGAACAGATCCAAAGCCTCCATTGATGCAAGTTTATTTTAAGCTTCAATCATGTTCTTAATATAAGGTACTGAGCCCTTGCTCCGTCTCTCTCTGCTCTTTTTAGGCGATGTCAGATCAGCAACTATGCTTATAAGGAGTAATGGACTATAAAGCGAAGATTAATTTTCAGCCACTGCCAGAGATAGAATTTGAATTACTTGGGCCAGACTCGAGCTTTTTTGTCCAATCACAGCATGTATACAATACAATATGTCAGCTCTCATTTGTGATCCCTTGAGTTTGTTTGCTTTTAGTTCAATATACTTTTTGTGGTTGTCGCAGTTTTCTTTGTCCGGAAAAGAACTTCGGGAGTATAGTTTGAGTGAGAGAACAAGATATGATTCAACACAACTTGTATTTTATTTTCTTAGATGAACTGGGCAAAAAAAGTATCACTTCCTTTAAGAGGTGATAGCCTACTCAGGCAAGGAGAGCACCTTACCTCTGCACCCTCGGGTTCAGCCTCCTTTCTCAGCTATGTAACACTCGTTTTACTGTTGCCAGGCGAATTTACGACAGCGACAGAGCGTGCCCTTTTCTCTACTCTGGCACCTTACCTCTGCAGCCTTTGATTCAGATTTTTTCGTTTCTAAGTATATTGGAAATATCTTGGGATTGTATCCCAAGTTCGACGAATGGGCCATAGCAACTGCATTGGCTTCATGTTCTTGCATTTAAAACCGTACATTTTCCACCTCTCTAATAATGGCTGTATCCAATTCCATCTTGCATGTTTAAGATTGTTTTATATACAGTTCCTATAACAACAATATTTCTTACAATGATTTCCTGTGAATGAATGACATAAGATTATGTTCCTTATTTTCATGGAGAGCATTAAGTTCCAGTACTGCCTACTATCGGCACCTTTATGATAACATTGTCGCCGTTGTTCAGTTTTGCAACTTTTGTTTGATCTACTTTCAGTTGATTCCTTGTTTTGATGTGGTGTCAGTAAACACGCTTATCAGTGATTCTGTGGGAGAGTACATGTAGTATGTACATTGTGTTCCCCTGATCTTCAGATTTAGGCATATTAAACGTTAAATTCACTTATTTGTAGTACCATTTTGTATTTAATTTGCAACACTACATGGACTTTATGTGTTGAATTTAGTTTTTTCTAATAGGCTAACTGGAACTTAATGTCCACATGGTTAGAAACAGTCGTTAATTTTGCAAACTCTCCAGGAACACAAATATTCTTCATCGTTGTATTTAACTTGCCATATTACGTAGTTAGAAATTTTTTGTAAGATGGCGTGCTTTGCAACAACTGTCCATAGCAGTTCGCGCGTTCTGCTGGAACTGGAAATTGCAGAAAAAACTTTGTTTAACTCTGTTTTCTCATCTTGATGAACTCTATATGTATTGTGTGGTATGTCTCCTTGTACTGCCGTTGCCAGTTCGCGTGTTAGTTTCATGCCTATAGTCTACTCTGATGTAACTGCTACTGAACCTATTATGGTCAAGAGTATTTAGAATATAATGCTCTCTATTTTTCTATCAAATGTTTCTCTCTGTTTTTCCATTCGAACAGTTTTGTAGCAATCTTTCGGAAATTAATATCTCAAGTAGAAGTGTAGTGTGTATGTTGGTCAGTTGGTGTGACGTGTTTGGCAAGATCGCGCAGCTTGAGACAATGGGGCAACCTGCCATACTAATATGGTTCTTTACTGGACAGGTATTGCACTTTCATTTAATAAAAAGTAGGAAAAAATAAGTTACTTCATTTCTCTCGTTTTTGTTTGCATGTGTATTTTGGTGCCCTGCTTTCACGATTCTAAACTTTGGAAGTGGTACTATTGAAAGTATGCCGTTCAGTCAATGCTCTGTTCTAATCTATGGCATTGCTGTGCCCTGCTGAAAACAAACATAACATGCTTACATTCAGTGACAGAAGAAAGTGGTAGCAACCTCACAGAACCTGCTGCTTTTCTATTGTCAATATTATAAGTACATCCTCATTGTTTAGTTCTTGACACGAAAATAAATATACATTACACTGAACATGTAGCCGAAAGGCAGATGCCTAGCAAAGTCATAAATCTCTGGAATAATCTGGTACCTATATTTTTTTTAGAACTGTATCTGGTACCTATTTATCAACCTAGTAACAACAACATGCCGGTATGATGCTCTTGCTTGGCACTACAAGTGTGTACTTCATGATCTGAAACTGAATTATACAGCTCTCTGCAAATGTATATTGCGGAAATTCATATCTCCTCACAAATAATCTGGAGAGTCCGGATTTACCCTAGTGCTCATTTAGGGACTAATTTTATGTCAGGCTGGTTCAAGGACATTTGTGAACTGAACCACTAATCGATATAAACTTCAAAAAAGGAAATATGACCGTTAATTAATATACAATAAATTCAGCGATTATTTTTTAAAGACCTGCTTTTAAGGTTTGCAAAATTTGTACTATATCAGAGTTGCTTTGGAAGTTTATCACCCTGCCTCAGATTGATAAATCCAAGCAGATAGCAAATGTAATGCATGCTAGAAGCTAGTAAAGTTCTTTTTTCAAAATTCGTTTAGATTGAGCCACTAACTCACAATGTTAACTCTCTTATGTCTTTATCATCTAACATAGTAGATCCTATCGTACGGGACAGATTTAACTGATGAATGAACTCTCCCCTCCATAGGAAGAATATGTACATTTGAGCAGAACGGAATTCTGAAATTGCCAAGACCACAAAGAAGCCCAATGATCAAGAACCTTATTTTTCAAATCAGATTTTCATTTACTTAAATTAATACTCCCTCCAATCCATATTAAATGTCGCTGAACCGAATGTATCTAGACATCGCTAAATCTAGACATGTTTTAGTGTTAGATACATCTGATTCAGCGATAATTAATACAAATTGGAGGGAGTAGCAGGTTTGAGGTGAGGCACTTAGATAGTAGCTCAAGTCGCCCTCACGTAGCTCAGTTCAAATCAACAGTAAACTCGAATGCAGTGAGTGTTTGTTCTTACCTTCATATATTGACACATATATACCATAGTAGGCTTTACCATCCAGCTATTTAGGAGTATCGTGGAACCTCTGGTTAGCAGAACTTCTTGTCACACATTATAATATACAGTATTCTATTTTCTACTCACTATAATATTTGCAAAGTAAAAAAGTGTGAAACCAACAATAATTTGCTACAATATCTTCTCCAATCATGAATGTCCTCCGAAATAGCGCTCCTACATTGCTCCGCGCGATCTCACCTCTTTGGGCCCCATTGCTAGTGGGTGTGGGCCTATTTTTTACGGTAGTTATTTTGAGTGACCGACATAACATCCTGACTGGTACAAGTAGCCGCCACACAATGCTACGGTCGCAGCGGCGTGGTGGGCGAGGAGACGACGGAATACCCAGAAAGGATGAGGGAGGGCATGTTGGTGCTCGAGCTCGACTCTCTCTATCTTCAGCGGTGCTCCCTCTGTCTTTCATCTAACAGGTGAGAGACGTCACTCATCTCATGTACGAAAGAGCAAATAGTTTCCGATTATGTGTGAAGGCTCTCCTGACAAGCCATGCTGATGGTGTGGATCACACGTTCGCTGGGAACCCCAAGATGAAGGTATGATGCAGCGTAGTGGCAATTTTCCATTGACACAAAATCAAGGTTTGTCGATCCAGTAGGACTTGGAGAAGGCTTCGGCTTGGTGTCAACGGCCCCGTTTACGATTGTTGAAGTGGACCTGCACATAGTCACAAACAAACTAGTTTGCCCCAACGAAACAGAGAGGTTGTCAATCTCTCCGTCTTGCTGAACACAAAGAATTAAATGTATGTGTGTAAAATAATTTAAGAGCAAAAATGACCAGCGAGCAAATGACTAGGAAAAACTATGAAAACGGTTATAAAAAATATTGGAAAATAAGACCGGGGTCCCAAAAGAAAAATATGTTGGGTAAACAAATTACAGCGGGGCAATTGACAAAGCGTGGGCGTATAACAATACTATCATGACACAAAGTTCACCGTTTCATTTAATATGTGCATTATGTTAAAATACATAGACCGTTATCCAACTGCATCTATGATAATAATCCACCCCGGGATCGCTATCCAGCATGTCACCTGAAAGTATTAAGTTGTAAGCAACATATAATTGCAATAAGCATGGTGCATAATGTAAGCAATGGTTACAACATATAGCAATAAACACCGCTGTTTTACCCCTACTAGCAACAACACATCTCAAGCATAAATACTCCCTCTAAAGACACAAGTAATTATTTCGGCCAAAGCATACACAAGCATCGGAGACACAAGTATAAATACTCTCTGTAAAGACACAAGCATAAATACACTTTCTAAAGACACAAGCATACACAAGCATAAATAAAACATATCATAAATAATTGAACAATAATATAATGATTCCATAATTCATCGGATCCCCGCAAACACAACATGTAGCATTACTAATAGATGATCTTGATCATGTTAGGCAGCTCACAAGATCTAAACAATGGAGTACAAGGAAGAGAGACAACCATCTAGCTACAGCCATGGACCCGTAGTCCCGTGGTGGACTACTCACGCATCACTCCGGAGGCAGGCATGGTGGTGTAGATGCCTCCGGTGATGATCTCCCCTCTGGCAGGGTGCCGGGAAGAGCTTCAGAACCCTCCCGATCTAGGGTTGGCGATGACAGTGGCCTCGGATGTAATCTGGAAAAGTGATCGGGTAATGAGGGTTTTCGGGACGAAGCCAATTTATAGGCGAAAGGGCGACTCGAGAAGACTCCGGAGGCGGCTAGGTGGGACCCAGCCGCGGTCCACCCCTGGACCGCGCCTGGGTGGCGTCTGGGGCCTGTGGGCCCCCCTGCAGGTCCCCTCCTGGCGCAGTCTTTATTTCCATGTAAAAATAATTCACGTAAATTTTCAGGTGATTTGGAGAAACTTTCCTGACTATCTTTTCTGAAACAAAACGACAGCAGAAAACAGGAACTGACACTGGGCATCTTGTTAATAGGTTAGTTCCATAAAATATGACAAAATGATATAAAAATATTATAAAAAACATGTGGCAATGGTATATAACAAGCATGGTACAAACAAAAATTATAGATACGTTTGAGACGTATCACCCGCCACTGGCTAGATCTGTCACCCATTCGTCGCCCGAGTTGGTCTTCCCTAAGGGCAGATGAAGCCAAAGACTGGTGTGTGGATGACGATATCCAGATCTCGCCATGGGGAGGGTGCTCTCTAGTGTGTCTAGGGGCGCTCTTGAAGCAGGTACTTGGGCTCTCGCCGTCTCTAGCCTCGGATTTGTCGGCCCATGCTCGGTCATGAGCTCTGTCGCCGGTAATGGAGAACTCGCCGCCTCACAACCTGAGGGCTCCTGATCTGAGCGAGTCCCCGCAGTAACTAGAGAGGTCTCATGAGGCTAAACTTTGGGGTTTTATCCCTCATTCCAAAATTTCAAGGTGCTAAATCTATCTGTTTCGTCTTATTGCTCTGATCAATGTGATGTTTACGATTGTTTCCAAAGATTTTGCGTCTAAGTTGAACCCTATAGGGCATAGGACTATCATCCCTAATCGTACATCCTTTATCGTTTATCCGGGGGCGCTTTTTTTGGATTCCGTTGCTCTACATGAAAATATCCACGAGCTGCATTCCGAGAAGCTAGGGGACTGAAGCTTGATTTTGAGAAGGTGTGCAATCGCATCAACTAGGATTTCCTTTCCAAAGTGATACGCCGAAAAGGGTTCGACGCAAGCTTTCTTACAGATTTTCTCGGTTCGTTTCCGGTGGTCAAACGACCATCTCCATTAATGGTGAGATCGGCCTTATTTTTGTAATAAATGAGGGATGCATCAAGGGGCACCCTCTCTCCATGTTGTTCAATTCCGTACCAGAAGCCTTCTCGGGTATCCTACCTTCTAGTTAGACTAGTCACAATGGGGAGTAACATAGAGTAGTAACATGGTGATGTTACTAGTCTATGTTACCACCTTCACAGTGGGGAGTAACATCATTGTGGTGTCATATAAGATCTTATTTATTGCACTATAGACTCATTTTGTCTTGATAAGTGTGATGTTACGGTAACTAGCTAAGTTACTCCAAACATCTCTCTCCTCATTAACTACATGCCACATAAGCAAAATGGTCTTGAGATGTGTGATGTTACTAGCTAAGTTACTCCCATTGTGACTAGTCTTAGTCTGCGGGTCACATTCATGGGGTAGCCCTCACTTAAATTTCGCGGGGGAAGGGAGGTGACCTCGAGTTTATGCAGACAACACTTTAATTTTGGTTTATACTTTGATATACCATAAAAGTGAAGTCATCGTCATGAATCAGCCGACAGAGGTTCAACGAAGGGTCGCGAACATGCTCAACTTCAGACTGTGTTCCTTCCATTTCACGTACTTGGTTCTGCCAGTGTTTGATAAAGCATACTATTGTGCAGTGGAACTTGGTAATGCTGAGATTAGCAGGGCACATGGAGCCCTAGATCGGTAGATTCTTATCTTCATTAGGAAGTTATCTTTGTCTAGTTGTTGATTTGCGAGTCTTCCGATGTTTTCTTTGGGGTTGTTTTTGCTTCGGGATGGGACCCATGCCAAGTTTGGTTCCCATCATTCGATGTTATACTAGGAGGGATTTTGGGACCCAAGCGTAACTATCATTTGGTAAACTGGTCGAATATTTGCCGGCCGAAAGAGTGTGGGGCTTTGGAATTCTAAAACTCTAAGAAAATGAATATCCTCGTTATGCTCAAATGGATTTGGAAGTTGTACCAACAATCAAACTATATCTAGGCAAGATTTATCCATGCTAACTACCGTGGGGTGGGAGATCTCTTCTCTAGCCCAAGGCTGGCTCGCGATTTTGAAATTTTTTGCACCAGATCTAGCATTTGTTCAAACTAGGCGTCAGGCATGAAGTCAGGAATGGGAATGTGCCTTGTTTAGGCAGGGGAAGCCCCCCCCCCCCCCCCCCCCCAACCTCATGCATTGTTCCCGCTGTTCCTATCTACGAGTGCCCTTCTATCTCTGTTGCCGCAGCGGTTGGGGGGCACTTCAACTTTTGTTGCTCGTATAGTCAAGTGGGCAGTCCTTGGGGAGATGCTGGATGAGGTATCGTTGTCTAATAGGTTGGATGTGATCTCCTGGGCATTGAAACTTTTTGTTAAGTTTTATGTAGGCTCGATGTATGTCAAGCTGTCGCAAGGGCGCCAGTTATGCACTTCTGGGATAACTTTGCCTTACTCTTTCGGGGGTTTTGGGTGTAGGCTTTTATGGATAATGTTTTTAGCTCACTTTTGGGTCCTCTGATAGATCTTTTTTAAGCTACTTAACTAGCTAAAGTCATCAAACACTTTGGTGGTGTTACTTACTGAACTCTTATATTCTTATAGTTGTGGGCTACAAACACTATCAGTAAGACAAACACAGTTTGGAGTAGACGGTGGGCGAACTAATGCGGCAAATCTTCGAAGCAACCACCAGTAGTGGCTGGCTGTTGTGCCGCTAGTATATGTTCCATTTTCAAATCTTATATGTCCGTAATACTTTTACAGACTTTGCGTGTTAATTATTGTTTTGACCAAACACGTAACCTTTATTAACTTAATCGATCAAGGTTACATCACTACAGGACTGGTAAATTATGCCGAGCGCCGAGAACGCTCGGCAAACATGGGAAAACGCTCGGCATAACTGTATGCCGAGCGTAACGCTCGGCAAAGAACGCTCGGCGTACATCTCCTCGGCATACCACAGCGCAACGCTCGGCATATGAAAACGCTCGGCAACAGAACTATTGCCGAGCGTCAAAGCTGGCCGTCGGCATACAAACGCTCGGCAAAAGTCTTGACGGAGACGTCCGTCTGACGGCGCGTCCGGCGTATGCCGAGCGTGGCGACGGTCGGCATAAAGCCTAACAACGCTCGGCAGAAGCTTGCCCAGCGAGCACTAGCAGTGGCCACGTGTGTGCTGTATGCCGAGCGTGCACGGTCGGCATCATGAGAACTGTATGCCGAGCGTCTGCGGCGTTGTATGCCGAGCGTACCGATCGACGGCATACAGCGCGACGGGGCCGCCCAGAGTCAGACGTATGCCGAGCGTTCACGCTCGGTATAGTTCAGCCGTATGCCGAGCGTGAACGGTCGGCACAACTCCAACGTGGCCACTACTGGTGCACCTGGGCTATTCTGTATGCCGAGCGTTCACGCTCGGCATATTTCGAGGATGATTTTTTTTAATAATTTATTTATTGCATCCCTGCATATTTAAAAATAGCACAGCAGCATATATTTGATAATTTCACAGGCATTTTACATAGAACAGCACAGAAACCACAAATTGTTCACATCAAACACATAGTGAGATACATCCATCTCATCAAATCCACAAATAACACACAAACCACAAATGGTTCTATGTGGACAAGAGGTTCACACATCAAGACCAACAGGTTCAGTAGAATAAAACACAAAATGACTCAGACACACACTGACCAAGTTCACAACAGGTTCACAAACTGACCAAGAACAGCAACACCAAATTGCAGCTGAACCCTACATGTTCGGCGGGGCAGGAGAAGCACTGGTCGAGGCTGGGGTGCGAGGGGTAGCAGGGCTCTGTGAAGCCGGAGTAGAGCCGTCAGGGAACTGCTGATTAGATGCAGCTGAACCCTACATTTTTTAGTAAGAGGTAGTAAGTAACAGATCATGTGTTGAATTTGGGCAACTTCACAATTGAGCCTGTAGAAGTTGGGCAAAGGACTAACCGGACTGCTGCATGAAGCAGGTCCCATCAGTTGAGGCTGTGGAAGCACCGGAGGTGGCGGTAGCGGTGGCGGCGCCCACACTGGCATCGGAGTGCCATTACTAAAATGGGAGTGCATGGCCTGCAAATTTGCCAAGACAAGTGTTAAGTAGTGAAGAGTTTCCTCATGGTTATAAATGGGTAAGAATCAATGTAGTGAAGAACTAACCATCTGATAATTATTGTTGTACTCCTGGTACGCTACCTGCTGCTTCATGTTCGTCTCGTAGGCCTCTTTCAGAGCATCATAGGCATCACGCTGCCTGAACACCTCTGCCTACAATATCATGTAGTTGATGTCATAAAAGCAGCCATGTAAGAACATAAGACCACTGTAGGATGAAAAAGGAGAAAATGAGGAAACCTCGAGAGTGGCCATAGTCGATCTAGGCTGTCCACGAGTGTGGGTACTAGGAGATCCGCTTGTGCAGGTTTGGACTTGCGAGAGGGAGGGGGCATCCTCGAGCTCGCCATCAAACATCATGTAATGGCCATGTTTCTTGCCATGTCCTGCTATTACTACCGCAACCTTGTCAATATCATCTTCATAGGGATCAGCATTCTCACCCTTTCTCTTCTTAAACTCTCTGGTGTACTTGGTCAACTTGGTCGCAACTCCGTCGAAGAAGACCTCTGGGTTCTTCTTTGACTTACGGCCAAGTGACCACGATGTAAGTTGTGAGACTGGTCCTCCCCGCTCACGCTCCTGCAACACAAAATATGTCAGTAATAAGTTAAACCAATGCAGAAGCTAAATGATGGGAAGGCTAAACCAAGTGCATGATGGGAAAGCTAAACCAAGTATATACCAGTTTGTCCTTGAAACGACCATCGCTCAGGCTGCCTTGGGAGTGTGTAGCGGCATTGCCGCGATTCGCTGCACAGACACTGCCCCTAGCTTGGAACTGAGGGTCTAACCACCTATCCACCAACGCTGCCCATCCGTCCGCCCGTCCGGAGCACCAACCAGGAATCACCTACATAAACAAACATAGCATTTCAAGCCAGCAAAACATTGCATTTGAATAAAACATAAGAAAATGAAGCACAAACAAGAAGTAAAACATTACTTACATCTAGGTAATTCTGCCTTGTCAATACAGGTTTTTCGTCCTTCATTTGTTTTTTCGTGATACTTTTGCCGAGCTTCTCCCCGTAGAAGTGTGATATGGCCGTGAAGCGCACCTCATATGGCATCTGTTGGAGAAGCTTCTTCGCTGCTGCCAACAAATTCTTGTCTGCCTTGGCCTGCTTCTCTGGTGCAACTCTATAGTAATGCTACAATGATGCATAAAACCAAAATGGTAGAAGCAGTGAGTTAAATAATGTTGCCAATGCTATAGTAAACCTACAACTCTAAAATGGAAGAAGCAGTGAGTTAAATGAGTTATCTACTTTTAAAGAAACTTACCCAAAAACGAGTGATCACGGCATTCGCCTTAGTCCCGAAGTCATCATCTTTCTTGGCTTCATAGTGGTGCCACTTGAGTGCTAACTCATCTTGGTCCTTGATTGTCACCAAGCCTGGCCAATATGTCTTAATCAACACTCCAACAATACCGTTTGGAGACCGGCGCTTCACACCATCAACACATTTCCAATTGCTACACAAAGAACAAGATGTTAGTATTAAGCTCAGAACATCAAGAAGTTAACATGATCAAGATGTTAGTATTAGGCCATTTACTCATTTTGATTAGGCTCAATGAAGATCTTCTCCTCCTCGGTAGCTGGTCGCTTTTCAGGGAGATCTGATTCTCCACGCAACCACACCGGACCTACTGTGTCCTCACCCTCACCCTCCTCGCCGTCCTGCTCCTCCTCACCCTCACCCTCCTCACCCTCCTGCTCATCCTGCCTCTCCTCATGCACCACCACCTCCCTGTTCGACTCCCTCTCCATCTCAATATGCTCCTGCTCCTCATCTTCCTCCTCCTCCTCAGCATGGTGCCACTGGCTGAGGGCAAAGTACTAGACGAGGGTGTCGAGGGTGTCGCAACTCGGGCTCCAGCTCGGCCTCCTCCTCTTTTTTGCCCCCTGCCACGGCCTCGGCCTCCAGCTCTAGGGGGTCTCCCTGCTGCTGCTGCTGCTGCTGTTCCTGCTGCTCCCGAACATGTCGGGAGGGCACATCATCCTCAGCTAGGCGTACTCTAGGATTAACCACCCTTCCACTTCTTTGCGTCTTCGTCACTGGCCATACCTTACTAATAGTATTGCTGGTTGTATTCTTGCTCATGGTTCAATCACCTGCATCAAGAAAGAATAAACAATTAGCAAGGATAATAAATTTTGATGCAAAGGAAGGAAGTGTACTAACAAAAAAACAAAGATGCAATGATATATCATAAACCTACTGTCAGGACAGTACAGTGGTATTTGGCATTATAGAAACCTAACATACTGAAGCATACTAACCAAAAATATCATCATCAAAGTCAGGATCGATTTCATCCTCATCGTCACTGTCACGTGTGTATAAAGGTTGATCCGGAAACGAGGGGGGTATAGGCTCATCGTCGTCATCGTCTAGATGTAACTTGGCAAGGATATCTAGGTCTTTTAGATTCACAACTGTCTCACCATCATTTGGTGCATCCTCATCAAGGGCATCAAGACCATTCAACATAGAGGATATATCAAATACCCCATTAAGCTCTTGCTCTTGATAGAACTCTCCCTCATAAGTGTTGGGGTTTATGTTGTTATAATCTTCATCACTTGGCACAGGTAGCTTACCATGTGGTGATACCTGATACACAACTTCCCAACCTTTTAGGCTGGGTTTTTGGCATGGGTATGGGAGGTAATAAACTTGCTTTGCCTGGTTAGCCACAACAAAGACATCTGAACCTCCATAGATGCTTGCTGTCTTAACTTCAACTAAACCAATGTCAGGGGTTGATTTCAGTCCATGGACTGGGTCAAACCAAAGGCATTTGAACACAACAAGATGGAGATCTTTGGCCCCACGACGAAATGAAAGCGAGTATATATTTTCTAATCTTCCATAGAACTGTGTTTTGTTTTGATCAGCTCCTCCAACAAACACTCCAGTATTTATGGTCTTTGCATTAGGCCTAGTGTTCTGGTGCTCCATGGTATGGAAGCGATATCCATTCACATCATATTTTTCATATTTTTTGACCCGGTTGTCAAAACCCTTGGACACCCATCGCAGTTCGGGACTCATTGGTGTGCTGGAATCTGTTCCCTAGAAGAATTATTGAGTGCATTAGTTTTTTTAATAGAAACAAGTTAGAAATGTTGAGTGCATTAGCTATGTGTAATAGAGACAAGTTAGAATTACTTTTTCCATGAACCAATCAACGAAAGATTTCCCTCCAGTGGCACCCTCTCTTAGAAGTCTATCAAGCTCCTTGGGAGTAGGCCTACTCGGTTCCTTCCACTCTTCAATAATGAATTGCTTCTTGAATGGATCCACTTCCTTCAAATTGTCCAAGATATAGAACATGATGGACTGCCACTCATCATTTTTAATGGTATAAGATCTAGAGGCACCAGCAACACCACCTTGCCCTTTGAAGAGGAGGAGGTCAGGTTCATTTTCTGAGTTGCTGGTATTGTATCTAGAGAGTTTATTATGCAGAGTGGGAATTTCATCTCTATAGTATGTTGTTGTCGTGTCTGACACCTCCTCAAGAACATATGACTCAGCTATGGATGCTTCAATCTTAGCTTTATTTCCACATTTATGTCGAATATGCTTGAACTCTCTCTCGATACAAACTGCCAACGATTCTGCACAGGGCCTCCCAAATATGCTTGGTTCGCCAGATGCAAAATGAGATGCTGCATGGGATTAAAGAACCCTGGGGGAAAGATCATCTCTAACGAGCAGATCAACTCGGGAGCTTTCTTGTGCAAATGCAGCATCATATCAGGGCATATTTCTTTAGCACAGAGCTGACGGAAGAAATGGCTCAATTCAGCAAGAACTCGCCAAATACGTTCAGGGAGATAGCCTCGAACCATCACCGGCATTATCCGCTCAATCCATATGTGGTAGTCATGACTTTTGAGACCAGTGACTTTGCCTGTTACAAGATTGACTCCATTACTGATATTCGATGCATAACCATCAGGGAACATCAATTGCTTCTTTAGCCAAACAAATACCTCCCTCCTGTCAGGCCTTTTAATGACGAAGGGAGCATCTGGCTTCAACCAAGTTTTTTGAGAGCCCGAGGGAGGCTGCATGTTCAGCTTTTTCCTATCACATAGCTTCTCTTGATCTGCTCTAGCCTTAACATTATCCTTTGTCTTGTCAGTAATGTTGAGGATTGTGCTAAACAGGGACTCAGAAACATTCTTTTCTGTGTGCATCACATCAATGTTATGGGGAAGTCTGAGGTGCTTGAAATAGGGGAGCTTCGTTATGCCTGCAACATGACTCCAGTTGTGTGTCTCACCATATCCCTCAAAACCTTTGCCTTTGGTTTTAGGCTTAAGAGCAGCTAGCTGAGCCAGAACATATGCACCGTTGAACTCAGGTATGGCATTTACTTCATGTACAACTCTGCCTTTGGTGAAGTTCTTCTTGTCTTCTCTGTATGGATGGTCTTCATCAAGAAACTGACGATGCTGGTCAAAAGCAGAATACTTGCCTCCCCTCTTCAGCCAAGAGAAGACAAGAGCCTGCATGCACACTGGGCATGGCATCTTCCCATTTGTACACCAGCCACAGAACAGGGCAAACCCCGGTAGATCATGCATGGAGTAGTGGAACCAAATTTTCATTAGAAAGTTTTCCCTACTTGCCCGGTCGTATGTCCATGTCCCATGTTCCCATGAATGGAACAATTCATCCACCAGCGGCTGCATAAGCACACTCAGATTCTTCCCAGGGTATTCAGGGCCTGGAATTATCAGGGACATTAATATGGACTTGCGTTGCATGAGAACGCCGGGAGGGAGATTGAGAGGAATAACAAAGACAGGCCAGCAGCTATATGGGTTAGCCGCCATACCATATGGATTGAACCCATCAGTTGCTATAGCAATTCTGACATTTCGAGCATCTGCGGCTTCAATGGGGTATTCTCGGTCGAATGACTTCCATGCTTCACCATCTGATGGATGTACCATCTTTTTTGGATTGTATCTATGCCCAGTTTTGTGCCATGTCATCTGTTTGGCAGACTCCTCGGTCATGAAAAGGCGTTGGATTCTTGGTATGAAAGGGAGATACCGAAGAATCTTTGCAGGGACTTTGGTTTGCTTCTTCCTCTGGCCTTCAGGCATGTCTACCTCAAGATACCTAGAGGAGTTGCAGATCCTACAATACTTGTCCTCCTGAAACTCCTTCCTAAACAAAAGGCAATTCTTAGGACAAACATGTATCTGTTCATAACCCATCATGAGAGCTTTCACTATTTTCTTGGTCTCGTACATGTTTCGTGGCAGAACATGACTTTCAGGAAGCTGGTTACTGATTGCTGTCAGAAATGCTTCGAAGCAAGCTCGGCTAATGCCAAACTGGGCCTTGATGGCCAGTAGCTGCGAGATGGCATCCAGCTGGGAGATTTTTGCCGTCCCGTAAAGAGGTTTCTTTGCTGCGGCTAACATATCAAGGTAGGCCTTAGCACTTGCCTCTGGTTCCTCGTCTTGATGTGCCATACGTGCAGCACCGACATCATCCATCAGGTTTCTAAGCCCATCATCCTCAATACCATCAACACGCTGCCGCATCACTTCAGCTCTAGCACGATCAGGTTCTTGCTCACCATGCTGGACCCATACTGTAAAATGCTGCATATATCCATGCAGCATAAGGTGTTTGGTCATGATATCCTTGCCACGATGCAAACGATTCTTGCATACAGCACAAGGACAAAATGGCCTGATTCTATTTCTCTTCGCAACACGGAATGCCTCTGACAAGAAATGATCAGTTTTTTCAATCCACTCATCACTAATTTCATTTGGACTAATTCTACCATCATACATCCACTGACGATCAGCCATCCTCTGATTTATTAGGGTAAAAAAATATTAGCATTTGACATATAATGGACAGAGCCAAGGGAAGAGAGCATGGAGCATAGAGATCAAGGAATAGTTTTTTTTGGAAAATATTAGCATTTCACCACTTAAGAACAGTTTGTTGGTGTATTTTAGATAGTTTAGGCACTCAACTTCGAAGTTATACATGTATTTTCCTATACATGTAAGCACAATATATTACAAGCAGTGTTATCCCCAATAGACAAGGCAGCATACTCAGATATCTAAGAAACAAGGGAGTGTGCACACAATTTTTATTTCAACAACATTTCAAACAACAATTTTTATTTAAACACCAATTCAAACAACAAATTTTATGCCCAATAGCCAATGCACCATACTGAGATATCCCCAATACAGATCAAACAACAATTTTTATGCCCAATAACCAAGGGAGTGTACTCAGACATGATGATTCAGAGCCACACCACCCAAAAGAAAGAAAGAAAAGAGACTAGCATAATCAAAGACAGGGGAGGAGGAAGATGTAGAGGAAATTGTGACTCACCCCCGGTTGTAGAGGAAGTAGTCGAAGATGCTGCCGGAGATGCGGCCGTTGGAGCTCGGGATCGAGCCCTGTCCTTGGAGATGCGGACGGTGGAGCAGCGGACCCGAGATGCGGCCGCTGGAGCTGGGGCTACCTTCCCTCGGCTCCCTCCCGGCTCCCTCGCGGAGGAGGAGCTCACGGGCCGGTAGAATGGACGGCGACGGCGGCGGAGGGGTGGCGAGAATGGGGAGGCGGTGGAGGGGCGGCGGAGGGGAGGCGGCGACGGACAGCGCGGGGGCGAGGGTGGCAGGAAAGGGACAAGCGAGGAGGGGCGGTGGCGAGGGACGACGAGCACGAGCGGCGGCGAGGGACGACGAGCACGGGCGGGCAGTGCCGATCTGGATTTGGGGTGGCGCGGGGGTGAGGACAAGCGAGCGGGAGGCGCGGGGTGTGGCATGTCTAAAAACCCTAGACATTCAAATTACTTCTCTGCCCCCGCTCGATCCACTCCCAGGATTGTTTCTGCCGAGGCGACCATGCGGCGATAGCTGCGGCCGGCCGTTCCATTCATCTTGTGCCCTCAAACGAGCCGCCGCCAGTTGCAATCGATCTGGTGCGGTAGTGGTGTGAGCGTGTGAGCAGCACGTTGTGGAAACAAGAGAGTGGATTTTCAAATGTTGCAAAAGAACTTAGGTCCGGAGCTTTTCTTTTTAAGTATTCTGAATATTGTGGTTTTAAAAACTGAAGTATCCTCCAAAACTGACCGAAAGTTAACCGAGTCGTCACATGTTTACGTCCGTTCCACCCGAAATGGGAGTTTCGACTTAGAAGAGCATAGCCTTCGTGCATGATAAGTGTGGCGTGTGAAGCCGGTCACACCTAGGAGTCTCAAATTTGTATTAAAGCCTACCACCACACTCAATGCATATTACATGACACACCTAGCTTTTGGTGTGGTTCCGACACTCCGGAGCCCCCCTTTCGACAAAGTTGACCCGAAGTCAACCGTGTCGTCTACCCCTCCCACGGGCGTCGAATGGGGGTAGCTCAGTGGACTTTGCTACTTGGTTGTGTTGGGGTAGGTCATATGAAGATATAAAACCTACTTTGTACATATGTTTTCACATGTTTACGTCAGTTCCACCCAAAATGGGAGTTTCGACTTAGAAGAGCATAGACTTCGTGCATGATAAGTGTGGCGTGTGAAGCCGGTCACACCTAGGAGTCTCAAATTTGCTATTAAAGCCTACCACCACACTCTAATGCATATTACATGACACAGCCTAGCTTTTGGTGTGGTTCCGACACTCCGGAGCCCCCCTTTCGACAAAGTTGACCCGAAGTCAACCGTGTCGTCTACCCCTCCCACGGGCGTCGAATGGGGGTAGCTCAGTGGACTTTGCTACTTGGTTGTGTTGGGGTAGGTCATATGAAGATATAAAACCTACTTTGTACATATGTTTTCACATGTTTACGTCAGTTCCACCCAAAATGGGAGTTTCGACTTAGAAGAGCATAGACTTCGTGCATGATAAGTGTGGCGTGTGAAGCCGGTCACACCTAGGAGTCTCAAATTTGCTATTAAAGCCTACCACCACACTCTAATGCATATTACATGACACAACCTAGCTTTTGGTGTGGTTCCGACACTCCGGAGCCCCCCTTTCGACAAAGTTGACCCGAAGTCAACCGTGTCGTCTACCCCTCCCACGGGCGTCGAATGGGGGTAGCTCAGTGGACTTTGCTACTTGGTTGTGTTGGGGTAGGTCATATGAAGATATAAAACCTACTTTGTACATATGTTTTCACATGTTTACGTCAGTTCCACCCAAAATGGGAGTTTCGACTTAGAAGAGCATAGACTTCGTGCATGATAAGTGTGGCGTGTGAAGCCGGTCACACCTAGGAGTCTCAAATTTGCTATTAAAGCCTACCACCACACTCTAATGCATATTACATGACACAACCTAGCTTTTGGTGTGGTTCCGACACTCCGGAGCCCCCCCTTTCGACAAAGTTGACCCGAAGTCAACCGTGTCGTCTACCCCTCCCACGGGCGTCGAATGGGGGTAGCTCAGTGGACTTTGCTACTTGGTTGTGTTGGGGTAGGTCATATGAAGATATAAAACCTACTTTGTACATATGTTTTCACATGTTTACGTCAGTTCCACCCAAAATGGGAGTTTCGACTTAGAAGAGCATAGACTTCGTGCATGATAAGTGTGGCGTGTGAAGCCGGTCACACCTAGGAGTCTCAAATTTGCTATTAAAGCCTACCACCACACTCTAATGCATATTACATGACACAACCTAGCTTTTGGTGTGGTTCCGACACTCCGGAGCCCCCCCTTTCGACAAAGTTGACCCGAAGTCAACCGTGTCGTCTACCCCTCCCACGGGCGTCGAATGGGGGTAGCTCAGTGGACTTTGCTACTTGGTTGTGTTGGGGTAGGTCATATGAAGATATAAAACCTACTTTGTACATATGTTTTCACATGTTTACGTCAGTTCCACCCAAAATGGGAGTTTCGACTTAGAAGAGCATAGACTTCGTGCATGATAAGTGTGGCGTGTGAAGCCGGTCACACCTAGGAGTCTCAAATTTGCTATTAAAGCCTACCACCACACTCTAATGCATATTACATGACACAACCTAGCTTTTGGTGTGGTTCCGACACTCCGGAGCCCCCCTTTCGACAAAGTTGACCCGAAGTCAACCGTGTCGTCTACCCCTCCCACGGGCGTCGAATGGGGGTAGCTCAGTGGACTTTGCTACTTGGTTGTGTTGGGGTAGGTCATATGAAGATATAAAACCTACTTTGTACATATGTTTTCACATGTTTACGTCAGTTCCACCCAAAATGGGAGTTTCGACTTAGAAGAGCATAGACTTCGTGCATGATAAGTGTGGCGTGTGAAGCCGGTCACACCTAGGAGTCTCAAATTTGCTATTAAAGCCTACCACCACACTCTAATGCATATTACATGACACAACCTAGCTTTTGGTGTGGTTCCGACACTCCGGAGCCCCCCTTTCGACAAAGTTGACCCGAAGTCAACCGTGTCGTCTACCCCTCCCACGGGCGTCGAATGGGGGTAGCTCAGTGGACTTTGCTACTTGGTTGTGTTGGGGTAGGTCATATGAAGATATAAAACCTACTTTGTACATATGTTTTCACATGTTTACGTCAGTTCCACCCAAAATGGGAGTTTCGACTTAGAAGAGCATAGACTTCGTGCATGATAAGTGTGGCGTGTGAAGCCGGTCACACCTAGGAGTCTCAAATTTGCTATTAAAGCCTACCACCACACTCTAATGCATATTACATGACACAACCTAGCTTTTGGTGTGGTTCCGACACTCCGGAGCCCCCCTTTCGACAAAGTTGACCCGAAGTCAACCGTGTCGTCTACCCCTCCCACGGGCGTCGAATGGGGGTAGCTCAGTGGACTTTGCTACTTGGTTGTGTTGGGGTAGGTCATATGAAGATATAAAACCTACTTTGTACATATGTTTTCACATGTTTACGTCAGTTCCACCCAAAATGGGAGTTTCGACTTAGAAGAGCATAGACTTCGTGCATGATAAGTGTGGCGTGTGAAGCCGGTCACACCTAGGAGTCTCAAATTTGCTATTAAAGCCTACCACCACACTCTAATGCATATTACATGACACAACCTAGCTTTTGGTGTGGTTCCGACACTCCGGAGCCCCCCTTTCGACAAAGTTGACCCGAAGTCAACCGTGTCGTCTACCCCTCCCACGGGCGTCGAATGGGGGTAGCTCAGTGGACTTTGCTACTTGGTTGTGTTGGGGTAGGTCATATGAAGATATAAAACCTACTTTGTACATATGTTTTCACATGTTTACGTCAGTTCCACCCAAAATGGGAGTTTCGACTTAGAAGAGCATAGACTTCGTGCATGATAAGTGTGGCGTGTGAAGCCGGTCACACCTAGGAGTCTCAAATTTGCTATTAAAGCCTACCACCACACTCTAATGCATATTACATGACACAACCTAGCTTTTGGTGTGGTTCCGACACTCCGGAGCCCCCCCTTTCGACAAAGTTGACCCGAAGTCAACCGTGTCGTCTACCCCTCCCACGGGCGTCGAATGGGGGTAGCTCAGTGGACTTTGCTACTTGGTTGTGTTGGGGTAGGTCATATGAAGATATAAAACCTACTTTGTACATATGTTTTCACATGTTTACGTCAGTTCCACCCAAAATGGGAGTTTCGACTTAGAAGAGCATAGACTTCGTGCATGATAAGTGTGGCGTGTGAAGCCGGTCACACCTAGGAGTCTCAAATTTGCTATTAAAGCCTACCACCACACTCTAATGCATATTACATGACACAACCTAGCTTTTGGTGTGGTTCCGACACTCCGGAGCCCCCCTTTCGACAAAGTTGACCCGAAGTCAACCGTGTCGTCTACCCCTCCCACGGGCGTCGAATGGGGGTAGCTCAGTGGACTTTGCTACTTGGTTGTGTTGGGGTAGGTCATATGAAGATATAAAACCTACTTTGTACATATGTTTTCACATGTTTACGTCAGTTCCACCCAAAATGGGAGTTTCGACTTAGAAGAGCATAGACTTCGTGCATGATAAGTGTGGCGTGTGAAGCCGGTCACACCTAGGAGTCTCAAATTTGCTATTAAAGCCTACCACCACACTCTAATGCATATTACATGACACAACCTAGCTTTTGGTGTGGTTCCGACACTCCGGAGCCCCCCTTTCGACAAAGTTGACCCGAAGTCAACCGTGTCGTCTACCCCTCCCACGGGCGTCGAATGGGGGTAGCTCAGTGGACTTTGCTACTTGGTTGTAGGTCATATGAAGATATAAAACCTACTTTGTACATATGTTTTCACATGTTTACGTCAGTTCCACCCAAAATGGGAGTTTCGACTTAGAAGAGCATAGACTTCGTGCATGATAAGTGTGGCGTGTGAAGCCGGTCACACCTAGGAGTCTCAAATTTGCTATTAAAGCCTACCACCACACTCTAATGCATATTACATGACACAACCTAGCTTTTGGTGTGGTTCCGACACTCCGGAGCCCCCCTTTCGACAAAGTTGACCCGAAGTCAACCGTGTCGTCTACCCCTCCCACGGGCGTCGAATGGGGGTAGCTCAGTGGACTTTGCTACTTGGTTGTGTTGGGGTAGGTCATATGAAGATATAAAACCTACTTTGTACATATGTTTTCACATGTTTACGTCAGTTCCACCCAAAATGGGAGTTTCGACTTAGAAGAGCATAGACTTCGTGCATGATAAGTGTGGCGTGTGAAGCCGGTCACACCTAGGAGTCTCAAATTTGCTATTAAAGCCTACCACCACACTCTAATGCATATTACATGACACAACCTAGCTTTTGGTGTGGTTCCGACACTCCGGAGCCCCCCTTTCGACAAAGTTGACCCAAGTCAACCGTGTCGTCTACCCCTCCCACGGGCGTCGAATGGGGGTAGCTCAGTGGACTTTGCTACTTGGTTGTGTTGGGGTAGGTCATATGAAGATATAAAACCTACTTTGTACATATGTTTTCACATGTTTACGTCAGTTCCACCCAAAATGGGAGTTTCGACTTAGAAGAGCATAGACTTCGTGCATGATAAGTGTGGCGTGTGAAGCCGGTCACACCTAGGAGTCTCAAATTTGCTATTAAAGCCTACCACCACACTCTAATGCATATTACATGACACAACCTAGCTTTTGGTGTGGTTCCGACACTCCGGAGCCCCCCTTTCGACAAAGTTGACCCGAAGTCAACCGTGTCGTCTACCCCTCCCACGGGCGTCGAATGGGGGTAGCTCAGTGGACTTTGCTACTTGGTTGTGTTGGGGTAGGTCATATGAAGATATAAAACCTACTTTGTACATATGTTTTCACATGTTTACGTCAGTTCCACCCAAAATGGGAGTTTCGACTTAGAAGAGCATAGACTTCGTGCATGATAAGTGTGGCGTGTGAAGCCGGTCACACCTAGGAGTCTCAAATTTGCTATTAAAGCCTACCACCACACTCTAATGCATATTACATGACACAACCTAGCTTTTGGTGTGGTTCCGACACTCCGGAGCCCCCCCTTTCGACAAAGTTGACCCGAAGTCAACCGTGTCGTCTACCCCTCCCACGGGCGTCGAATGGGGGTAGCTCAGTGGACTTTGCTACTTGGTTGTGTTGGGGTAGGTCATATGAAGATATAAAACCTACTTTGTACATATGTTTTCACATGTTTACGTCAGTTCCACCCAAAATGGGAGTTTCGACTTAGAAGAGCATAGACTTCGTGCATGATAAGTGTGGCGTGTGAAGCCGGTCACACCTAGGAGTCTCAAATTTGCTATTAAAGCCTACCACCACACTCTAATGCATATTACATGACACAACCTAGCTTTTGGTGTGGTTCCGACACTCCGGAGCCCCCCTTTCGACAAAGTTGACCCGAAGTCAACCGTGTCGTCTACCCCTCCCACGGGCGTCGAATGGGGGTAGCTCAGTGGACTTTGCTACTTGGTTGTGTTGGGGTAGGTCATATGAAGATATAAAACCTACTTTGTACATATGTTTTCACATGTTTACGTCAGTTCCACCCAAAATGGGAGTTTCGACTTAGAAGAGCATAGACTTCGTGCATGATAAGTGTGGCGTGTGAAGCCGGTCACACCTAGGAGTCTCAAATTTGCTATTAAAGCCTACCACCACACTCTAATGCATATTACATGACACAACCTAGCTTTTGGTGTGGTTCCGACACTTGGAGCCCCCCTTTCGACAAAGTTGATCCGAAGTCTACCGTGTCGTCTACCCCTCCCACGGGCGTCGAATGGGGGTAGCTCAGTGGAATTTGCTACTTGGTTGTGTTGGGGTAGGTCATATGAAGATATAAAACCTACTTTGTACATATGTTTTCACATGTTTACGTTAGTTCCACCCAAAATGGGAGTGTTGGGTAGGTCATATTTGCGAACCCTTTTGTTTAGTCTCTCTCAATAAATAAGCTCTTTTGATTTGATTTTTTTAAAATTTTATTTTAGGAAATCTTGGAACATTTCAACAAAGAAGTTGTTTTAATTAAAATTTTAACTATTATTTTTATATAGGAAAAATAGTATGCCGAGGGCCCATGTGAACTGGCGCTCGGCATAGAGAGGGTGCGACCTAAATATACTCACCCACCCCTCCCAGTCGACACTCTCCTCCCCTCCCCTTCACGCCCGTGCCGCCGCCGCCTACTCCCCTCCCCTTCACGCCAGTGCTCGCCGCTCCTGCCCTCCACGCCGGCAGCGAGGCCGGCCGCCATGAAGACCGCTGTCGCCTGCCGGAGGCACAAGGGATCCCCATCTCCGGCCGGAGGAGGAGCCCGTCGCCACGGCCTCCCCGGCGGATCCCGCGCCACGGCCTCCCCGGCGGATCCCGTCGCCAAGGCCTCCCCAGCGGATCCCGTCGCCCAGCTGGTAAGTCTGCACTGTCCCTCCCCCGCTCTGTTCTTCCGCGCACCCCTCTCTTGCTAGGGTTAGGGTTAGCTGAGTCTAGGGTTAGCGATTTCTTCAACGGCGGCGTCCTTGTAGCTGGGCGACGGGCTCCTCCTCCGGCCGTGCCTCTTGGTGCACCGCCGGCCCGGAGAGGATTGAGAGGTCTGGATAGGACTGAGATTTGGGGCAGATGCGAGATGCGAGTGGATTGAGATTTGGGGCAGCACAAGTGAGATTTGGGGTCTGGATAGGACTTAGAGGCAAAAAAAATTCTGTTGAAGTGAGATGCGAGAGGATTGAGATTTGGGGCAGCACAAGTGAGATTTGGGGTACCACGTCGTCCATCTACATCCACGCTTGCTTTCCTTGCAGTGTTCCTTGCACACAATGGAAAGATAGTCATGCAAACCCTCTGCAAATTCGACTCCTAGGTGTTGGTATTGGGGACAACTGTCTTTTGCTGCGTTTTTGATAAATTCCATTGAATTGTTGTTCATACAGAGGTTAGTCTGGTATTAATATTCATGTTGCTTTGATACAGAGAGGGCTATGAGCATCTCTACTGAGGACAGTGGATCATTTTCCACTGATGAACATGTGGGATATGCTGTGGATGGACCCCTGTTTATCAGGAGAGGTGATCATTATGAAAAACTTGTTTATCCCATATAGCTACTGTTATGTAGTAGTGTAGTACATTGCCTGATGTTTATATTTGATTTTGGTGCATATGTAGGACCTCGTCACAAGGGAACTAGAGGTTTTGACAATCATATGATATTTGCAAGTGATATGTGGCTGAGCTCACATCAAGTGGACCAGTTGATAGAGTTGGTTGACTGTTCTTCGGTGTCACCCATCAAATTTTATGTCTACAGGATGTCGAATTCATGTGCAAGGGATAATGGAAGCAAGATGGTGAGACTGTTTGCTGCATCTTCTGCTTGCTGCATCTTCTGTTTGCTACCTATATAATTGTTGCAATCTTTATATTTGGACAGGAGTTTGCAGCCACTTACAGCCAAGCCTACCTGGAACCATATCTTGCAAAGCCCTTGAAGCTCCTTGTTGAATACAGTTTCCCGAGGTGTAGACCAGTTGAAGTGAAGATGAAGATGGGAATGACTAGGCCGAATGCAAAAATATCAACCGGATGGGCAAATGCTATGCGTGAGTTCAAGTTAAAGGAGGGGGACATAGTGGTCTTCAGCTTCACGCCATTTTCGAGCAAGCCACCAGTGCTTCATCTTCAGTTGATCCCATTGCTGCGCTGAACTGAACTAGTTGGTCAAGTAGCAATGTCCTGAACTAGTTGGTCTAGTAGTTGAATATGAACTAAGTATCTAAGTATCTAGCAATGTCCTGAACTAAGTATCTAGTTGTTGAAGCTACTGCTTTGTGCTGCCTTTTGCTGAACTAAGTATCTAGTTGGTGGTGCCTGATGGATATCTGTAAAACTGGATGCAAAATATGTGTTGAATATTCTGTTATGAAATCCTGATGCAAACTTATGAAATCCTGATGCAAACAGACTTTGCAATGACTTCTCTTATGAAATCCTGATGCTCAGGTTGCTATACATATGAAATCCTGATGCTGATGTATGTCCTGGGTTCAAATCCCAGGCCAAACCCTTTTTACCTCACATTTTTGCGAAACAACACTAGTGTGTTTGCCGAGCGTCCCCGTATGCCGAGCGTATCTCAACCGCCGTCAAGGATCCGTCAGACTCCGGATGCTGCTGCCGAGCGACGCGTCTTTGCCGAGCGTTACGCTCGGCGTTCAGAGCCTTTATGCCAAGCGTAGGTTTATGCCGAGCGGGATACAACAAGAACCCTCGGCATAGGATCCAGTTGCCGAACGTGGTACTTTGCCGAGCGGTTTCCTCAGGCCGTCGGCATATGTTGCTATATGCCGAGCGGTGCCGCTTGGTATAGATATGGCGCTCGGCAAATCTGGCGTTTCCCGTAGTGCATCTTCCACAAACTGTGGAATAAGAAACAAAGGCGGATCATCTAACCAAACATTTGTACCTAGAGCCTTTTACCGATCATTATGTGAATTTTGCTCACTCCTCCTTGTCCGCCCGATCGGTATTTGATGGTGGATTTTGGTGGTTAGTCTCCCCGTGATTTCCCTTCATTAATTAAGTCACTAAATACGCGTCCCCTCATCCTGACCCTTACCGTCTCGTCTCTCGCATCGGCGGCGGCCTCAGCCCCGTCACAACCTAACCCCGAGCAGGAGGAGGTCATCTTCTTCCCAATTGACGTCGCCGCCTGCAAATAAGACGACCTCCGCGAAGAGCCGAAGATCAATTGCCAGACCAGGTTCGTTTCTTTGGAGTCAAGAGAATTGGAGGTCTGAGTCGTTGATGATAATTTGATAAAAAAATAGTTCTAGGTCTTTTCTGGGAAGGTAATCGTTGATTCAATCGCCCAGAAATTATAGCCGTGGCAACAGATCAGTTTGCTAGTTGCGGCGAGATCTCTGGTCCGTGATTTTAGCATCTACTCCTACTAGTTGCCTCCCTTCCGTTGTTGCCTCCTCGTGCATAAATAGCGCCAGACGACGCAAAGAAGAATCCAGGGTCGTACTAGTTTGCAAGGCATTACGATGGCTCGGACAAAGATGGTGTGGCGGCGTTCTTATCGCCCTACGCGGTGCCGGCTCCTCGTCGTATCTCTCCTTCCCCGAAACCCTACGACGGTGGAGGAGACCACTGCGGCAGGGGTAACGACCCGGGCGCGCAGCCGCCGCATTGCCGCCGCCGCACTCCCTGAGGAGATCCTGGTGTGGGAGATCTTTGTCCGCCTTCCGGCCAAGGACATCCTTCGCTGCCGCGCGGTTTGCCGCTCCTGGGGCAGCCTCACCTCCACCCCTGATTTCCTCCTCGCCCACCACCAGCCGTCGCTCCCCCTCATCTCTACGGTGACCGTGCAGACAGTACCGCGGGTGGCTCGCCATTCTTGAAGGACGGTTGCCCCGTCCTCAGGTTTGACGACTACAATAACTCCGGGCTGCTCGCCTCCTGCGACGGGTTCCTACTGCTCTCCCTTTCAAACGGCCGATTCTGCATCTGTAATCCAACCACGCGTCGGAGCGCTCTACTCCCATGCCTCACCGCCGAAGGCCACATCACCATTGCCGCGTTGTACCTGCACCACCCCTCAAGCGAGTATCGTGTCCTATACTGGAAGCGGGCACGCCAGGGCGTCTTCTACGTCCTTAGGGTGCGCCGGGGGCAGTCCCCGAGGTGCATTGGACTTCCTTCAGATATCTGTGGTATCGAGAAAGCTATGCCGTCCTGGCACGGAGAAGCAACTAGTAAATTGGCGCCACCCATTGTTTTCCGCAACTCTCTTCACTGGGACCTTGGCTGCAGCGACATGGGCATAGTCGTTTTCGACACAGTGGTTGAAACATTCAGGCTCATGCACCGCCCGGCTGCTGCTACCAATTTATTTACTCGTTTGTGTGATATGGATGGTTCGATTGGCTTTAGCTGCAATGATGATGGTGGGAGGACAGTCGCCATCTGGGTTCTGCAGGACTACCAGAAAGAGGTTTGGTCATTCAAGTACCGTGTTGAACTCCCTGTGGAGAGCTTCCGTTTCCTTGATGCACATACACACCATTTGGTTTTGTCCCACAAGGGAGACGTGCTGGTCTACACGCCCTACAGTGGTTATATGTACCACTGTGACAGCACCGGCAAATTGCTAGAGGAATTCTGATGCGATTCAGGATGTTTGAGCATTATTTTTTTTGAAGCGGTCACCGGGGGGAGAGAATCCCCACCTGAATATTATTACTTCAAAAATCGGTTACAAGACCAGGCTCCTGTCCACCCTAGCGGGTTGACATCGGTCAGGATACATAAGAAATTACAGAGGGAAAGATGGGTCTCGCCTGCGAGAGGCGGCCATCTGATGTTTGTGCACTACTGAACAAACAAAGACCATGAGCCCATTATCTAAGAAAAGCTAGCAGGCAGAAGGTCCATCACCATGAGGCACAAGTAGAGAGGGGTGTTGTCGAGGATCACAATACCAAGACTCAGCAAACAGCCTAGCGCGCCGCACCTGCGTGCGTATCGAATCCCAGGCACAACTGAGGAGCATACCAATCAACGAGTGCCAAGCCTAGCACTGAGCACGAACCTTGACTAGGAGCTCCGCCACGGGAGGTCGAGACGATTAACAGGTTGGGGAGGCCTCATTGCGTTGTCATTGAGCAAAGATGAGCCGAGACGACACCAAAAGCTCGAAGCTTCCTCAACACAGTACCGGCCATGGGATGATCTTGAGCAAGCACAGCAAGTGAAAATAGCACAAGGGCATCGGATCAAAGAAAGCCTTGTCAAGCATGACATCTCCATGAGGCGAGGTTATGGCCCCCTTTTCCGAAGGGTCTAAGGTACCTCGTCATACTTGTCAGCCTTGACATATACATATCTTTACTCTCATGGAGTTGCTTTTCTCTCATGGAAGTATTCACTAATAGTTATCATCTCGGTGTTGATGCTAACATGTCAGTCGGTGGCCCCATAGATGCTTACAAAAGGAATAACACCTAAACAGATGAAATTAGTAATTTCATTTATCTCCACTGATCAAGTAGTCAATCCGATTCATCTGATTTACATTGAACATTAGATTTCATGTTTCATAAATGGAGAACAGGATAAAAATTGTGTGCTTTACATAATAAAGAAAATATCCATGCACTTTAATTTCAGGTATTTTTAGTTGTTCTTCATATGCACTTCCTGATGTGTGAAGATAATCCAGCTATGTTTAACAACAAACATAATTCTGAAATGTTGTTGGTCTCTTTTTTTTGTGAACACCTAGGTCTCTATGGCAGAGGGTAGACTCTATCTGTTCTTTCTTAGAACAGGGTTGCTCCTTTATTGTAGAGAAAACCGGTTTGCTATGTTGTGTGACTGTCTCTATATTCATATTACAGTTTAGTGCAGATACAACGGCGAAACTTATAACTATAGGATATTGTTTGGTGTATTAGTTCTATTAGGGCATCTTTGGTTCAAAGGATTTTCAAAGGAATTTCATAGGATTCTAATCCATAGGATTTTTTCCTATGGAGCCCATTTGGTTTAAAGGAATGAATCCTCCAAAATTCCTATGGAATGCTTTCCTACACTACAATCCCATAGGAATTCTAGCAAAAGGTTGGACCTCATGGAAAAATTCCTATGAGTCTATGACAACTATGGCTTGTACTTAACTCCATAGAAAATTCCTGCGTTTTTCCTGTGCTGCAACCAAACGACTACGGTGACCGGTTCCTGCGTTTTCATTTCCTATAGGATTCCACATGTCATGACATTCTATTCCTGTGTTTTTTCTATTCCCATGGTTTTCAATTCCTGTGAACCAAAGAGGCCCTTACTGTTGCACTCTGAGTCTCTCAGGTCATAGTCTACTGTGTCTTTGATGCCTCCTGAGTTTCAGCTATTTCGTTTACGTTTGCAATGCATGTCGGGTTGGTATGATCATACCTCTATCTAATATCATAATTCCATATGCTACAGTTAGAACTGCACCCTCTGAAATTTAATTCCTATCGCAAATCCTAAACCTCCATTGATGCTATTTTAGTTTTAAGCTTCAGATCATGTTCTTATTATAATTTACTGAGGCTGGCTCTTTCTCTGCTGCTTTTAGGCGATGCCAGATGCACCTACATTTATAAGGAATAATGTGCTACAAAGCGAAGATTAATTTCAAGCGCTGCCAGTGACAGAATTTGAACTACTTGTGCCAGATTTGAGCTTTTTTGCACAATCAAAACACGGACACAATACAAATGTCTCGCTCTCATTTGTGATACCTGAATCCTTTGCTTTTGCTTTAATATAAAATTCATAGTTATTGCAGTTTTCTTTGTTTTGTCTGTACCGGCTATAAGTTACTTGTATAATATTTATTTAGATGAACACAGCTTCTATGACTTCCCTTAAAACCCCGCAAAAAAAATTATCACTTCCTTAAAGAGGTGCTAGCGTACTCAGGCAAAGAGAGCACCTTACCTCTACCCCCTCGGGTTCACCCTCCACCCTCCTCGTCTATGTATCGTTTTTACTATTACCAGGTGAATTTGTATATACTCTGTTTTTTGTATTATTCTGGCTTATTTGGCCCACACGGCAGTGACATATCGCGTCCTTTGCTTGACTCTGGAACCTTACCTTTGCACCCTCTTACTCTGTTTTTTTTTTCATTTATGAGCTGGGAACAGCTTGGGATTGTATCCCAAATTCAGCGAATGGGCCATAGCAACTGCATTTGCTTCCTGTTCTCGCATTTGAAATCATACAGTTTTTCCTGTCTAAACGTACCTGGATCGATTTTATAAAGCGTATCTTGCCTGTTTCAGATTGTTTTGATTTCACTTCCAAGAAAAGCAATATTTCTTGCAATGATTGTCTGTCAATGAATGAAATAAGATTATGTTCCTTATTCCCATTGAAAGATTAAGTTCAAGTTCTGCCTGCTATCGGCATGTGCCGAAACATTGTTGCTGTTGTTCAGTTCTGCATATTTTGTTTGATCTACTTTCAGTTAATTTCTTGGTGTGATGTGGTGTCAGTGAACACAGGGTGACTCCCGGAGCCTGTGGACTCTAGGGAGAGTACCGGTAGTATGTACATTGTGTTCTCCCGATATTCAGCTCAGGGTGTTTGTGCAGCTAAAGAATCATTTAATTCCCACAGAATGAAATCTTACATTAGGTTTTAATCTGTATTCTATAATGCATTAGACTTATGAAATAAAAGGCTTTGTTGATGGATACTCTTCCTATACACGTCTATATGATCAGTCACAAATATATTCTTTTCTCGCCCAATGAGCCAATACCAAAATGATGGTTCACGTTTTTTTGTACTGACGGAAGTTTTACATTTGCAATAATAATCCGTACATATTTTGTGTTATTGCTATAATATTTCTTGGTTGTTATCTATGCTCTACATTGTAAAAAGTCAGTTCAGGTATGTTGTATGCTTCCTATCTTTATCTTCGTGCATCGTGGTTAAACAACCTATTACGCTCATGTTAGTTTACAATATATAGATTTCCACGGCTATTAAAATGTTTTTAGGTGGTTACTAAAGATATTTGCTGCTATATATATTGGATTAACTTAGTCTCTTAAAAAAGAATGTCTTTAAATCAAGGAATTTATAACTGACTCTTGCGCCAAGGGGCAATATCAGCTTATCCACTCATGTTTCTACGCGCTTTTGATAATATTGGGAACAAAATCTTGCAGTCTTATTGTTAAGCATGGTGCTTGTTGTTATGGAGAATTGATTAATGAAATAGTTGGTGGTGTTCAGTGTGTAGCAGTGTAAGCACTCAAAACTTCATATAGTTGGATTTCAGATTTTTACCATGCTTTGGACAGAGACTATCTACATATAGTCACATTTTGTCCCATGATGGTTAGGAAAAAGGCAATACTTCAGAGACCTTAGTTAAGTATTTATTCTATTGGTCTCATGATATCCTTGATTATCTTTGTTTTAGCTCTCTTCGCCTCGTCTCACGGTGAGGCCCCGACCTAGAGCCCCTTCCCGTCATGTCTTTCCTCATGTGAGTTCCCTGCCTAAGTTGTCTCTGTTTTCCAAGTTTTGCTGGGCAGGCATGGTGGCAGGCGAGCAGCAGGTTGTTGCGGTGCTTCGCGGTGCGAGCACTGTGCGGGAGGCAGAGAGATCACGCCGATGAGAAACCCTCGCCCAATTTTGCTGGGCCATGACGGCTACGTCTACGGACGTCACTTCCTTCTTGAAGGCGTCGGTGTGGCGTCTCTCGGTGCTCCCTCGTACTCCGGGTGAAAACCTTGATCTTCGGATCGGGCGATGGCGGCGCTTTGGCGTCGTGATCCTCTTGAGGACGTCGTCTTGGAGTCCATAGTCTGTTGCTCTCCCGGAGTTTCTGGTGCGGAGGCTGTGGTGTCCTCGGATGGCACGGGTTCTTCGGAGTGCTTTCTTCGGCAAAGTTTGCAACTTGTTCTGCACTCTCGTTGTTTCTTTGCTTGGACGCTCTTGTTGAGGCCTGGCAGTACCAGCGCGTGGATGACGGCGGTGAAGCCCCTAGTGGCGGTGTCCGTGAGGTTGTATTAGGTTTGACGGTGTGTCGTGTGTTGGTGTGCCCGAGCTATAGGGTGAGCACCGGCCCAACTTCTCTGCCGTCCTGCTGCTCACCCCCTCCGGCGGTGTTCGCCTCAGGCTCGTGTTGTGTCCTCTGCTCTTTGTTGTCGTAGCCTACTTGGTTGTCCTTCCTTTGTGTGGGTGTACTGATCTCTGTTGTAAGGTAGGTTTAGCTCTGTGTATCACTTTCGTCGTTGATGGTGTTATTAATTTAGTGTCGGGCGTTTCAGTTGGCCTGTTATCTAAAAATAATTAAAATAAAGGAGGCAAACCAGAATCTACCACTGGAGCAAGGAGGTTTTTATGCTGCGGCGGAGGATTGGAGGAGGCTGATCTGTCAACCTTGAAATGTAGTTTTGGCTTTCCTTTCATGGTTTGAGACCTGGACATAGTTATCTGTGCGAACATCTGTGGTATGTTTTCTGATAATGAAAGGGTCTCTTCCAATGAAAAAAAACGCTAGCTACTCACATGGTAACAAAGAAACCGATCAATCGATCAGTGCTAATCGAAATGGCTAGCGTATCTGTTACTCCTCTGCAGCTCTTCAGTTAAGTGCTTTACAACGCGGCTAGTACTAACCTGTCTGTCTAATGTGTGACAGAAACTATTAACTTGGCCGGCACGCACTGCATAAGTGCATATATTTCTTTGGAGAGGAGTAAGATGTACTCCAAATTAAGTAGCCGACCGGCCACTGAAAATTGCGTACCACAACAATCTTTGAGAGAATTATATCTAGCTAGCCGATTATTGTTCGTGCGCTACAGTACTACACCATTGACAAGCAGTTTGCACTCAAGCAAGCATAGGTAGCGCAGAAAGTTTCGATTCGACCGTGAGGACTGGAACACGATATGAGACTAGCAATTAAGCGAAACGGCTTTTCCACGAGTGCGCGACGGCTCGTGCGTGACGCGTGTAGTGGGTCCCACCCACGTGCCCATCTTCCTCCTCCACCGTCGCGCTCTTCGATCGCGCGTGATGCGTGGGGTGGGTCCCACCCACGTGCATATCTTCCTCCTCCTTCCTTTCTTCCACCTTCTTCCTTTCTCCCTCCCTCCCGTGCCCATCTTTCTTGACAGGCCGAGATGGCGTCGGCGACGCTGCTGCGGAGAAGGTGGTCGTCGAGGCTAGACCTTATCAGTGTGGGGTGGGGGTTCTCGCCGACAATGAGATCTGGTGGTGGTCTTAAAGGGATGATCAGGGCAGGGCAGACCGCGGGAGGCGAGGCGGGCGCGGTCACCGCCGGCCAGAGACAGGCGGTTAGGCTGACGGTGGCGCTTGGCTTCCTCTATTGTGGCATCTTTCCCGTTTAGTAGTCGAAACGCTCACGTGAGCTGGTCGGAAACCGCGCGAGCGCTCTCGCTGCCACGCCCGCAATTAAGCATATTGCATTCATATCGTGATAGACCGGATTAAGGATGCACCGAACCAACCGATCATGATTCCTGCATGCTTGTGTCCTCGTTCATTTACAAGCTCCACCGATCGATCCAGTGTCCGGCCGGCCCATTTATCACACATAGAGTGCATTGGGAAATTCCACACCACGTTGCCTGAACGATTTGGCGTCAGTAGTGCGCGGCCGCACCGGAGGATGAGACGTCCGCTCGCCGGGAGGAAGACAGTGTAACTGTACCTCGCTAATATCTACCGTCAATTGGTGTGAGGGTAGTATAGTCGTTTCTCCTTTGTTCCTCGCTCCCTCCTGTGCTGATTCCCTGCTTTTTTTTTTGAGATTTCCCTCCTGTGCTGATTCCCTGCTGGCCTTACGTCTCGCGCGCTGGCCCTCTAACTAAAAAAACTGCTTACTTATCCATGATATGGGGCAAAATTTAGGAATCTGCTTATGTAATAGAGCCGATCCACTAAGGGATTAAGCAGCGGTGTAGTATCAGATCCCAAAGATAGTAAGTTCTTTTTTCTTTCTTATGGAAAAAAGTCTTTTTCAAGGATTCTATAGAGATTTCATATATGAAACCGGGATAGTTACCTTTCAGAAAATTCAAACGAAGTCTCGGTCTAGGGGTTCTCCACTTGGACTTAAAGAGCAATCTTTTTTTTTCTTTTTTCTTTTTTTGCGAAACTTAAAGAGCAATCTTGTCTCTAGTACAGAGACATGTCATTGGTGGCCACCTAACTCAAGAACTCCATGACCTGCTTGCTACTTAATGGCCGCCGGCGAGCTCGCCGCCGCTGGTTATCGAAGCAATTCAAAGCGGTTTTGTCCTTGGGCGTTTAAGGGCGAACTTATACGTTCGTGGCCTTGCTGCCTGGTACTCTTCTCCACTGCTGCTCGCGATCGACCGAGCAGTACCATCAGGTATCATCGTTCCTGTGGGCCATTGGATGCCGGTTGAAAAAGTTTTCACGCACGGGAGAGTTCTCGTAGAAATTCCATACAGAAGTTCAATCGGTGGTGGATTTGTCGCAAAAAACCTGGAGACCTACGAGTAGTGAGGCTCGTACATGGAGCATTCACTGCAGAGTAAGATATGCGTGGGCCGGCAGGCAGCAGCATTTGTTAGAACAGTGCCGACGGTCACGGTCAGGACCTCCTTGATAAGAACACAACACGCAGGCAAAAGGCTGCTCTACCCTTACGACCTGAGCACAGCAGTCTATAACTACAGTGTCTATTTGATTTCATTGGTGAGATCGATTCAGAAAGAAAGAACGAAATGACAGCACGCATATGCATGCAGCCATGCAGGTCATATTTAAGCTAGCCAACATCTACTGCAATTGCAATTAAACTGTGGGGGCAAAGAGATATACCCCTGATTGCAGCGATATGGAGCCCTTTTTAAAATTTAAATAATACTAGTTTGAAGTTTTTTTTAAAATCTGATTTTATAATACAAATACACGAAGAAGATTTCTATGTAAATGCAAGAAATCACTGCCTCTAAATAGTCACTAGAAAACTCTTTTTTTTTTGTCTTGACATTTGTATCTTTTTGTGTAGGTCAAGGGTGAAAGCCTAAATTTTGGAAACTTTATACATGCATGGTATACATCTATATTTACTTGTACACTCTCTAAAAATATTGAAGCAAAAAAATAAAGATTTTGAATTTTCTAAGCTCCATGTAGCTCGGGCTCTCTTTTAGGTTTTCGTATACCATTCATTTTTAAGTGGAGAAACTTGGGAAACTAGGGTAGAGTGACTTCTTCCCATTGTAATGAAATGGGGTTCGCAGCTGTTGTCCAAACAACTTACACACACGCCTTCTTTTTCGGCAACGACTGTTTCGAAGAACTTGGTATTTGGCCTAACATCATCCTAAAGTGCGACCTAGAAGTACAACCTGGAGGTCTACCACAAAATTGTGAACTTCATGCCACAAGCTTCCATATGACGATCCATAGAAGCTCCACCTCCACACTGAGGTCGTACAACTGCCCTAACCACGACTAACTCTAGCTTCGTTAGTAACTTAGTGTGTATATAGGTGATGAAGTGATGTGGGTGATGCATTTTGATCAGTGGCATGTCGGATACCCCTGTTAGAGCATCTCTAGCAGTAACCATATCCCAGTGAACTGAAAACACAGTTTTCAGTTCGCGGAAGATCAATGTCAACGGAGAATTCTCTCAGCGCATATATCACCGCAGGGGTCTCCGGTAGGGTGACCCTCTTTCCCCGCAGCTATTTGTCGTTGCCACTGATGTCCTTGTCGTTTTGTTTGCTATGGCAGACAGGGTTGGAGCACTGAAAACAAACAGATACTTGCAAGCAAAGAACCGTATCTCCCTATACGCAGATGACGTGGTAATTTTCACTGAACCTGATCAACAAGAGCTGCAACCGGTCAAACAAATCATGCAGTGCTTTGGGGAAGCCTCTGGACTTGTTACAAATTTTGATAAAAGCTCAATTCTACTGATTCACTGCTCATAGCTGGACACTTACCTGGGCCTCCCTCTCTCTGATCAGCGACTTCGCAAAGCTGACCTACAACCCTATCTCGACAAACTTGCTGCCAAAGTAAAGGGTTGGAACAAGGGAAACTTCTCCCTGGATGCTAGGCTGCTGCTAGTCAAGCATGTGCTCTCTGCTATGCATATCCACCAGCACCTCGTCATTGACCCGTTACCTTGGTTAATAAAGGCGATCGACAAGCTGCGTAGAGGTTTTCTCGGGTGCAACGATGAGCTGGCCATTGGTGGCAGGTGTCTTGTTCGCTGGGCTGCCATCTGCAGGCCACCGGAGTTTGGTGGCCTTGGTATTGTTGACTTACAGCGCAAGGCCACGGCATTGCGCGTCAGATGGCTGTGGCACTCCTGGACACAAACTGATAAGGCTTGGAGTGACCTTCCCATGGGTATTGATGACCGTGCTCGAAACTTGTTCAATTCTGCAGTTTCTTTCAACCTCGGTGATGGCCAAAAGATCAGTTTCTGGAAAGATCCGTGGACCAATGGGCAGAGCCTCGCCACTATCGCACCTGAGCTGTTTCAATGCTGCACCAAGCGAAACCTCGCTGTTGCCGAAGCCATCACCGACAATAAATGGATGAAACACTCCAAGCACAACATCCCAGCCATTGCACTCCGCCAGTTCCTTCTCGTACATGATATCGTCCAGAATGTGCAGCTGCAACATGAGATACCTGATTCTGTTACCTGGCGCTGGACCACCAATGGGCAATACTCTGCTGCATTAGCTTATGACATGCAATTCGAGGGATCCACCAGATTTAACTTCAAGGAAACTATCTGGAGCTCAGGGGCGCCATTGAAATGCCGCATGTTTTGATGGCTAGCAATTCTTGGCAAGTGCCACACCGCCGACTGCCTACAGAGAAAGGGATGGCCTCACAACACGGCTTGCGTCTTCTGCCTCAGTGAGCAGGAAACTGCCCTATAACTCCTCGCCACCTGCCCTGTCATCTCCAGGTTATGCGGTAAGCTGGTTCACACTGCTGGACTCAGCAACAATCTTCTACCTACGCAAGCGGATGATAACCTGGAGTTATGGTTAACGCGCACATGCCGGCAGTTGCCAACAACACTTAAGAAGAATTGGTGTTCCCTAGTGCACCTTGCCTGGTGGACTGTTTGGAAGGAAAGAAACTCAAGGATCTTGAACAACAAAGCTGAATCGCTTACCAGGCTGCACGCAAGCATCATTGATGAAGCCAAATGTTGACGTGACGCGCAGGGAGAACTAGAGCTGCTGACCTGCTCCTACGACCTAGGGAACCAGACTGATCTCTTACCCTACTTTTTTGTGGGCTGCATCACAAATGGCTGCATCCCTAGGACTTTGTAGCTCCTTTTTAGTCTTTTCTTTTTCGTTACTTTGTACTCCTGTACACTCCATCTAATTTCACTGAAAAGTAGGCCAGACTGCCTTTTTCGTCAAAAAGTTCGCGGAAAACACGTTTCTAGGGCGCCGAAAACCGCCTGACTGGAATAGAGACGGAAAACGTAGACCGTAAAACGGAATATTCTCAAATATTCTTCAAAAAGAGAATCCCATCTTCTTCTTCCTGAGGCAGGCCATGAAGTGTGGGAATCGATCCATCCAGGAGCTAGCTAGTTTCCGCCGCCGCGTTGAGCTAGCCTACATACACGCTGAGCTATCCTATGGCGTGGGAATGATCGATCGAATTGATGAAAGAGCTAGCTAGCTCCTGTCGCTGCTTAAATCGATCGAATCGATCAGGAGCATGCAGCAACAAAGTTTTTTTAATAAAGGGAATATATTAATATCACGAAGATATCAATTACACGTAGACTCTGCACCAACAAGATATCTAAAGACAACACGGATGCAAACATGTAAGAAAAAAAAAAGAGAAATAGAAAACAAAGACCCGTCGTTGTGAAAAAACAAACGCTATAGCAACACTCTAACCAACACCGAAGACAACACCTGGAGTACATAAGAGATTCTCCAAAAACGATGCCTCCACGAAGACAGCAACAGATGCAGGACAGCCAGCGCAGGCGCCGATCGATCAAGAGCATGCAACAGCAGATGCAAAACAGCCAACGCGGGCGCCGCCTTCGCTCCCCGCCGAGCCAGCGCAGGAAGCCTCTCCGGCGTTTGCTTTGCCCTGCCGCTCGCCTGCACGGCCACATCTCAAGCATGGTGAGTGTGAATCTTCGAACGACTGTGTGAGATTTTGCTGGAGACACGAGAAATCGATGACTAGAGTCTCTGGTACGGACGGCGGCGCGGGGAGAGGGCGGAGAATTCTGGCCAGTCTGTGGCCTTTATACTGCATCCAAACGGTAGAAATAAAGGTCGGAGGCTCGTGTTTTCGGTGGCCTGAAAAACGTTTACAGGTCCGCGAAAGTTTACAGGTTATGTTCTGTATAAAAAATTTTGGTCTAAAACCATAAACCCGCCGGAGTTTTACAGGTTTGGCGTTTTTACAGGCTCTGCTAGAGATGATGTTAGTGTTGTGCAGAAGCAGAAGAAGTTAACCGTTGTTCAGGGGCATGCAATGCCTAAAAAACTTATATTTTGGTCAGAGGTGTCAGGGCCTGATGGTAATCAACCTGAGATGTAAATATGTACTCCCTCCTTTTTTAATATAATATGTTTTAGCTTTTGTACACATGCACATGTATACAAATGTATGTAGACACATTTTTGTGTGCATGTTGACTCATTTTAGTGTGCATATAGACAATATGTGCACCACCTAAAACATCTTATATTAAAAAACGGAGGGAGTAGGTGTTAATGAACCTGTTTAAGTATGAAGTATGTTTTGTATGTTGTGCGATGATGTGTTCATTGGTGTTAATGTGCTGATATGTAGTGTGGTTGTGTTTCGAAATAGTGGTAAGATCAAATGGAGTGAGGAGACCACAGAATCTGCACTCATCTAAACACCTATATTTTGCATATGATCAACCTCAAACCATGAAACTAACCAAACAACAGACAAAAAATAAGCACCGAAACAATGCGAGCAATCAAACATAGTACGGAACATGGCTAGATCGCGTTCTAGCCTAACTAGGCATTGGCGGGCAATGGGTGCGGGAGAACAAACACTCATGCGAGCAACCAAACACGTTCATAAATACTCTAGACAACCTATTGCCAGTGGTGGTGGTGGTGTCAAGTCGGGATATCGAGTCGATTCGACCATGAGATCGGAACACGATAGATAGCCTGGATTAAGGATGCGCCGAACCAACCGATCCTGCATGCATGTCCTCGTTCATTTACAAGCTCCACCGATCGAGCGTCCGGCCGGCCCAATTATCACATCGAGTGAATTGGGAAAGCATACATACACCGATACACGGATCTGGAAAATCTATACTACGCTGAACGGTTAGGCGTTAGTAGTGCGCGGCCGTATTGGAGGATCATGAGCCCGTCCGCTCGCGGGGAGGAAGACAGTGACCGGCGGGGAGGAAAACAGCTTTGTCTCTAGCGCGTACGAAGACATGTTATTTGTCTCCAGAACTCCATGGTTGCAGCTTGATGCTTGATGGCCTGAGCACTGGCGAGCTCACTGCTAGCTTGTCATCGAAGCAATTCAAAGCGGGGTTTTCTCCTTGGGCATGCATGGGCCGGCCGGCAGCAGCAATTGTCAGAACTGTGTCGACGATGATCACGGCCAGGACCTCCCCAATAGGAACACAACACACAGGCAGCAGGCAGTACCTTTGAGTCCTTGACCTGAGCACAGCAGTCTACATTGGCCATTTGATTTCATTGGTGAGATGAGATCCATCCGGAAGGAAGAAAGAAAGAAAGAAGGAAAGAAAGAAGGAGTATGCAGGTCATATTTAAGCTAGCCAACATCTACTGCGATTGCAATGAATGGAAATGAAGGCACGCGTGTATGTACTGGACCGATGGTGAATTAGATGCACCGCATTCACTCCAGCCATGTGGGTGCTTGCCGCCTGTCTACATGCACCGAAAGCCATGCATAAATCCTACTACTACCCTCCCAGACACATCACTTCACTCTACACTGCACACTACTCCTGCTCGCCTAATAGTCGATCATCCAACAACACTCTGCCTTGCATTCTATCTGTAGGAAGATCGATCAATGGACGTGAGGCGTGAAACAAGTAGGAGGATGAAGATCTTGCTGGTGTCGCTCTTGTTGCTTGTGACGGCGACCAGTGTCCATAGTCGAGAGGCTGCTACTAGTGCAAGCTCTTCAGGTGGAACGACGAGGAAGAAGAAGCATGTGGATCAGAAGCAGACTGGGAGGAAGAAGAAGACGGTGATGCCGCCGGCGCTGGTGGTGTTCGGCGACTCGATCGTGGACCCTGGAAACAACAACGCCATCAGCACCATCGTCAAGGCGAACTTCCCTCCCTACGGCCACGACTTTGGTCAAGACCACCGGCCCACCGGGCGCTTCTGCAACGGCAGGATACCCACCGACTTCATTGGTACGTTATACGTCACTCGTTCTTTCTTTTTTTTCTCATATACTGCTGAACTGAACTGCCAATGACGTGCTTATAAACTGTAAGTTCGAGCATGGAAATATTTTCCCCTTTTGCACTGTAGCACAACTGTTCTGCTATGTTAGTATGCATCCATCTGCCTGGAATGAGTGAATTAATGAGTGTATCTGCATATTATGCAACAATATGCCTGGATGGATGGAATGCAGCCTCGAAGCTGGGGCTCAAGGAGCTGCTGCCGGCGTACCTGTCCCCGAACCTGACGAAGCACGACATCCTCACGGGCGTCAGCTTCGCCTCCGGCGGCACGGGCTACGACCCGCTCACGGCCCAGCTGGCCTCCGTCATCTCCATGACCGACCAGCTCCGCATGTTCGACGACTACAAGAAGAAGGTGCGCTCCGCCGGCGGCGAGGCCGCCCTCCACTCCATCCTGAACAAGGGCGTCTTCGCGGTGTGCGCGGGGAGCGACGACGTGGCCAACACCTACTTCACGATGCGCGCGCGGAGCTCCTACTCCCACGCCGACTACGCCTCCCTCATCGTCTCCCACGCCTCCGCCTTCCTCGACGGCCTCCTCGCCGCCGGCGCCCGCCGCGTCGCCGTCATCTCCATGCCGCCCATCGGCTGCGTCCCGTCCCAGCGCACGCTCTCCGGCGGCCTCGCCAGGGGCTGCTCCGAGGGCCACAACGAGATCGCCACCATGGTTAACGCCGGCATGCGCGACAGCATGGAGGAGCTCAAGGCCAGGTATCCCGGGGCAAGGGTGGTGCTCATGGACATCTACGGGTACTTGCTGGACATGATGCTGCGGCCCGGGAGCTACGGGTTCAGGGAGTCCACGCTGGGCTGCTGCGGCACCGGGATGATGGAGGTCTCCGTGCTCTGCAACGGCGTCACGTCGGCAGTGTGCGGGGACGTCAAGGACTACCTGTTCTGGGACAGCTACCACCCCACCGAGAAGGCGTACAAGATCCTCGTCGACTACGTCTACGATAACTACCTCCAGCAACTCATCGTCGACTAGACTGCCAAGTGCCAATTAGCTTGCTCTTGCTTCCTCAATTACCTAAGTCGTTTCCATTGCGTTTGTGTTGTCACAATTATTGATTTGGAGATTTTCGTGTGGGTTAATCTTAGTTTTTGGTTAATTGGTTCTTCATAGCTTGAGGCTCGGTCACTGACTCACTAGCTAGCTTGTTCAAAGCTGTCTAAAGACTAAGGTTTACCACAGTGCTTAATTATTGTCCCGGCCATGCCTACATAGGTGACGGGGGCCCATGAGATGGTGGGTTGGGGCCATGAGCTATGGGCCAATCTTTACTGAACATATGTACCAAATTCTAAGGGTAGCCTACAATTGTGCTCATGGGCTGGCGGCGCGGCCCCCCACAGCTCCTCGGAAGTTCCGCCACTGGGTGGGCTTCCGAGTTCTTGTTCCTTTTGCGTCTCAACGCTGCCGACTGATAATTCACCGAGTTTGCACCTTTACAAAGGCGTAGCCAGGAATTGTTGACGACCCGGGCCAAGAACTAAAGGCCAAAAATTATCCAAAAAAACACCCCAGTTTTAGGACAAAACAGAAGGATAACTCAGTTGGATAGCTAATACGAATTGAAACACAGTATAACAAAAGACAATATATTGCATAATAAATGATACAGAAGGTGATACCAAATCAAAGATTTGGTTGATCCGAGCCTTAGAGCTTCAAGAAAAATCTTGGGCGTGCCAATCTGAATCAGAGCACAAAAAATTGCAAATTCTAGACCATATTCTTGTGTTGTGCTTGTGTTGTACGCCTGTTGTGCCCTCGTTTACTCGTTATGGGAAAATTTGAAGCAGCCGCGGGCTTGAAGTTGGAAAAATCAAAGATGACAGAGGAGAGCCTCCGGACTGCGTCGCCGGATCGCTGCTTGGTCTTTCGCTAGATGTCTGCGCGTTTGTCCGCATGCGCCTACAGACTGGGGCTTGGGGTTGGGGCCTAGGTGCGGGCGCCCTCTCGCCGCTCGACGGATCGAGTCTCTCCGGCAGCAAGCTCAATCACCTCACTGAATCGCCATGGATGCGCTGATGGCAGGAAGCCAGGAACGACGAGGCGAACGCACTGAATCGAATACAGATGACTGCCTCCCGCAGGAACGCGTAGTGCGTTGTCTCCAGACTCCAGAGTTTGTGAGGCTTGATCGAATTGTGGGCTGCATGCGCCCAACCGGGCTGGGCTGCGCCCTAGGCCAAGATCTAAAATTTAGCCTGGTAATTTTTCCACGCCCCAGGCCATGGCCCGTGTAGCCTAGGGCCTAGCTCCGCCTTTGCACCTTTAGACCGGCAAGCGAACCACCTCTTAAACATGGTTTGTTGGGTTGGAATGCCATTGTTGTCGCATAACACCGGTATTATCCAATGCTTCAAAAAGGCGATGTCAAGCAGTCCCCAAGGGCTACGAGGCCCACAAATTAGATCTGAGATTGATAGGGTTGGCTACGGTTTATAATTTAACGATCTAATATCTAGGGGTGGGTTCAATTCAATGAAACTATGTGCCTAGTGTTATATCAACCTTAAATGGGAAAAGCACTTATTCACAAATATTTGTTCACCAACGTACCACGTATTTTAAACTAGCTTTTAAATAATAATTTTTCCACATGTAGCCAAAATAGAATGGTAAGACAGGGGTGGGGAGGGGGCGTTTGGGCCCATATAAGCCTACGCTTGCAGCATACGGACAAAAGAAGCCCTACGGTTTCCCTTGCACTTGGCCGCCAACCATAGGGCAAGCGTGGCTCCGCTAGGCCATTGGCTCCAGAAGAGCAATTGCATGATGTCCCCTTCCACCAAGACAGTCACCATCCTCTTACGACGACACATAAAATCAGGTGTTCCTTTTGCCTCTTAATGCCACTAAGGGATGAGTCATTGAGCGCTACGTACCTTCAACTGGGAAAGCGAAGCCACCTCTTCAACATGGCTTGCGCGATATGAGTGCCATTGATGTCACATGGCACTCGCATTGTTCAATGGACAAAGGAGGATATGCCAAGGATTCACCAAGGGCCGTGTCAAGAGTTCAGATGTTTCGTTTTATATTGTTAGGGATTTCTAGGGTTTATATTTGTGGATCTAGTCTCTCATGGCGAGTTCAATTTGACGAAAACTTCACACCAAGCTAGTGTTACAACACCCTAAAATGTGAATGGCATAATCTTTCAAATATTTCGTCCCTAAATATTTCATCGCCAAATATACTAAGTATTTTAATTATGTTCCAAATAGCCCAAAACAAAATGGTTAGGCGAAGGGCAGTGAGTTGTCTGGACCCATACATGCCTATCCTTGCTGCATACGCTGATGTGCGGAAAAGAGGGCTGCCCTTGCACTTGGTCGTCGCCGCCCATAGGGTGACCACACAGATCCGCTACGCCATGGCATCCACAAGAGCAATCACATGGTGTCCTCCACCAAATGGGCTGCCATCCTCCTATGACGACAAATCAACTTAGGTGTTCATTTTGTGTATCGACGTCGTCGAATGATGAGTCACCGACCCGTACCTTCAACCGAGCAAGCAAAACCACCTCTTCATAGTGGCTTGCACGGTTGGAGCGTCATTGATGTCCATTGGACCAAGGAGGCGATACCAAGGATTCACCAAGGGCCACGCTGGGGATTCACATGTGTTATTTGTGATTGGTAGGGTTCATTTTTATGGATCTAGTCTCTCGTGGTTGGTTCAACTCAATGAGAACAGTATATGCCTACCCTTGTATATACATGACTGCATGCAAAAAATGTAGGAGTTTGCGCGATAGAAAACAAAAACTTTCTCTCACATGAGGAAGCAACACTTAAGATCCAATCTAGAAGATGCTAGTAACGGAGAGAGTAGTTCATCATACACTCGAAGAACACGCGTGTTGAACGTTTATTTCAACGCATCTTGGTGAAGTTGTTGATGAGGTTCGATCCGATCAGCACCACAAACGAGCAGCACCTTCGGAAGCTTGCACACGTACAGCTCAATGACATCTCCCTCTTCTTGATCCAGCAAACGAGAGGGAGAAGTAGATGGGATCGATTCCAGCAGCACGACGGCATGGTGGTGGATATGGTAGAGAGTTTCCCGCTGGCAGGGCTTCGCCAAGTAGTGCACGAGAGATAGGAGGATGTCTGGCAGAGATGAGACACATATGGTGCGTGAAAGGGCATGGCGCCCCCATGTGTGGTTTTGCTAATTAATGACAATCTCTATGGACTAATGGTTGCATTGAGTTATACTTGTAGTGTTTGTCCATAGGAAATGCTTGAACTCCATATGTTGGATTCAAGGTTGATGGCATAAAGATATTGATGATATAATGGAGTATTTGGCATCAAGATCATCAAGTTGTATAGATATATTTGATATGATCAAGAAGAAGAGTATGTGATGACCAAGTTGTTGTTCGAGGAGCTATCCGATGATTGGTCATGTGAGAGTTGAGCATATTGCAAGTATGTCTTGAAGAAAAGGATTATGTGATCATTCATTGTTATCTTCAAGACATCATATAATAAAGAGAGAAGAAAAGATACAAGGTTGATCAAGATATTGATCAACACACAAAGCTACAAGATGTACCAAGTGGGATCAAGTATCTCTTGGTATGCCCATGGAGGATGACGTCAAGTGGTGATCGTCATCAAGTTTGAGAAGTGCAAGTTCAAGAGAAGCATTTCGAAGATATCCCATGCTTGAAGCTTGCCACCCATTTGGAGTTAATGGTCAAGTGAAGATGTGCCTAAGAGAGGCTCTCTCATATTGGAGTATGAGGGACCAACATATGAGTCTTCACCAAGCAAAGCGCAATCAAGAAAGGTGGTCCACTTGAGAAGATCAAGATCGTCATCATCTAGCTCAAGTGGAATGCACAAGGCAAAGGTATGAACTTGTTAGATTTTCTATTTTACTGGTCTCATGGTGCTAGTTGGAAGACCGGGTTATAGGATAGATATCGTTCTATCAAGAGGGGCTCTCGATTGAGCTTTAGTGTATCAGTTGGAGAGAGCTCAAACCTTTGCATACTTGGCATCATTATCTTTCTTGGTTTTTATTTGGCTTTTCTCCATGTGGGGTTTTGGAGCTTGTTTTGATCTTCATAACAAGCTCAAGTTCATCAAAACGGATTTTGTATGAAAAACTTGTTGGGTTTTTTATGTTGGAGGTTTTACCGGTTGTTATTTTATTGAGAGGTTAAACCTTTCACCATTTGGTTTTGTCATCCAATGCTGGACCATGCTGTTTCTCTGCATGGTCTTGTAGAGCTCGTTGTGGTGATTCCAACGAGCCCAAGAACATCGAAAACAGAGTCTAGATGATCAACATATGCTCGTTTTTGTGTTAGGAGTTTCTCCAGTTTTTATAGGCCGGCGTCTCTGGTGTAAACACACCGGAGTCTCCGGCTCAGACCCGAAAACTTCATATTTCACGGTTGTACGTCTCTGGTGCCCAGGCCAGAGATAGGCCGGAGTCTCTAGCCTAAAACTGTCCTGAACATAACGGGAAGATTTCATGAACCCTATTTAAGGGGCCTTCTTCCCCAACGGTTCCCTAACTCTTTAGCTCGTTTTCCCCCACCATTGTTGATCTTTTGGAGCTTGCTTTATCTCTATTTCTCCATGATTCTTGCCTCAAATTAGATGTAAAAGAAAGAGGAGATCTAGATCTACCATTCCACCAATCAATCTCTCCTCTAAGTGAGGGAAAGCTTTTGGATCTAGATCTTGTAGAGATTTGGTGTTCTTCCTTGTTCTTCCTCTCTTCTCCCCCGATAGCATTAGTTGCTTTGGTGGGATTTGAGAGTGAAGGACTTGAGCACTTCTTGTGTTCTTGCCCATTGCATTAGTTGCATCGGTTTGAGTTCTCCATGGTGATACGTGGAAAGTGAAGTTGGGAAGCTTGTTACTCTTGGGTACTTGGAGTGCCCTAAACAGTCCTTGTTGATCTCGGAGTTTTGGTGGCTCGTGGGATTGTTGGGAGCCTCCAATTGAGTTGTGGAGTGTGCCTCAACTTTGTCGTTCTTGTGGCTTTGGAAGCCACGGGGACTAGCCGGGAGCCTCCAATTAAGTTGTGGAGACGTACCCCGGCCTTGTGAGTCTCGTTGCTTGGGGAGCTGTGGACTTTAGTCAGAGCCTCTGATTTGGTTGTGGAGTGTGCCTCATTCTTGTACGAGTTCGGTGACCACCCTCAAGTGTCCCATAGTGGTTCGTGGCTCTCCACATTGTGGGGGCACGAAGGAGACTACAGTGTGCCATTGATGGCTATTCGGGGATCATTTTGTGACTCTGCACCGCTCCAACGGAGGCTAGCTTCCATTGGGAAGTGAACTTCGGGATAAATCATCGTCTCCAAGTACCTCAGTATTTCTATACCCGAGCTTCTTACTTATGCAATTCACTTTGTGATGGCCATCGAGCTTGAAGTTATATATCTTGCTTAGCATATGTTGTTGGTGCACATAGGTAAACCAAGCTTGTTTAGGTTTCGTGCTTGACAAATTAAACGCTATTTTTATTTCGCATTTACTCAAGCCTAAACCGTAAGATTTTTAATCGCCTATTCACCCCCCCCCCCCTCTAGGCGACATCTGTGTCCTTTCAGTGCGCCTCTCTCCTCTCTTATATGCGCAATGAAGCTGCAGCCACTTAATTTCCTAAGGTAGTAACTCACTCTTTAAAGAGTGGTAACCCCATCTCCTTTAAAAGGTAGTAACCCCCTCTTTCAAGAGTGGTAACCCCTTATTTAAGGGTTGCCCATTGATTGGCCACACGGACCAAGGAGGGCTGGTCACATGGACCAGTGGGCCACCCTTGGTCGTCCGGGACAGGTGGGCCCCACAGTGGGACATTCCAAAACCTTCTAGAACATTTTGACACTCTACCAAAAAATACTGAACTTTTCTGGAACCCTAAAATGAACTTGCCATATATAGAACTTCACCTCCAAACTCTTTCGGGGTCCTCGTGATGTCTAGGATTTCATCCGAGACTCCGAACAATATTCGGACACCTTTAATAAATTTATCCCAGAGCTACTATAGCGTTACCGAACGTTAAGTGTGTGACCCTACGGTCCGGCTGCGTTCGGTTAATATGGTTAATTCGGTTCGGTTTGTACGGTTTTTTGGTTTATACGGTTTGTATAATTTGGTAAATATGGTTTTGTATGAGAATACGGTTCGGTTTCGGTAATAACCATTTAATTTCGGTTCGGTTTCGGTAATAACCAAATTAACCTAAGTTGACGCGAATTTTAAAATGACAATTTCTTTTTGTGGCCATATATTACAAAATAACGGAATAGACTACAAAATTAATAGGCATATGATCCAATGTAACCAAATAACCCATAAAGTCAATAAAAGTCTATACAAGTAGCAAATCACATGCTACAAGTAACCCATAAAGTTAATAAAAGTCAATAAAAGTAGCAAATTAATAAAATTTAATAGGCATTTCGGTTTTTTGGTTAACCATTCGGTTTTCGGTTATTAACCGTATTAACCGCAAGGCATATGGTTAGCTATTTTACTAACCGTAACCTTAACCGGAAACCAAAATAACCACAATTTCGGTTCGGTTTCGGTTTTTTCAGTTCAGTTTCTCGGTTTTCAGTTAACCGTGTGCAATCCGACCCTACGGGTTCGAGAATGTGCAGACATGATCGAGACACCTCTCCGATCAATAACCATTAGAGGGACCAGGATATCCATAATGACTCCCACACATTCAACGAAGATCTTTATCGGTTGAACCATTATGTCGTGGACTACTATAATCCGTATACAATTATCTTTGTCACGAGATATTTTACTTACCCGAGATTTGATCGTCGGTGTCACTATACCTAGTTCAATCTCGTTACCTGTAAGTACTCTTTACTCATTCCGTAATACAACATTCTCTGTGACTAACTCATTAGTCACGTGTTTGCAAGCGTTACCAAGTGGGACCAGAGTATATCTCTCTGAAACACGGAGGGACAAATCCCAGTCTCGATTCATGTAATTCAACAAGTACTTTCCGAGATACCCGTAGGACACCTTTATGATCACCCAGTCTCGAAGCGATGGTTGATGTCCCCAAAGTATTCTTCCGGTACCCGGGAGGCCGGGAATAACATGATCTCATGGTCTAAGAAACAAGATACTTGACAATAAAAGGCATGACAATATAAACTTAATGAAACGATCAATATTGTTATGCTTAGTTGGGTCTATCCATCACGCCATTCTTCTAATGACATGACCCCGTTAATTAATTAACAACTCATGTTCATGGTTAGGAAACCATAACCATCATTAATTAACGAGCTAGTCTATTAGAGGCTTACTAGGGACGCGGTGTTGTTTATGCAACCACACAAGTACTATGTTTCCGGTTAGTACAATTGTAGCATGGAAAATAAACATATATCATGAACACATAAATTATGATAATAACATTTTTATTATTGCCTCTAGGGCATATTTCCAACAAAAAAGACCTAAGGTTATCCATGTGCTTGTCCGACGTCACCCATAAGGCGAGCTCGTTGCAGCCATTCCATCACCGCCACAAGAGTAATTCGAGGATATCCTCTTCAACCGAAAGGGTCGCCCTCCTCTTATGCCATCGCATAAACTCTGGTGTTGCTTCTTCTTCTTGGCATTGTCGGATGATGAGTCACCAGGGCCACCTTCAGTCGGGAAAGCGAACTACCTATTTATCATGGTTTGCTAGGTTGGAATGCCATTGATGTAGCATGAAGCTAGCATTGTCCAATGGACCAAGGAGGCGATGCCAATGAGTCATCAAGGGCCTCGTGGCTCACAAGTTCGATCTAGGATTGATATGGTTGACTGGGTTTATAATTTATCAATGTAATATCTAGTGGTGGGCTCTATTCAATTAAAATGATACACCTAGTGTTACAACAACCTTAAATGGAGAAGGTAATCGTAAAAGTATTTCTTCGCAACTATATGTTTACCAAACACAACAAATATTTTTAATTATCATCTATAAAATAGTAAGGTAGACATGTAGGGAGGGAGCCGTTTGGGACCATATAGGCCTACCCTCAAAGAATACGCGGATACGCCCAAAATAAGCCCTAGGGTGGCCCTTGCGCTTGGCCGCCAACCATATGGAAAGCGTAGCTCTACTAGGCCATCGCCTCTGCCTATGGCAACACATCAATTCAGGTGTTCCTTTTTCGTCTTGATGTGTTCAAAATGATGAGTCATAGAGCGGTAACTTCAGCTGGGAAAGCGAAGACATCTCTTCATCATGGCTTGCTGGGTTGGAGTACCATTTATGTCGCATGGCACTACGATTGTCCAACAGACAAAGGAGGCAATGCCAAGGATTCACCCAGGGCCACTTCGACGACTTATATTTTTGGGGTTCATAATGTTGGATGTATGCCCAAAAGGCAATAAAGTTTAACATCTGATTCATAATTATGCTTCATGATTCTATGCTATAACTGCGGTGACTCCTGAATATGTGATTCAGAGGAAAACTCACTCGCACGTGTAGTGATATGAACAGAATAAAGTATACCCTAGTCTTGCCTTTTAGACTAATTCGTTGATTGCTAGAGACCACGTTTTCCTGGTCTGGGACATTGTTTATGTCAGCATCAATGAGTGGCATATTGTTAGTGGAAACAATATGGCTGGGTAGACCCAAATCGTAGATATGCTAAGTAAGATTCCAAAGTGTCTTTTTGTCCTTAGTGCAATATCGCAGATGGTTATTATATGACATGTCCTTAGACCATGAGGTTATTAGGGTTGTGTATACTGGAAGAATTACTTTGGTACTGTCAAAACCCCGGCCGTAACTGGGTGGCAAAACGGCAGTCACTGTGTGATTACCAAGGTGTGCATATATCCTAATGTTCCAAGATGGGAAATTACTCCTCTGTCAAAAGAGAGATACTTTCAGGGTCCACTCGGTATGTATGATGTCCAATATGTTCTGCAGACAATGCATGATGAAGTTACATCATGTGGGATATCGGATTACGGGAACGAGAAAAGGAAACTTGCCGGTAACGAGATAGACAGAGATATAGTGAATCAGGGATTGATTTATGGAAATATCTGGAATACTTTATCTCGGTTAATTTCAGTATCATGAGTAATGGGAATGATGAATTAATAATCAACAGGTTCAACAGAGTGTCATTCGCATAATGGTAGCAGTTATTCAGGTAGCCCATGTACCTGCCCCTGGCCGGTGATTAGATGGAAACATCTAATTATAGCTACATGTTATCGAACATGTAGAGTAACACGCTTAAGTCAGTTCTAGATTGTTGTATATATGGTTGGTCTGGATATCAAGAGAGTATCACCGGAATGGTTTCTGTGTGGTAGATAATATCTTTATCAGAGAGATTGGATTATGCAGACACTAGGTGTCTCGGAGTAGTTTCTATTACTAGTCGGATTTATTCCGAGGGTTTATATAAGAGGGAAATATTTATCCGGAGTATTTTGTGTGCAGACACTGGGTGTCCCGGATCATATAAAAGTGTTTTATATGATAAGTAATTAATTCGGGGAATATTCCGTAAAAGGAAATATTCAAATGAGAATTAATTAGACAAAATATTATTTAATTAAATATTAATTTATTTATTTAATAAATAATTATTGGAAAATATTAAATATATTGGAGCCACCAAGAGGGGCTGCCAAGTGCAGCCGCACCCCACATGGGGCAGGTGGGCCAAGGCGCCACAAGGGGGGGGGAAGTTCCCCCCTTGGCCGAAACCCTAATGGGCCTTGCCGCCCATGGGGAGGAGGCGGCGCCGGTGGTGGCCAGGGGTGGCCGGCCTAGGGCGGGCCCCACCCCCAGGTCGGTGCGGCCCAGGGTGGGCCCCACCCGGCGGCGGTGGGGGAGGGGAGTTGGGGGCTTGGGGACTTTCCCCTTGCCCAAGTTGACTTGGACAAGGAGAAAGCTTTCCCCTTCCCCAAGTCCCTCCACCCCTTGGCCATCTATATAAACCCCACCCCCTCCTATTTGGAGAGACACAAGAGACATACAAGTTTAGATCTCTTCTAGTTGGATTAGAGAGTTCCTCTCTCCAATTAGATTAGATCTAGATCTCTAATCTCTCTCTCCCTCCTTCTCATGTGTTGAGATCACCTTCATATACACCAGCGGTGCTTCAAATGTGGACGGCGAAGCCCTGCTGAACAAGAGCAGATGTATGCATGCGAAACTCCGAGGGGTGATCCGTTGAGAAACGGTTGACACTCACTCTGTTGGATCAAGGCGGGACGCGAGGAGTTTATGATGTTCTCTCGGCTAGGCTTAGCCGAGGGAGTTCTTCCACAAGCTTCATCAACGTCGTCATCGACATCTCTTCCGCTTCAACGGTGTCGGTAACGATTTATAGTTAGATCAAATATGCATGTCTTGTCACTTGTATCTACATAGTAGATCTTGGCTGTTGCGTAGTTGGCGAAATTTTTGTTTTCCATGCACGTAACCCAATAGTGTCATCAGAGCTTGCTATGCGTAGATACATGATTTGATCTAGAGCACATGGTGTGCGGGCACCGCATAAGTTTGTGCGGGTATGTTATTGAAGTCTTTTCTTCTAACATTTAGTTTATTTATGTTTGCTTCCCAATATGCGGTCTCGTCTTGTTTCCAGCGGCATAATATGATCTCGGACTTCTGGCAATCCGCGGACCTTCCGGCTGCTCCTAGTATGCCCGTCGGCGCCAACGAAGTGCTTCAGTAGCTTCGAATCTTATTATAGTTGGTCTCGTTGACTTGACAGTGGAAAGGGCAATGTGGAGTGGGTCCACACGGGGGTCACGCGCACCTGTGATCGTTTAGATGGGGAGCCGCAATGTTTTCGTAATGTTGGGTTGTCCATCACCTTGCAATGTCAATCTAGCAACATGAATGATCATGCTTGGTCAGGACCATAGGTTTTTATTTGGGATCTTTTGGGAATCCTACAGCCACGCTAATAGATGCAAACAAACGTTCGATACGTCTAACTCTGTTTTGCAGGACCTGTGATGTGGTATAGTCTCAAAATTTTATTTTGTTGACTAACCTTGTTTTTGTTGGCCGGCGTGCCGTTCATCCTTGTTCGTCGAGCTATGGTGATAGTGGAGGATAGGAGAATGCATGCACTTGTCGTGAACCTCGACATGGCCGCACCGGTGGAGGCGCCACGGTGGATGAAGGAAGAAGACTATACTACATCACGAAGTGTTATTTACTTGTGCATGGTTTATACCTGTTATCTTGCTTTTCCCTTGGTTGCGCAGTAGACGTGATTATTAGGGAGATTCCTCAGGAGGACCTACGAATTTAATTATCTAAGCTTTACAAAAATATCAAGGAGTTCGTGCTCTTCCAACACGTAGCAGCGTCAAACCGGATGCTTGTCATCAGGCGCCATGTATCCATGAGTCATGCATGCCAAGGGTAAGGGAGGTGTGTAGTGTACTGATGTCTACGCACGCTTCTATTCTTGTAGACAGTGTTGGGCCTCCAAGAGCAGAGGTTTGTAGAACAGTAGCAAGTTTCCCTTAAGTGAATCACCCAAGGTTTATCGAACTCAGGGAGGTAAAGGTCAAAGATATCCCTCTCAAGCAACCCTGCAATTAAGATACAAGAAGTCTCTTGTGTCCCCCAACACACCCAATACACTTGTCAAATGTATAGGTGCACTAGTTCGGCGAAGAGATAGTGAAATACAAGTAATATGGATGATTATAAGTAGTAATTGCAATCTGAAATAAAAATGGCAACAAGCAAACATGTAGCAGAACTTGTTGTAAACGGTGTTTCAATGCTTAGAAACAAGGCCTAGGGATCATACTTTCACTAGTGGTATCTCTCAACATTTTAGCACAACTGAACGCAAGTAAGTGCTACTCGGGATTATTCTCCTTCTTGGTGAAACAAGAGTACTATGCGTAGGGCTACAAAAGCACACCTCAAAGTCTGAGTAAACAAACACCACAATTCCACAAAGAATAAGCCATGATAATATCTAAATTATTTATAGAGTCACGCATAAGTACCCACACTGTCACCTTGATACCGTGTTGTCACAATGACTCCGGAAACTAGATAAAATCACTTGAGTAGCATAAACATTACATATGAATTCAGCGATACTAGCAATGCTCATGATCACATAAAGATCACACCATGGGAGAGAGAGGTAAACCACATAGCTACCGGTAGAGCCCTTAGCCTCGGGGGAGAACTACTCCCTCCTCATCATGGGAGGCAGCAACGGCGATGAAGATGGCGGTGGAGTCGATGGACATGACTCCGGGGGCACTTCCCCGTCCCGGCAAGGTACCGGAACAGAGACTTCTGTCCCCCGAAACTTGTCGTCGATGGCGGCGGCGCTGCGGAACTCTTCGTGGAATATGACTGATTGATTTAGGGTTTTCGCGTCGGAGAGAATAAATAGGCCAAATTACGATGGCCAGAGGCACCCGAGGTGGGCTCACCACGTCACGGTGGTGGCTCTAGGTTAATAGTGCCAGAAACAATTGCTTGTACGTCACACGTCAGTTGGGAACCCCAAGAGGAAGGTATGATGAGTGCAGCAGTAAGTTTTCCCTCAGTATGAAACCAAGGTTTAATCGGACCAGTAGGAAAACGAGGTTTGCTTCGAAGGTGTTGGTGGAGGAGTGTAGTGCGGCGCAACACCAGGGATTCCGGTGCCAACGTGGAACCTGCACAACACAATCAAACTATTTTGCCCCAACTTAACAGTGAGGTTGTCAATCTCACCGGCTTGCTGAAAACAAAGGGTTAAACGTATCGAATGGAAGATGATGTTTGTTTGCATAAAACAGTAGAGAACAATGATTGCAGTAGATTGTATTTCAGATGTAAAAGAATGGACCGGGGTCCACAGTTCACTAGTGGTGTCTCTCCAATAAGATAACTAACATGCTGGGTAAACAAATTACAGCTGGGCAATTGACAATTGATAAGTGCATATAACATGCATGTGTGAGCTGTGGTGTCTACTATGAGATTCATTTGGGCATTACGACAAAGTACATAGACCGCTATCCAGCATGCATCTATGCCTAAATAGTCCACTTTCCGGTTAACATCCGTACCCCTTCCAGTATTAAGTTGCCAGCAACAGACAATTGCATTAAGTAATGTGCGTAATGTAATCAATACATTCATCCTTGAATAAAGCATTGCTGTTTTACCCCTAGTGGCAACAACACATCTACAACCTTAGAACTTGCTGTCACTATCCCAGGTTAAATAGAGGTTGAACCCAACTATCATGCATAAATACCCCCTCTTGGAGTTACAAGTATTCACGTGGCCAAGGCTTCAACAAGTAACGGAGAGCATGCAAGATCACAAATGACATAGACATGATAATATAATATTCAGCTCCACATAGGTATCAATATAAGTCAGATCCCAGCAAACACAACATGTAGCATTACAATAAGATGATCTTGATCATGATAGGCAGCTCACAAGATCTAAACATGATGGCACAAGTGGAGAAGACAACCATCTAGCTACTGCTATGGACCCATAGTCCAAGGATGAACTACTCACGCATCACTCCGGAGGCGGGCATGGCGATGTAGAGCCCTCCGGTGATGATTCCCCTCTCCGGCAGGGTGCCGGGAAGAGCTTCAGGAACCCCCCGAGTTAGGGTTGACGACGGCGGCGGCAGCGAATATGTTCTGGATGAAAGGCTCGGTGTTTTAGGGTTTTCGCGTCTCGGGGAATAAATAGGCGAAGGGGCGATGTCGGCGGACCCCCGAGGGGCCCAAACCACACCCAGGCGCGGCTGTGGGCCCAGCCGCGCCTACAGGTGGTTTGGCCACCTCGTGGCGAGTCTTCGTCTCTCCTTCGGACTCCGTGATGGTTCTGGAAAAATAGGGACCTGGCCTTTTGTTTCGTGCAATTCCGAGAATATTTCCAGAAGTAACTTTCTGAAACCAAAAACAGCAGAAAACAGGGAACTGGCACTGTGGCATCTTGTTAATAGGTTAGTCCCAGAAAATGCATAAAAGTGATACGAAGTGTATATAAAACATGTAGCAAATGGTATAATATAAGCATGGAACAGCAGAAATTATGGATACGTTGGAGACGTATCACACGGCGCGGCCCAAGGGGGGGCGCGCCACCACATGGTGAGGATGGCCCATGGCCCTCCTCCTTCTCCCTTTTGGACTCCGTGTACGTGTCGGGAAAATAGGAAACTGGGTTTTTGTTTCGTCCAATTCCGAGAATATTTCCTTAAGTAATTATCTGGAATAGAAAAACAGCAGAAAACAGGAACTGACACTGTGGCATCTTGTTAATAGGTTAGTCCCAGAAAATGCATAAAAAATGCTATGAAGTGTCAGTAAAACATGTAGCAATTGGTATAATATAAGCATGGAACATCAGAAATTATAGGCATCCCCAAGCTTAGTTCTACTCGTCCTCGAGTAGGTAAACGATAAAAAAAAATAATTTCTGAGGTGACATGCTACCACACAATTTGATCAAATAATATTGTAAAGCACATGTTATGAATGAAGTGACTCAAGGCAATGGTCTATAGTTTGCTAACAAATAGATAATGAGTAAACACTGAATCATATAAGCAAAAACTTTTCACAAATAGTACTTTCAAGACAAGCATCAAAAAGTTTTGCATAAGAGTTAACTCATAAAGCAATAGATTCTAAGTAAAAGGCATTGAAGCAACACATAGGAAGATTTAAGTTTCAGCAATTGCTTTCAACTTTCAACTTGTATATCTCATGGATAATTGTCAACACAAAGCAATATAATAAGTGCAATAAGTAAGCATATAAAAATTGTTGCACACAAAGTTGACACAAGTGTTTGCTTCTGAGATAGAAAGGAGTAGGTAAACTGACTCAACATAAAGTAAAAGAAAGGCCCTTCGCAGAGGGAAGCAGGGATTAAATCATGTGCTAGAGCTTTTTAAGTTTTGAAATCATATAGAGAGCATAAAAATAATTTTTGAGAGGTGTTTGTTGTTGTCAACGAATGGTAGTGGGCACTCTAACCCCCTTGTCAACCAGACTTTCAAGAGCGGCTCCCATGAAGGACGTTATTTCTACCCAAGGCAGATCATCCCTCTTCTCTTTTGTTTACACATGTACTTTATTTGTGTGACACTCCTCCCAACCTTTGCTTACACAAGCCATGGCTAACCGAATCCTCGGGTGCCTTCCAACAATCACATACCATGGAGGAGTGTCTATTTTGAATGATTAACTTTTTAAATTGCTTACTGATAAATCAGGGCAAAACATGTGAAGAGAATTAAAAGGTGAAAGTTGTAATTAATTGGGACTGGGCACCCCATTTGCCAGCTCTTTTTGCAAAATTATTGGATAAGCGGATGTATATGCCACTAGTCCATTGGTGAAAGTCTGTCAGGAGTAAATGACAAGGTTGAAAGATAAAACACCACATACTTCCTCATGAGCTATAAAACATTGACACAAATAAGGGATAATAGCTTTTGAATAGTTTAAAGGTAGCACATGAAGTATTTACTTGGAATGGCAGAAAATACCACATAATAGGTAGTTATGGTGGACACAAATGGCATGGGTTTTGGCTCAAGGTTTTGGATGCACGAGAAGCATTCCCTCTCAGTACAGAGTTTAGGCTAGCAAGGTTGTTTGAAGCAAACACAGATATCAACCGGTACAGCAAGACTTACATGAAAACATATTGCAAGCATTATAAGACTCTACACTGTCTTCCTTGTTGCTCAAACACTTTTACCAGAAAATATCTAGACCTTAGAGATAGCAAACATGCAAACCAAATTTCAACAAGCTCTACGGTAGTTCTTTACTAATAGGTTTTTAACTACATGATGCAAGAGCTTAAACATGAAATACTTGAGAGCTCAAAACAATTGCCAAGTATCAAATTATCCAAGACAATGATCTATATGTGTGTCTTTTCGATATACCATCTACCACATGTTGCATTTTCTGTTTCCAACCAAACACCAATCAACTTATTTCAACAAAAACTCTCCAAATAATTACAAATGAAACAAGAGAGTATTACTCTACAAGAACTAACAGCTCTGAATAAGAGATGCATGAAAAACAGGAGCTAAAAGCATAGCAGTAGCTAGATAAGAATACTCAACAAGTATAAGTGAAGAATACGAGTATTCACATGAAAAAGCGGAGCGTGTCTCTCTCCCACACAAGAATGCTAGGATCCAATTTATTCAGAAAATAAAAATAACAATGCGAAAATAAAAGCACACAGACGCTCCAAGTAAAGTACATAAGATGTGGAAGAATTAAAATATAGTTTCACTAGAGATGACCTGATAAGTTGTTGATGAAGAAGGGGATGCCTTGGGCATCCCCAAGCTTAGACGCTTGAGTCTTCTTGAAATATGCTTGGGTGACCCACGGGGGCATCCCCAAGCTTAGGCTTTTCACTCTTCTTGATCACATCATATCATCCTTCTCGCTTGATCCTTGAAAACTTCCGCCACACCAAACTCAAAGTAATTCTCATTAGAGGGTTAGTGCATAATCAAAAATTCACATGTTCTACAGTGACACAATCATCACCAATACTTCTGGACATTAGCTACAGCCACTGATGTTTTATGGAGCAAAGAAATCCAATCAAACATAGTAAAAGAGGCAATGCAAAATAAAAGGCAGAATCTGTCAAAACAGAACAGTCCGTAAAGACGAATTTTTTCGAGGCACTTAAGTTGCTCAGATTGAGAAACTCAAAACTAATGAAAGTTGCGTACATATCTGAGGATCACGCACGAATTTTTTCAGAATTTTTCAATTTTTCTGGAGTGAATAAAGCTCAAAACCGTGGACAGCAAAAATCTGTCCCTGTGCAGAAATCCAAATCTAGCATCAACTTTCTACTAGAGACTTTACTTGGCACAACAATGCAATAAAATAAAGATACAAAGGAGATGCTACAGAAGTAAGCAAGATCCTTGACTCAAAAATAAAATAAAAATGCAGAAATAAAATGATGGGTTGTCTCCCATAAGCGCTTTTCTTTAACGCCTTTCAGCTAGGCATGAAATTTTTGATAATGCTCTCATATGTATAAGAGTTGAATATAAGAGAGCGTCAAGAAGCAAATATTAAACACATTTAAGTCTAACCACCTTCCTATGCAAAGGAATCTTGTAAGAAAACAAATTATTGAAGCATGAAGCATCTAGCATAGAAAGACAAAACAAGTGCAACTTCAAAACTTCCAACATAAAGAGAGGGAATTTAATAACATGAAGATTTCTATAACCATATTTTCCTCTCTCAAAATAATTTTCAGTAGCATCATGAATAAACTCAACAATATAGCTATCACATAAAGCATTCTTATCATGATCCACATGCATAAAAGTAGCATTACTCTCCACATAAGCATAAACAGTATCATTAGTAATAGTGAGAGTAAAAGTATCACATCCATCATTGTAATCATCATAAATTGGAGGCATAGAATAATCATAATGAATTTTATCCTCAATAGTAGATGGACTGAAAATATCATATTCATCATTGCAAACATCATATATAGGAGGCATATCATAATCAACATAAACTATATCCTCAATAGTAGGTGGACTGAAAATATCACAATCATTATAATCATCATAAATTGGAGGCAAATTATTATCAAAGCAAATTTCCTCCTTAAAGCTTGGGGGACTAAAAATATCATATTCATCACAACCAGCTTCCCCAAGCTTAGACTTTTCCATAACATTAGCAATAATGGTGTTCAAAGAATTCATGCTAATAACATTGCTACCACTATTATGCAAACAAACTTCCATAGGTTTTTTAATTTTCTCTTCAAAAGCATCATGTCCTAATTCAATATAAAGTTCATAAAGATCTCTAATTTTTTTGTTGTTTTCCATTAAGCCTAACTAGTGAAAATAAAAACAAGAAACAAAAAGAAATAATTGCAGAATCTAAAGGAGATACCTTCCAACACTTACCTCCCCGGCAACGGCGCCAGAAAATAGCTTGATGTCTACGCACGCTTCTATTCTTGTAGACAGTGTTGGGCCTCCAAGTGCAGAGGTTTGTAGAACAGCAGCAAGTTTCCCTTAAGTGAATCACCCAAGGTTTATCGAACTCAGGGAGGTAGAGGTCAAAGATATCCCTCTCAAGCAACCCTGCAATTAAGATACAAGAAGTCTCTTGTGTCCCCAACACACCTAATACACTTGTCAGATGTATAGGTGCACTAGTTCGGCGAAGAGATAGTGAAATACAAGTAATATGGATGATTATAAGTAGTAATTGCAATCTGAAATAAAAATGGCAGCAAGCAAACATGTAGCAGAACTTGTTGTAAACGGTGTTTCAATGCTTAGAAACAAGGCCTAGGGATCATACTTTCACTAGTGGTATCTCTCAACATTTTAGCACAACTGAACGCAAGTAAGTGCTACTCGGGATTATTCTCCTTCTTGGTGAAACAAGAGTACTATGCGTAGGGCTACAAAAGCACACCTCAAAGTCTGAGTAAACAAACACCACAATTCCACAAAGAATAAGCCATGATAATATCTAAATTATTTATAGAGTCACACACAAGTACCCACACTGTCACCTTGATACCGTGTTGTCACAATGACTCCGGAAACTAGATAAAATCACTTGAGTAGCATAAACATTACATATGAATTCAGCGATACTAGCAATGCTCATGATCACATAAAGATCACACCATGGGAGAGAGAGGTAAACCACATAGCTACCGGTAGAGCCCTCAGCCTCGGGGGAGAACTACTCCCTCCTCATCATGGGAGGCAGCAACGGCGATGAAGATGGCGGTGGAGTCGATGGAGATGACTCCGGGGGGCACTTCCCCGTCCCGGCAAGGTACCGAAACAGAGACTTCTGTCCCCCGAAACTTGTCGTCGATGGCGGCACTGCAGAACTCTTCGTGGAATATGACTGATTGATTTAGGGTTTTCGCATCGGAGAGAATAAATGGGCCAAAGTACGATGGTCAGAGGCACCCGAGGTGGGCTCACCACGTCACGGCGCGGCCCAAGGGGGGGGGGGGCGCGCCACCACGTGGTGAGGATGGCCCATGGCCCTCCTTCTCCCTTTTGGACTCCGTGTACGTGTCGGGAAAATAGGAAACTGGGTTTTTGTTTCGTCCAATTCCGAGAATATTTCCTTAAGTAATTATCTGGAATAGAAAAACAGCAGAAAACAGGAACTGACACTGTAGCATCTTGTTAATAGGTTAGTCCCAGAAAATGCATAAAAAATGCTATGAAGTGTAAGTAAAACATGTAGCAATTGGTATAATATAAGCATGGAACATCAGAAATTATAGATACGTTTTGGACGTATCATGTACCGTACCTACAGCAAAAGCGGTTGGTTGTCTTGACGTTCGGGCATAACTAGTTATGAGCTCGGAGCACATCCATCGAAAGATGAAACGGAATTCACGGCAGGAAGTGATTGGTCTGTTGACCTACCCGTTATAAGCTACGACATGCTATGTATCCATACTTGTTCGTATGTTGGACGTGGATTTCGTATACACTAATTTGATCTTGAGGAATATCAATTTTAGTGGGAGCACACTATTAGTTTATCTTTAACTAGTGCTAGAAAAATAATTATGAACATGTCATAGTGAACTTTAGATTGTTATAGATCAACACACGTAACACCCTCTATTTACCTTGGTCCACTAATTGAAATAGAAACCACTTTCTACCATTAGGAGTAAATATGTTGTTTGGGTATGTTTCCTAAGTTTTGTACTTAGGGGTGCCATTAATAAGTATGTCCTCGACGCTCCTCCTTCAAGGGGATGTTGTCAAAACTACTTATTATGAAAGGGAATCTCACACCTTGAAAGCGTGATGAGGCTGTCTCTATCCAATGTCTAATGTTGACATGCATGGGCCATGAGTTGCAGAAGCGGTTGGATCGCACATCTGCTAAGCGACATAATCGTCGTACTCATAGCCATGTTCCAGACTCAGGCAAAGACTGAGAGTTATGAGATAACAAAGGTTTTTTGGTCATGTCACATGGCAGAAGGAAGCTCAACGAGCGAGCATGTAATCAAGATGATTGATTGCGGTATTAGGCTGCAGACTCTGGGGTTTTCTAATCCCGGCTGAGCCAAATAAAGATTTGATGTTGTCTTCACTTCCCCGTTTAACAACGGATGCATCATGATTCAAAACGTGAGTGGGAGGAAGAAAATATTAAATATCTCATTGCTATGCTGAAATCTGCAGAAGCTAATATGATGAGGGATAACATTAATCAAGTTTGATTGTTGGCCAATTCACATGCTTCAAGAAGAAGAGGAAGTTTAATTCAAGAGAATCCTGAATACCTCTTCGAGGAAAGAAAAGATATTGGAAGTGGAACTGTAAAAGGTTTCGGGCACTAATGAGAAGAAACCTGCTAGAGGTTATATTTAAATGATATTCATTATTTTACTAGTAACTCTGGAGTATTGATTGCGAAGAATTTTTCCTTGCATTCAATTTAAGGGCTGCGGAAAGTAAGAAGTATGATGAATAAAAGGTGGTAGCGTGTGCCAAGTTTGGCGCATGGACTTTTTTCCTTGGATGAAGATGTCTCCACTTTAATTTTTCAAGTTAAAAGATTTTTGAGCTTCGGCTCAAGTTATTAGGTCGCATGTTTGGCGATAAATATTCTTGTGAATTTATAGGACAAGTTGGTCATGTTTATTATGATAAAGAATATTGGAGATCACTCCCTCCAGGGATGATCAAGATGCAAATCTTTTAAAGTTAAGGGAATATCATTTGTTCTAAAAAAATATTTTGTGATTGATAAAGGTTTTGGACTGTTAATGATTTTATCATTAATGTCTGAAGTTTCACAAAATGTTTTAGATATAAAGTCTTGGTGATTATAATTATGTCTTGAAAGTTTTCAAGTCATAATCTGACTAAGTGAGATGAATTCAGCACTAAGAATCTTCTTGTTTTTGTATTACGTTTGGCAATACCCAATCTAGAATATGTTTGCTCGCTAGGTAAATTTTAGCACAGTCAATTGTCTTGCTTCGTGTCATTGTTTTGAAAGATAAACTATGGATAGACACGTTTGTCTTAGGTACTAAAGTTTCTGAAATATTGGAACTTAGTCCTAAGATAAAGACAAAGCAAATTTCATTGTCTCTTGCCTCATGTCATTGTTTTGAAAGATAAACTTTAATGGACATGATGGGTTTAGGTTCTGAGATTTTCTGAAAGATGAAACTCGATCCTAATAGTAAAAGACAATGAATTACTTTGTAGGTTGTTCCAATAAGTTAATTGGAAGTCCTCTTATAACGCCACATAAGTGACAATGTTTTGTTACTAAGAGATATGTGATTCTTAAGGAATTTATTCCTTGTTGAATTCAGTGGGAGGATGGTGATTCTTGAAGAGATTATTGAATCTTCGGAAATAGTTATCAGAAGTTGTGCAGGCGGAAGCAATTCCAATTGACAATTCTTTTAGACTAAATCGAGAGTCATTGCAATATGAGCATGACTTCTTGTCAAGAAATAATCACTTAACCAGATAAAGAGCATATGAGTTTCTAGGAAACTTGAGTCCATATGCTAAAGACAAAGTAATAAGATAAGGTTCTATAGTATCCAAACCTTCATGACTTAGAGTCATATTAATTAGTAATATCATCAAGTTCGAGTTGAGAGACTTGAAGGAATTCCTGTTGGAATATTTGATCATAAAGCTTGTTTTGTCATAAATGGTTTTATGACAAATTCAAGAGTTGACTACTCAGGATCATATGATCTGTAGCACGGCTTTGTTGATCTAAATGGGACTAGTAGATTTGTATGAGATGTTAACAAAGTAAATTCCTCTAAGGAAAAGTAATCGAGTAGTGTACGATGTACAACTCGAGGGCTTTGTTAAATGAATACAATACTAGTTATTTAATGAGTATGTTTGTATAAGATGTTAACAAAACAAATTCCTTTGAAGGAAAATTTATCGAGGATGTGTAAGGTACAGCTCGAGGGTTTTGTTAAATGAATACACAACTTGTCATTAAAAGAACGTTTGTGGTGGCAGACAGATGATGATATGAAGGTTGGATTAGTTTTGTAATTATGTGAAGTAAAACAAGCAATGTTTAACTTCATAGGAAATTGCAAAGTTCTTAAAAGTTAGTGGGAGCTTGTTTATGGTATTCAATTAATTTGGAAACCATTAACAATACTTCATTTGATAGAATATGTGTATCATTGAAAAGTTGTTCAATGAAACGAATGGAGCAAGGAATTAGTATCATGACAGGATTCATCCTGATAATGATTTAATATCTTGCTGCAAGATTGCACACAAAGTGCTTTGAATGAAACATGAGAGAACTAGGTTCTCATAAAGAATAAGGAAATTCATATGCAAGAACCACGATAGTATATCGGTGGTGAGCATGATCAAATGATTTTATCATTTTATCATCATTGGAATTTCCTGAATAATGCATTCTTGGATTCGCACATCAAGTGATAAAAAGAAATTGTTGGCAAGTTGACTTTGTAACAAAAGTTCAATTGACTCCAATTTTATAAAGTATTCTCTAAATGGTGTTTTGAAGAAATTCAAAAGAGAATATCGAAATGTAAGAGTTACATTGAACAAAGACTTATGAGATAAGCATAAAGGATAAACCAAGGATAAAACATGATCTTATGATTTTGTGAAATAGCAAGGGTTAGGATGCTTAATTGATTTTGAGCATATAGTTACGTACACTACAACAAGTCGCAGTGACAGTGGGAGCTTAAATGATTCCAAAAGGATTATCGGTTCATTGAATGAACTAGGTGTGTTTTTTACAAAAGAGGCAACAATGTTGTGAAAATAGCAGAACTGTTTTTTAGTTAGAGTGCCAAGGTTACACCTTGAATAGCCCAGACTACATGTGATCGTATGATCAAAGGAGATTATGATAGAAAAGAGTTTTCTGCATAATGAATAAAGTACACACAGCCCCGGAAGGGTCTGATGACAAATGTCTACCACAGGAAAGGAAGCATGAGAAACCATCTGTTTCACCCATATGTTGAGTCTTGTGCAAATAGTAAATTGCCTATTGTGCAAGTGGAAGACTGTTGGATGTATGCCCAAAAGGCAATAAAGTTTAACATCTGATTCATAATTATGCTTCATGATTCTATGCTATAACTACGGTGACTCCTGAATATGTGATTCAGAGGAAAACTCACTCGCACATGTAGAGATATGAACAGAATAAAGTATACCCTAGTCTTGCCTTTTAGACTAATTCGTTGATTGCTAGAGACCACGTTTTCCTGGTCTGGGACATTGTTTATGTCAGCATCAATGAGTGTCATATTGTTGGTGGAAACAATATGGCTGGGTAGACCCAAATCGTTGATATGCTATGTAAGATTCCAAAGTGTCTTTTTGTCCTTAGTGCAATATCGCAGATGGTTATTATATGACATGTCCTTAGATCATGAGGTTATTAGGGTTGTGTATACTGGAAGAATTACTTTGGTACTGTCAAAACCACGGCCGTAACTGGGTGGCAAAACGGCAGTCACTGGGTGATTACCAAGGTGTGCATATATCCTAATGTTCCAAGATGGGAAATTACTCCTCTGTCAAAAGAGAGATACTTCCAGGGCCCACTCGGTATGTATGATGTCCAATATGTTCTGCAGACAATGCATGATGAAGTTACATCATGTGGGATATCGGATTACGGGAACGAGAAAAGGAAACTTACCGGTAACGAGATAGACAGAGATATAGTGAATCAGGGATTGATTCATGGAAATATCTGGAATACTTTATCTCGGGTAATTTCAGTATCGTGAGTAATGGGAATGACGAATTAATAATCAACAGGTTCAACAGAGTGTCATTCGCATAACGGTAACAGTTATTCAGGTAGCCCATGTACCTGACCCTGGCCGGTGATTAGATGGAAACATCTAATTATAGCTACACGTTATCGAACCTATAGGGTAACACGCTTAAGTCAGTTCTAGTTTGTTGTATATATGGTTGGTCTAGATATCCAGAGAGTATCACCAGAATGGTTTATGCGTGGTAGATAATATCTTTATCAGAGAGATTGGATTATGCAGACACTAGGTGTCTCGGAGTAATAGAAATAGTTTCTATTACTAGTCGGATTTATTCCGAGGGTTTATATAAGAGGGAAATATTTATCTGGAGTATTTTGTCTGCGGACAATGGGTGTCCCGGATCATGTAAAAGTGTTTTATATGATAAGTAATTAATTCGGGGAATATTCTGTAAAAGGAAATATTCAAATGAGAATTAATTAGACAAAATATTATTTAATTAAATATTAATTTATTTATTTAATAAATAATTATTGGAAAAATATTAAATATATTGGAGCCACCAAGAGGGGCTTCCAAGTGGGCCCATAGGGCCCACAAGGCAGCCGCCCCCACATGGGGCAGGTGGGCCAAGGCGCCACAAGGGGGAAGTCCCCCCCCCTTGGCCGAAACTCTAATGGGCCTTGCGGCCCATGGGGAGGAGGCGGCAGCGGTGGTGGCCAGGGGCGGCCGGCCTAGGGCGGGCCCCACCCCCCAGGTCGGTGCGGCCCAGGGTGGGCCCCACCCGGCGGCGGTGGGGGAGGGGAGTTAGAGTTCCACTCCAACTCCTTCCCAAACCGTATTGGGCTTGGGGACTTTCCCCTTGCCCAAGTTGACTTGGACAAGGAGAAAGTTTTCCCCTTCCCCAAGTCCCTCCACCCCTTGGGCCATCTATATAAACCCCACCCCCTCCTATTTGGAAAGACACAAGAGACACACAAGTTTAGATCTATTCTAGTTTGATTAGAGGGTTCCTCTCTCCAATTAGATTAGATCTAGATCTCTAATCTCTTTCTCCCGCCTTCTAATGTGTTGAGATCTCCACCTTCATATACACCAGTGGTACCTCAAGTGTGGACGGCGAAGCCCTGCTGGACTAGAGCAGATGTATGCGTGCGAAACTCGGAGGGGTGATCCGTTGAGAAACGGTTGACCCTCACTCTGTTGGATCAAGGCGGGACGCGAGGAGTCTATGATGTTCTCTCGGTTAGGCTTAGCCGAGGGAGTTCTTCCACGAGCTTCATCAATGTCGTCATCGACATCTCTTCCGCTTCAACGGTGTCGGTAACGATTTACAGTTAGATCAAATATGCATGTCTTGTCACTTGTATCTGCATAGTAGATCTTGGCTGTTGCGTAGTTGGCGAAATTTTTGTTTTCCATGCATGTAACCCAATACATAATTTATGGATCTAGTCTCTCGTGGCGGGTTCAAGCGAATGAGAACTATATACCTAGTGTTACGACGCCCTAAAATGAGAAGGACATAATGTTCCTAATATTTATTCCATAACTATATTGTCACCAAACATACCGAATATTTTTTAATTAACTTCCCAATAATATTTGTTTCGACACTTAGCCAAAAACAAAATGATATGGCTGAGGTGAAGCCGTCTAGGCCAATATAGGCCTAATACTATATCGTTGATGTTACATGCATTATGTTACATGCAGAGTAATCCTAGGGTTGCCCTTTGGCATTGCCCTCCCATAGGCGAGCGCAACGCATTCATGCCATCACGTCCACAAGAACAATTCTATGATGTTCTCTTCCACCAAAAGGATCACCATCTTTCTATGTCGACGAATCAACTATGGTGTTTCTTTGGCATCTCGGCGCTACCGACTCACGAGTCACCAAGAAATACCATCAACAAGGCAAGCGAAGCCACCTCTTCATCATGGCTTGCGAGGTTAGAGTGTAATTTGTGTCGCACGACGATGTCATTATCGCATTGGCCAAGGAGGCGACACAAAGGATTCACTAAGGGCTGCGTCAAGGGTTCACAAGTTCGATCTAAAATTGACAGGGGTTTCAAGGGTTTATCATTTATGGATCCATTCTCTCGTAGTGGGTTCAGTCATAATAGTATTACAACACCCTAAAATGGGAAGGGCATACAAATTTTTTCCCTAACTATTTTTTAACCAAACATACTAAGTATTTTTTTCAGTTATCTTCCAAATAATACTAATTTCCACATTTCGCTCAAAATAAAATGGTAAGTCCGAGGGTGAGCCGTCTCGGTCCATATAGGCCTACCCTTGTACCATGCACGACTATAGAATTTGAATCCATAGGGTTGCCCTTGCGGTTTGTCACCACCCACCATAGGGGGACCGCAATTTCGTGAGTGCATTGCCTCCACAAGTGCAATTCCATGATGTTCTTTTCTACCAAAAGGGTCACCATCCTCCTATGCCGACGAATCAACAACGATGTTCCTTTTTAGGTCACGATGCCGCAGTCATAGAGCCACACCTTCAGCCGGGCAGGCGAAGCCACCTCTTGACTATGGTGAGGGGGGTTGGAATGCCATTAGTTGTTCCATGACACTGACATTGTCCAATAGACAAAGGAGGCGATGTCAAGGATTCACCAAGGATCGCGTCGAGGGTTCACAGGTACAATCTGATATTGAAATGGTTTGCTTGGGTTTACAATTTCTAGATATTGTCTCTCGTGGGATATCCATGGGAAGCCTATCCGGATGGCCTTACCAGTCCCACAAATTCAGGGCTAGGCCATGCCACTGGGCCCTGTTCGCCTTGTTATTTGAGCCCGAAGAGAGCAGATCAGGTCGGCTCGAGCTTGGCATATGGGCGGGTTATAACACAGGCTCGACCCGAGGCCTAAAGGTTTGGTGCTTTTTTCTCTGTTCGGGCCGGGTTCGGACCCAATTTTTAGCCCGATGGTGGGGCCGACCAGGGTCGAGCCTGATTTTACAACACCAGGATATTTTCAACGTGGCACAAAGACCAGCCTAGCCCTAGGTATGGCTCGGTATAGTTTCTCGTGGTGGGTTCAATTCAACAAAAACTGTATACCGTGACGCAACACCTAAAAGTGGGAAAGGTGTAATCGTCCAAACATTTCTTTCCCAATTATTTTGTCACCAAACATACCAAATATTTATTAGTGATCTTCCAAATAGTATTTGTTACCATATTTAGCCCAAAACAAAATGGTAAGGCCGAGGGGGAGTCGTCTGGACCCATATAGGCTGTCATCGCAACATATGCGACCACACGCAAAGAAGCCCTAGGGTTTCCCTTGCGTGCTTGGCCGCCACCACCTGTAGGGCGAGTGCAACACTGCCGGGCTATCTCGTCCACAAGAGAAATTCCATGATATTCTCTTCCACTGAAATGGTCGCCATCCTCCTACGCCGACGCATCAACTCCGGTGTTCCTTTTGCGTCTTGGCGGTGTAGGCTGATGATTCACCGAGCCGCGTCTTTAGCTAGGAAAGCGAAGACACCTCTTCATCATGGCTTGCGGGGAGGAGATCCATTGTTGTCGCATGGCGCTAACATATTCCAGTATGGACAAAGGAGGCGATGCCAAGGGTTCACCAAGGGCCGTATCGAAGGTTCACAGGTTCGATCTAAGATTGACAGGGTTTGTTAGGGTTCATAGTTTATGGATCTCATCTAGTTGTGGGGTTCAATTCAATTTTTTATGGGAATTTCAAGGGTTTTTTACCAAGAAAGTATCAGAAAATACCGAAGAGTAATGGCAGAATATACGATATGTTTTTAGTTTGAAATTCAAAGTTCTCCAAAACTCCGTGATTTACGTATCCCTAGGTATATGACACACATGTGGTAGTTCGTAGAGGTTAAAATAGCATATCCCCATGGATAATTACAGTCGTATATTCTAAAACCAGAAGTTAGAAGATAGTCCATGACATAGACGGAAAGTCCTAGAATATATTGTGAATGTGCTATACAACAATCTTTTCTAAAATGGCACATTTAGCAAATGTGGTTCGTTACTAAGCATACCAATATTTCTGGGATGGGCATTAGTGACTTGTAGCTTCACACCAGCTGCCCATAAATGCAGGAAAACGTAGTGTACTAATCAAACACGTGGTATTCTCAAAACAATATTAGTGTTAAGGCGAAAACCTATTTTAGAGCTCGGGCTACATGGAGCCATTTTTTCAAAAATTTGAAATCGACATTTTTTAAGTTTTTAAAAATCGAGAAAAGAAATCCGGAATGTATATATTATCGACATCTGGCTGCACAAAAAAGACAAATGGGTGGATCTGGATGGTGAACAATACATAGTTTGAAAATTTGAATTTTTTCCAATTTGTCTTTTTTTGTACAGTTCAAAATACAAGGAATTTGGAGGTAAAATTTTGCACGATTGTAGATCTCGACACTATCTGCATCTGTGATTTTTTTCGCGATTTTTGAAAACTAAAAAAAATGTCATTTTCAATTTTTTCAAAAAACAGGCCCCATGTAGCTCGGGTTCCAAAAATCCACTATGAAATCTGTTTCAGAAACAACCAATGCCACTAGAGGTATTCCAATCCACAAATTGTGAAATAGGTCGGAAAATGTAGTGCTAATGGTTTGTACCTTCTGTGAGGGACTCAGATGCAGAATGACCACGACATACATGTATGATCGTCAAGCCGTATTATATAGTAGAGATATGTAATGCACATATTATCACCCTGTAAACTTGTTGCGAGATCGACACAAGTTCTACAAATCCATCCACTGACAAAATTCGTGAGTACCTATGTTGAAGCGGAATATAAGAGAGGCGACGCCACTCACCTCGTCTACTCCCAGCCGTCCGATCACGATCCGACGGTCGCGACAAACGCGGCAACGCGACCCGCCCGGCCCTGTGCCACGATCCTTCTTCTATAACATACCAAATATTTATTAGTGATCTTCCAAATAGTATTTGTTACCATATTTAGCCCAAAACAAAATGGTAAGGCCGAGGGGGAGTCGTCTGGACCCATATAGGCTGTCATCGCAACATATGCGACCACACGCAAAGAAGCCCTAGGGTTTCCCTTGCGTGCTTGGCCGCCACCACCTGTAGGGCGAGTGCAACACTGCCGGGCTATCTCGTCCACAAGAGAAATTCCATGATATTCTCTTCCACTGAAATGGTCGCCATCCTCCTACGCCGACGCATCAACTCCGGTGTTCCTTTTGCGTCTTGGCGGTGTAGGCTGATGATTCACCGAGCCGCGTCTTTAGCTAGGAAAGCGAAGACACCTCTTCATCATGGCTTGCGGGGAGGAGATCCATTGTTGTCGCATGGCGCTAACATATTCCAGTATGGACAAAGGAGGCGATGCCAAGGGTTCACCAAGGGCCGTATCGAAGGTTCACAGGTTCGATCTAAGATTGACAGGGTTTGTTAGGGTTCATAGTTTATGGATCTCATCTAGTTGTGGGGTTCAATTCAATTTTTTATGGGAATTTCAAGGGTTTTTTACCAAGAAAGTATCAGAAAATACCGAAGAGTAATGGCAGAATATACGATATGTTTTTAGTTTGAAATTCAAAGTTCTCCAAAACTCCGTGATTTACGTATCCCTAGGTATATGACACACATGTGGTAGTTCGTAGAGGTTAAAATAGCATATCCCCATGGATAATTACAGTCGTATATTCTAAAACCAGAAGTTAGAAGATAGTCCATGACATAGACGGAAAGTCCTAGAATATATTGTGAATGTGCTATACAACAATCTTTTCTAAAATGGCACATTTAGCAAATGTGGTTCGTTACTAAGCATACCAATATTTCTGGGATGGGCATTAGTGACTTGTAGCTTCACACCAGCTGCCCATAAATGCAGGAAAACGTAGTGTACTAATCAAACACGTGGTATTCTCAAAACAATATTAGTGTTAAGGCGAAAACCTATTTTAGAGCTCGGGCTACATGGAGCCATTTTTTCAAAAATTTGAAATCGACATTTTTTAAGTTTTTAAAAATCGAGAAAAGAAATCCGGAATGTATATATTATCGACATCTGGCTGCACAAAAAAGACAAATGGGTGGATCTGGATGGTGAACAATACATAGTTTGAAAATTTGAATTTTTTCCAATTTGTCTTTTTTTGTACAGTTCAAAATACAAGGAATTTGGAGGTAAAATTTTGCACGATTGTAGATCTCGACACTATCTGCATCTGTGATTTTTTTCGCGATTTTTGAAAACTAAAAAAAATGTCATTTTCAATTTTTTCAAAAAACAGGCCCCATGTAGCTCGGGTTCCAAAAATCCACTATGAAATCTGTTTCAGAAACAACCAATGCCACTAGAGGTATTCCAATCCACAAATTGTGAAATAGGTCGGAAAATGTAGTGCTAATGGTTTGTACCTTCTGTGAGGGACTCAGATGCAGAATGACCACGACATACATGTATGATCGTCAAGCCGTATTATATAGTAGAGATATGTAATGCACATATTATCACCCTGTAAACTTGTTGCGAGATCGACACAAGTTCTACAAATCCATCCACTGACAAAATTCGTGAGTACCTATGTTGAAGCGGAATATAAGAGAGGCGACGCCACTCACCTCGTCTACTCCCAGCCGTCCGATCACGATCCGACGGTCGCGACAAACGCGGCAACGCGACCCGCCCGGCCCTGTGCCACGATCCTTCTTCTATAACATACCAAATATTTATTAGTGATCTTCCAAATAGTATTTGTTACCATATTTAGCCCAAAACAAAATGGTAAGGCCGAGGGGGAGTCGTCTGGACCCATATAGGCTGTCATCGCAACATATGCGACCACACGCAAAGAAGCCCTAGGGTTTCCCTTGCGTGCTTGGCCGCCACCACCTGTAGGGCGAGTGCAACACTGCCGGGCTATCTCGTCCACAAGAGAAATTCCATGATATTCTCTTCCACTGAAATGGTCGCCATCCTCCTACGCCGACGCATCAACTCCGGTGTTCCTTTTGCGTCTTGGCGGTGTAGGCTGATGATTCACCGAGCCGCGTCTTTAGCTAGGAAAGCGAAGACACCTCTTCATCATGGCTTGCGGGGAGGAGATCCATTGTTGTCGCATGGCGCTAACATATTCCAGTATGGACAAAGGAGGCGATGCCAAGGGTTCACCAAGGGCCGTATCGAAGGTTCACAGGTTCGATCTAAGATTGACAGGGTTTGTTAGGGTTCATAGTTTATGGATCTCATCTAGTTGTGGGGTTCAATTCAATTTTTTATGGGAATTTCAAGGGTTTTTTACCAAGAAAGTATCAGAAAATACCGAAGAGTAATGGCAGAATATACGATATGTTTTTAGTTTGAAATTCAAAGTTCTCCAAAACTCCGTGATTTACGTATCCCTAGGTATATGACACACATGTGGTAGTTCGTAGAGGTTAAAATAGCATATCCCCATGGATAATTACAGTCGTATATTCTAAAACCAGAAGTTAGAAGATAGTCCATGACATAGACGGAAAGTCCTAGAATATATTGTGAATGTGCTATACAACAATCTTTTCTAAAATGGCACATTTAGCAAATGTGGTTCGTTACTAAGCATACCAATATTTCTGGGATGGGCATTAGTGACTTGTAGCTTCACACCAGCTGCCCATAAATGCAGGAAAACGTAGTGTACTAATCAAACACGTGGTATTCTCAAAACAATATTAGTGTTAAGGCGAAAACCTATTTTAGAGCTCGGGCTACATGGAGCCATTTTTTCAAAAATTTGAAATCGACATTTTTTAAGTTTTTAAAAATCGAGAAAAGAAATCCGGAATGTATATATTATCGACATCTGGCTGCACAAAAAAGACAAATGGGTGGATCTGGATGGTGAACAATACATAGTTTGAAAATTTGAATTTTTTCCAATTTGTCTTTTTTTGTACAGTTCAAAATACAAGGAATTTGGAGGTAAAATTTTGCACGATTGTAGATCTCGACACTATCTGCATCTGTGATTTTTTTCGCGATTTTTGAAAACTAAAAAAATGTCATTTTCAATTTTTTCAAAAAACAGGCCCCATGTAGCTCGGGTTCCAAAAATCCACTATGAAATCTGTTTCAGAAACAACCAATGCCACTAGAGGTATTCCAATCCACAAATTGTGAAATAGGTCGGAAAATGTAGTGCTAATGGTTTGTACCTTCTGTGAGGGACTCAGATGCAGAATGACCACGACATACATGTATGATCGTCAAGCCGTATTATATAGTAGAGATATGTAATGCACATATTATCACCCTGTAAACTTGTTGCGAGATCGACACAAGTTCTACAAATCCATCCACTGACAAAATTCGTGAGTACCTATGTTGAAGCGGAATATAAGAGAGGCGACGCCACTCACCTCGTCTACTCCCAGCCGTCCGATCACGATCCGACGGTCGCGACAAACGCGGCAACGCGACCCGCCCGGCCCTGTGCCACGATCCTTCTTCTATACAGGGACGGATTCGGAAATTTCCCCGTTCCCCAATGTCCCCTCCTTCCTCCTCTCGCCTGCCCCTCCCCTCTGGTTCCTCCAATTCCTTCCAAAATTCGCATCCCTCCTCCATCGATCCACCGCAATCCTTCACCCCGGCTGCGAATGGGCACGTCAGGAACCCCTGAGGTCACTCGGCTGGCGCGGATCGGCCTCCTCCGTCTCCGGTAACAAACCCTAGTTTTTCCATCCTGGGCGGATTGTCCCAGGACTCCCTTTTCCGATCCTCATTTTGCTGTGGCAGTGAGAACCCTGGACCAAGACCACTCCTTTATTCCCATTCCGTTACTCGCCGATCTCTTTCCTGAGTTATAGCCAGGTAACCTGATCCATCCTTGCAATTTTCGGCCAGGTTCCTGTCCTCCGGCGCCCAAGATCGATCTGGGACCCTGTGCCCAGGCGGCGAGAAGCTTATTTTCAACGAAAAAAATTGGTGGGGGTTCAACTGAACCCCCATGCCCCACGTTAAGTCCGCCCCTGCAGCAGAGCCACTGCTACTGGGTTTAGATGGAGATGAGACCTTGTCTGAGGGAGGCTCGGTGGGATCCGGGTCCGGCCCGAGCACGCCGGATGCTCGGGGAAAAGAGGCATCTTCGTCGAGCACTTCGGCTACTACGCCCAGCAAGAGGAAGCGTGGTAGCTTGAGTTGTGGTGGAGTGGATGTCGATGGTCCAGAGGAAGCAGGATCCGATTCGAGTGATACCACGTGGAGTGCGGATATTGTGCATGACCGTCACAGGCTCTCGTTGTCGAGAAGAAAGAACGGCAGGTCGGAGCATTCGGTTACTTCCGGTGGGTTGATCGCCCGCCCTCGTGGTGTCTTGAGGTTGAGGAGGCTTCCCCAGAATGTCACCATCCAGACTGAGACTGGAGCTCAATCCAATGGCATTTCTAAGGTTGCCCATTTCATGAGGAGAAAAAAGACGAGGAAACCACGAGTGCTTAAGGAGAACAGAGTTAGTGGTGATGACCCTGTCAGTCGCTCGAAAACTGAGAATGACCATCAGGACAGAAGAACAAAGTCTTGTTCTGAGAACGGTCTCTTGGTTGAAAAGCAGCCTCGTCTTTCAGGTGAACAATCTAATTCTGTTCATGTTGACAAGGAAAGTTCTGGGAATGCGCAAGGGGATGGTGATGCACCATCTAATCCTGTTCATGTTGATAAGGGAAGCTGTACTCATGCACAAGGGGACAATGGTCTCTCAGTTGAAAATCAGTCTCGTCTTTCAGGTGAACCATCTAATCCTGTTCATGTTGACAAGGAAAGCGCTGGGCATGTGCAACAGGACGATGATGCTACCTTGGAAGAAGATGCTGCTATGATGCTCTGTTCTCTATCAGATAATAGACATGCTAACCCGTCGAGGAAGAAGTCACCTGGTAGATCATCAAAGGAATCTTCTTTTCAGCATCCTAATCGCTTCAAGGATCCATACATCAGAGGCGAGGATGTGGCCGGTCCTTCTAGGTTGCTGCGGAAGCGTGAGGGTAAAGCACCATTCAGGAAGCGCCGCCCACGTCGTCATTTTTATGAAGTCAGTCCTCGTGATCTGGATCCATTTCACATCATAAAAGAACGGATTAGGGTGTTTTGGCCTCTTGACGAGACGTGGTATTTCGGCCTGGTCAAGGAATATGACCCTGTGAAAGGGTTGCATCATGTCAAGTATGATGATAAGGACGAAGAATGGATCAATCTTCAAAACGAGAGAATCAAGCTCCTTTTTTTGCCAGGCGAAGGTCGCAAGAGATTGAAACATAAAGCATATAAGATGAACTGTGAGCAGGACAAGAGAGAAGACATGGATGGAAACAGTCCAGTAAGCTCTGAGTCACAGCCCATCGTCTCATGGTTGGCTATATCAAACCAAGAAAGACCTGCCACATCCAGTAACATCGACAAGCCAGATCACGGTCAATCAAATGTTGTTCCTGTGGTATCAAACTCTTTCGATGCCAATCAGGGAAAGTTGCAGTCAGATGTTGGTATACCTGGTGGTAGCTTATTTGTAAATGAGGATACAGAAGTTAATAATGATGGGAATATATCTGGGAATAGGAGATTTCACTTTGTTTACGCTAGGAAGCGATTCTGCAGAGGAAGGAATGGTTTTGTCAATAATTCAGAACATGATTTAAATCCTAAAAGCAGAACACGCTCTGCAGGGGTTCTTGCTTCAGTTATTAGCAGGGGGCTGATACTGAAACTGGCACTACAGTGAAATATGTCATGTTGGTATTAAGCCTGCCTCTGAAATCCGTTTACAAGTTAGTTTCTGAAGCTTGCAGTGTTTGGATTCCCAGTTCTCTCTTTCACCCTCAGCATGGTTCGTTGATCACCTTATGGCCTGCTGTATGTCTGGACATACTTCTTTTTGATAATATTTTAGGTTTGAAACATTTGCTTCTTGGGACTTGCTTAAGATCAGCAGTATCTCTTTTCTGTTCACTTGTCGGAAGCTTCAATCAGTGTTCTGGTCAGAGTACTTCTAAGGATTCAAAAACGCCATGCACCTCGGTCAGATTCCAGATATCTGGTTTGGATGGTAGGAGCCAAATAGTGTTTGTGCTGTTCAGCTTCTTGGGATAGGCAAGCCACAGTGGAAGAACCTGCAAGCAAAGCTTGGAGCCACTCTTTGAAAAGGGAGCTGTCTAAAGTTGATTGCACATACGCAAACATCAAACAACTCACTGATGGAACTGACCAAGTCGGGACTTCAAGGATCTTTCGAAGGTACACAAACACAACTCACCTTATCTGTGCAGATTGAATAGACATTTCAACATCATGTTTGGACTGATTGATTCTGAATATTTTATGCCCATGATTTTATTATAGAAACATAAACATATCACTTATTACCCATGGTTTGCACTTTATGGAGAATATGCTGATTAATAATTAGAGGTGTTAGTCAGCTGCAACCCCGTTAGGCAGTACGTTTTGACTTGTTAGTTATTGTACTAATCACTGTGGAATTACAAGCCATATATCTACGAGAGAAACCTAGATCCGGTATCATGTGTTGTCAACTGGAATTACAGGATATGTCAAAATGTCAACTTTTGTTGTCTTTCTAAAGCAAATGCTCCTCAGAAGTACAATACATGCTAATTAATGAGTATCTAACTGAGCTTAGCTGAGTAGTGATTTCCTCTGTGAGAGCTTCAGTGATTGACAGTACATATTGTTTGGATAAATAAATTGGATGCAGCCGTTATACTTAAGTTTTAATGTGTTTTTTAGAATATCAGTTAAATAGATTCATATTTATTGGGATGTTCCTAGAAAATATGCAACATAGTAAGCATTTGCATATCTGAAGAAGTTGAATTGCTATCTTGCGAACTGATGGAAGATCAACTTCCTCTTAATGTGTCTGCTTTGGGCTACTCTCTGTTCCAGGATAGGTAGGGAAACATGTCTTCGTTAAAATTTTGTAGAAGCATACCTTTACCTTTGTCTGATTAGTCTTACAGTTTTGTGCTGAGTGAATTGAATTAGTAATAGCCAGTAAATTATATAATTTGCATTAAAACCTCACGGTTCCCTGCAGCATTGGACTTTTGTTTTCTGTCCCATCCTAACTGCGGAAATGTTTGTGTTTGATATTTTTCATCCATCTATGAGGTCTTCTGACTTCAAACTGAATATTGAATATTGCCACATTTTTTGTACCATTTTTTAGCTTTACTACCGTAGATTATGGTCGGTGCTATTTACCTATTTTAATCAAAGGCCTTTCTTGTGCTGTTTCGCATATTGGCAAAAGCTCATATAGCCATTTGCCAGGTGTTTAGTACACTTCTATTATAGTATTTGTGCATGTTGTTTCACAAATTTATAGGATTTCTTTTGCAGTAACTGTCAATTGATGTAATATGCTCTGAAAATCTGGTTTCTCCAGTAAGTGTGCCTCATTGATATTTGCACATACCATCTTTTGTCTAAGCACAAGAAATCCTGAACTTTCGGTACACAGTTCTAGTTCTCTAGTTCTGTCTATGAGTTGCACGATTTCCTTTACATTTATCATGTACAATGAGAATGGTGTATTGTTTAATGGATATATGCAGTTTAACTGATGTCTTCGATCATGTGTCTGCATATTTTCTTAATATAATCAAATGCATTAGTTCAAAGCATTTTGTGCTGAAAATCTAGGTCTAGAGCCATTACTAAATCAACTTATTACTGACTACCTTTTCTGTTCCAGAGTTTATCCCTCGATGTCCAGGGCCCTCAGTTTCTTTCAGAATCAAATTGTCCAGATGTTGATCCTGTCATATTTTGTCTTGATAATCAGAGTGAATTTACTAGAAAACAAATGGATCTGGCTGCACCTTCACTACTGCTATGTCATCATCTAAAGTTGCTTATTGAAAGCAATTTGACTTCCAATGTGTTAGTTCACCAGGCTGTCACTTCTGGAATTTCTTCAGAAGAGGGTCAGCAGTCTATTTCACAACATACATCTGATTTGGTCAATCAGGCTGGTTCCTTGGATATGGATACCGTTGGTTTCAGAAATCATTTAAGTTCTGCTAGCAGGAAGCATGATACCGCTGATTGCACTGTAAGTCTGGACTGTAATGACAGCATTGATGGTGATATCAACGTGGCAAGCGGAAGGCTTCCAGATAAAAAAAGGCCTTATTTAGCTGACGACAATTCCAATCATGGTAACGAACTGTGTTCTTCCAGTTATAATGTTACAGACTCTCCAGAGAAGTCTAAACAGAGGTACCCTTCCATGGATATTCCTCAAGATAAGACATCTGATCCTCCAGATGATGAGTTACTTAACAAAGATGGCAAAGCTACGCCTGCATCTAACTTGGTTCAGGAATTGAATGAATATCCGATTGGTCGTGTTACACCAACTGCCCCAAGGACGAGCTACCATCGGAACCGGTTTACATCCATATCACGCACTTTCGGAGATGGTTCAAAATTATGGCCAGAAGATGGTTCTAAGAAACCACGAACCCCTGTTTCATACTCAGTTTCTCCTAGAAGTGATGAGCTTGGACTAAAACACAAAGGGCATTTCCGCAAGATACAAACACACAACAGCGCTAAGACAAATGGTGCAAAGAGGCTTCCTGATAATACTAGAAGTGGGGAGAGCAGCCCAGAGTCGTTGACTTGTGTTGCAAATATCCTGGTAACAGTTGGTGATAGAGGATGGAGGGAGTATGATACTCAGATTAAAATTGACACTGATGGACAGAGTGATCGGAGGATTTGTGTGAGGCTTTCTGAAGGAATCAAGTATGCTCACAAGGTTTGTCAAGCTTTGCAGCCTGGGGCTACAAATCGCTATACACATGCTATGTTGTGGAAAGGGGGCCCTGAATGGTGCCTAGAATTTTCTGACAGAAGCCAGTGGTTTATTTTCAAACAAATGCATGGCGAATGCTATAGTCATAACATCAGAGCTGCATCTGTTAAAAACATTCCAATCCCAGGTGTCCGCTTGGTTGAAGGTCATGATGATAATGGGATTGTATTGTTTGTGCGCCCGAAGATTATCTTTGCCATATTGGACCAGATGTTGAAATGGCTCTTGATGAATCCCGTGTGATATATGACATGGACAGTGATGATGAAGAGTGGATCTCAGGATGGAGGAAGTCTCAATATAGTAAGAACAGCACCGTGGGTGAGTTGACAGAGGATTTGTTTGAGAAGGTCATGGACAGATTCGAGAAATTTGCACATACCCATGACTGCAATGAGCTCACCATTGATCAGATTAAGGAACTAGATATGGATGATGTACCAGTGGACATCATTGAAGTGATACATGATCATTGGCATGAAAAGAGGCAGAAGAAGGGAATTCCACTTGTTCGGCACTTCCAGGTGAACATATGCTTTGTCATATTTCTTTTGTCTTGCTCTCTTGGTCATGTTGATGATTTATGGCAAAAACGGAGAGTAAGCATGTCAGAATATATTATAGAGTTCTGTTATTTATCTTCCTATAGATGTTTAGTAATATATGCCTTGGCTTCTTCGTGATCTTACCTACTTATAATTTTTTTGTAACTTTAGTTTCTGTAGTGTCACTAGATATGGAGTTTCTCTTCCAGATAGGGCACTTAGTAAGTGTCTATAAAGCAAGTGCCCGGTCATGGTTAGGTACTTCTGTTCTTGATATTTTTGTAGAGACTTTATCTTCAACTAGCAAATATGCCCGTGCGTTGTTACGGTTTCACTACTTTACAAGTCATAGAGAATTTTACTACTGAAAATTAGTTTTCTTGACGGGATGAAGAATTCTTGATGGGAACTTGGAGTCGTGCTACCATCAAGAATGGCATGTATTTTTTCACAGTTGTCGTCCCGTCATCATTAATTGATGCTGTGTCTTTTCGTTGGTGTGTCCACGTGGTATGTCTAGGAGGTCGGCCCTGTCCAGAGTAACGTGTTGGTGCGAGGAATGGTGGCAGTGGTCATCGAGTGCAACCCTCAGTCCATAATCAGTCAGCTTTTCTGCTACCTCTTTGTACTACCTCTGATCCAAAATATGTGTCGGGAGTCCTACATAAAAATTGTACTGCATAGTTTAATTCCAGCGACACATATTCTGGACTGGAGGGAGTACATTTTTTAGTAGGAGCAAGGTTTCCGTCGCAGTTAAATGGTGCGCCGCAGATGGGAATCGAAGCCTGATCGCTTGGTTTCGTTGAGTTAACTTATTCATAGCGCACTAACCATCACGGCAATTGTTATTTGATGTTCCATACATGGAAGTAGAGTACTTGACTATTTTATTTCTGCATTTTCAACTAAAAATAATTATTTGGCACTTTGATCGGATAAAGGGGTTACAAGATCAAATAGGAAAGATTTAAAGGCGAGTGCAAAGTGAACAGACAGAGTTGAAAAATATGCGGAATTAGTCCAGTCCAACGTGGTCATGTTCCAGGTGCAGGTCACTGGTGATGTAGCTAGGGCATGACATGGCGGCAGAGATAGGAAGCGAGAGAAAGGGGCCACTCGGGTTTAAATAGTACTCACTCCGTTTTTAAATATAAGATGTTTTGGATGTTTCATATGTTGTCTACATGCATACTAAAATGAGTGAATATGTCTAGATACATTTGTATACATGTGAATATGGACAAAGGCTAAAACATCTTATATTTAAAAACGGAGGGAGTAATAGGAAAGAGGTAGTCTAACGTGGAAGAATCGGAATCGGACATGCTATTCTGTCTGGGGCATAGTCATGTGCTGCTGCTGTGGGACTCCCTCTCGAGCAAGAAGAGTGACTCGTGCCGAGTCGATGAAGTCCATGCGTGGTACAAATAAAGTTCAATCAGCAAAGGAACACTACATCTGGCCATGCGGGACAGTACACAAACAACCCAGCAAAAAATCCAGTCTGCACCTCTAAATCTTTCCTATTTGATTTGGTAACCCAGCCCTTGTCTGATCAAAGTGAAAAATATTTTTTTAGTTGAAAATGCAGAAATAAAATAGTCAAGTACTCTACTTCCATGTATGAAACATCAAATAACAATTGCCGTGATGGTTAGTGCGCTATGAATAAGTTAACTCAACGAAACCAAGCGATCAGTCCTCGATTCCCATCTGCTGCGCACCATTTATTTTTAGATTAGATAGTTTTCAGCTGGGCCTGCCGGCTCAAAACTGCGACGGGAACCTTGCTCCTCAGTAAAAAATGTACAAACAGATAGCAGAAACGCTGACTGATTATGGACTGCGGGTTTATAACCAAAATTTGGTAATGATAAAATGCAAAACATCGGACGGATCGTAAGAAACACTCCTGCTTTTAATATTAGGTATAGATTTACAGAAGCTAATTATGCTGATGCTTACAGGGAATTGATTGACTTACATTTTTCAGCTATCATGCTCATATCTTACAATGCCGAGACTTGAATGCATACCCCTCTGATTTTACTTTCAGGGAATTGATTGACTTACATTTTTCAGCTATCATGCTCTTATCTTACAATGCTGAGACTTGAATGCATACCACCTCTGATTTTACTTCGTATCATTTTCAGCCTGTTATGTGGAAGATATATGCACAGCAGCTAGAGGAATGGGAATCAGCAGTACAAAGAATACAGGGTGGGTACCAACAGAATAGGTTGCCCCCAAAACCTGCAATGTTTGCCTTCTGTTTGAAACCTCGTGGACGGCAGCTTCAGATACCATCCAAGGGATCCAAGGGACCAAAGCAGCGATCACATAAGAAGCTCATGTACTCGGGGTCCCACAGCTTTTCAAGAGAGCAGGATGGGTACCAACGACAAGGTACATCCTTCATGTTTTGTAGTCAAATCACTCGCTCATGTTTTTGCTGATACAGTTTCCTTTTTTTATGTCAAAAGTATCAGGCCGGAGATGTGGTGAATATGTTGGGGATGGGAGGACAAGTGAATCCTATGACGGTGGTTCTCTTCATTCACCAACAGGGTACTCTCCCAGGTTCTCTACGAGAACAGAATCCCCCGCGCATTCGATGCTCCGGAAAGAGGTTCTACTCCAAGATTCATCAGGACTAACAGTGTGAAAAGGAATGCAAGCTTTGCATTTCCTGAGGATCACCAAGCATCCCCGTCCTTCCGCAGCCAGAGAATAAAGAGAGGAGGTGTGCCTGATCACTGGAACAGTGTAATCCACGAGCACCAAAGCTCAAAGCACATGTTCCCAGGGGCGCCCCAGAGCCACCGCGTCGACGTCGAGGAGCTGAAGCTGCGTGACGCTATAAGCGCCGCGCAGCACACCACTGCGATGGCCAAGCTCAAGAGGGAGAAGGCACATTGCCTGATGCACAAGGCAGACCTTGCTGCCCACAAGGCCTCAGTCGCCCTCATGATCGCCGAAGCGATCAAGGCGTCCAGCAGAAGAGACCAGTGGGACGAAGAACGGTGACGACACCTTTTGTTTCCGGGCGTGAGCTGATGCGGATAGCATCCTTTTTGTCGATAGGATCAAGGCAGTAGATAGCATATCAGCCCCCCAGTTCTATCTTTTATCCTTTTGTATATGTGTTATTTTCTTCTTTATATCTTGGTTCATCTTCTCTAGGGATGGATGGATGATGTCTCCCGGTTAACAGTGTTAGGAAGATGGTGATAGGGCAGCTGTTGTTGGTTGATGTCTTCTCATTGTTGTAAGTTGCTCCAGGGAAGGCCATGGCTTCTGCTTTTCTGCCGTTACCCCAAAAAAGGAATGGAAAAAATGAAGAGAATGGTGCAGGACAGTGGTTGTGCGTCTTGTGTTGCTTTTCTGCTTGTTTTTTCTGTTTGGCACAGCTGGCTTAGCTTAGTGACCTGTAGACGTGCTTTCACTAGGCATAATGAGACAGAGATCTGATCTATGGCTGGACTGTAGCTGCATGGCTTGTGTATAGCATATTTTAAAACCCCAAATAATAAATCCAACCCTAGCGATACCCGTATTTTCAGCCCTATTCTTTTTTTGCATTCTATCTGCATGTAGATTCCATATTAACTACGTTCACTTGTAGCTTCTCACCACAATAATTCAAACATATATGTTTTAATATTTACAATTAAACCATATTCAACTAGGCAATTTGAAATGCCATAATTCCAATTGTACATTCTTTTTTGAACTTGCAAATGACAAATCAAAGTAGCAAATATTAACAACAACACTATGTAGAGCCATGAATCTCTCAGAAATGCCTGACAAGATGTTCTCAGAGTTAGCTCATGTGCAAGCTTGTTTTTAATCTGTTGATGTATCACTTGCAACTTCTGCAGTAGAAGTGGATCACGTCGTTGGAAATCCTCAGCACCTCTCCATCCAGTCTCAGTTTGCTCACTCTCAGTGATGATGACGGGCATGATAACACAAGGATGATCATCTTCCGATAGATGAAATCATATTCGCGATCATTCTAATTACTCGCTCTCTTCACATGATAAGAGTGGATACATGAGAGAGTAAGGGGGAGTCCGAAGATACAAAGTATGCAATGTGTGTTCTCATCTCCGTCTTCCCAATTTGCCGTTAGTTGGAGTTGTATATATAAGCAATGGGGATTTCTACCCATTGAAGAAAAGTGATTATTAACGTTAGGCAATGAGGAATTCTAAGCCCATAAATGGTGAAATGACATGCCGTCAATGGTATCACTATTAGAGAATTACATCATAAGACAAAAACATACCAACAATCTTATTGCGAACATTCATATGGAAACCACGACTAGGTTTCTCCCATTTCCTTATGAACTTGAAGAAGTGCCATGATAAAGCATGATCATGGACATGAGAATAATCATATGAATTACAATCTGAATGTATAATTGGGTACCAAATAATAACACAGCTATCAATTAACAACATGCATATGACATCGAGAAAGTACTAGGGGTTCCAATCTACGTCCAACTATGAAGGTGATGAGGCCGAAGATGGTGTTGTCATTGGAGATTATGAATATGGTGGTAGCGTTCCCCACGACATAGAGTATGAGACTGATGTTGGCAGCGATTTCCCCAAACAGAGGCAGTGAAAACATGATATACCCTCTCTCGAGCGAGGAGAAGACTATCTTTTGCCACTGCTTCCAAACAATCCATGTAAATGAGGGGCTATCCTTTCAGCCAAGTCAAATACATCCTTATAAAGGCACACACGGGGTCGTTGTGGGGGCTCATGCGCCCTCGACTAAGAGCATCTCTAATAGATGATGTAAAATAGCCAAAAAAACAGGCCTCCAACAGCTGCCCGTGATGTAAATTTGGCACCATTGCTTTTACATCGCGATGTAAAATATGCATTGGTGATGCAAATATATATCACTTGGAGCTGTGCCAAAAAACGCGAAACGACGCGCACGACTCTAACTGCCGCGCGGAAACTTCTAGATCGCGCCGCAAGCCTGCCGGCGATCCGACGCCAGGTCGACGCCGCGGATTTCGCCAGTCCGACGCCCTTTCCTGGCCCCATTCGCGCCGTCGGTGGGACCCCTCTCGCCGCCGCCTCCGCCGGCCATGGAAGAGGAGGTGGATTTGCGCCTCCACGGCCAGCCACCTCCGTCGGGCAGGGCAAGAAGAAGGCCGCCGCGTGGACGAGGCAGCGGTGCCACCAAGGCTCCGCGCAACACATCCGGACCGAGATCGGCGCGCTCTAAGAAGGCGACCGCGGCAGCGACTGCTACTGCTTCGGCGTCTGCTCCACCCCCTGGCCGCGCGCCGTCCGCCGCCGGCCGTTTAAGAGGAGCCGGCCGTCGACACCGGCGACAAGTTGAAACTTCAGCGAATTTGGGCAAGGATATAATTTTTTCTAATATGTTTTAATGATTTGTTGTTCATGTTTAATTCAATCTATATGTAAATTAACATGTACTATATATGATTCAATTGTAGATTGGACAATTATAGATTTTTGGAATTCACAAATCTTGCAAATCAGAATTTTGAGTGATCACACTTTAAAGGCCGCAATGGATGGTTCAAAGGCCACCTAAGAAGAGAAGAAAGGCAATGTGACTAGCAATGTTGCACCCGATGGTGACAATGAGATCAACGAAGAAGAAGTTTGAGTGACTTTTGTTTAAGTTTGTTTATGCACTATGTTTGTATGGATTATGTTGGTATATTTGCGTGGATTATGTTTAATACACACTTTTGCATAAGTTCGTTTATGCACTATGTTTGTGTGGATTATGTTGGTGTCATGCACTTTATTTGTGGTTTAAATATGAATTTTATGTTGATTATATATGATTGTGCAAAGTTTTAGTATGAAATGTGTGTGGCTGCCCTATTTTATACATCACCTACTGAGAACCTCGTGTCCCAAAATACATCAACTAATAGAGTTGGACACTTTGGGTGATGTAAAAATCACGTTTTTGGTGTTGTATACTTTACACTAATCAGTTTTGGGCTGCTATTTTACATCACATATTGGAGATGTTCTAAGGCCGCGTGATGTGGAGTTGTATCATGGGTCCCCATGGGTGCCCCATGGGTGATCTCTGTCACGATGCTAATCTCCTCCAACTATTTATCTCCATATTTTTCAAGTATTTATTCGTGTCTGCAAAATACTGTCAATTCTCAGCTTTTTCTAAACCGGAATCAGCCGTCTATCCTTCTGTTGCAGTAAGTGCTCAACGTATGCAAACAGTCGTTAAGAAAGGATCGATGATGGTTTCACCATGATATTCTAAAATCAACGATATTTAGCTTTAGGCGTCATTAACTAGACATACCAAACCAGAATCAAGTAATCCAAACAATGAGAATGTATTGGAAATTGATTGTCGAATAATTTGCCTGTCAAAGGGCACGAATGTCTCAGTCTCACACCATGAAGTATGAATTGACGAGAAGTACTGGATACAAATTGAAAGAGCAACAGATCTGATCCAAGTATAGTAACCTCTCTTATTCTTTTTGCAAATGAAAACCTTAAACATGAACCTTGAAACTGAACGATAACACGATGAAATTAAACAAACACGACAATGCAGATCGACTCAAACATGTATGAGCTCATGCATTTTATTCCTTCTCACTACATCACGGTTGTCATTTTGGGGCACTTCAAAGTGCTCTTAAATGTCAATTTTGTGCCTCAAATTGTTTTTGGGGGCACTTTATACAAGTGCCACGGGCGCTCATGGCGGTAAAGGTTATTGGGGCACTTCTTAATGTGCCCCAAAAAGTGCCCCAAAATGTAACAATTAGAGGCACTTCAAGATTTGCCCCTAATTGAATTAGGGGCACTTTCTCAAAATTCCCCAAATACCTATTGGGGCACTTTGAGGAATTGCCCCAAATACATTTATGGGCATATTGAGAAACTGCCTCTAATTGAATTATGGTTAAATTCAAAAATTGACTCAAATTATTCTTGACAAAATGCGTACTGAAAGTAACCTACAATCTGTTATAGAAATCACATATTGTATTCAATTCCATATATCCAATTCCATATATCCAATTCCATAGATCCTTACAAATCACATTTACATCCGAGACAAGATGTAAACATCACTCAAACAATTACAAATCTGTTATAGAAATGATCTGTTAATGAAACATCACTCAAACAACACCTGAGCACCTCCACAAGACTGAAAACATCACTCAAACAAGTCTATGAAACAAGCCTCAACACCTGAGCACCTCCACAAGACTGAAAACGTCACCTGAGCACCTCAACAAGTGATGATAAATCTGCATTTGACAGGGAAAAGCAAGTTTGGTTTACTTGACTGAAATGCAAATTCCAGTCCATGAAATGCGAATTCCAGTCCATGAAAAGAAAGTGTGGAGTTGCAAGTTTGGAGTACCTGTTTCAACTACAGAGTCATCTAGATCTGGAGTACCTGTTGCAAATGAACCAGCTCCAGATCATCAGTTCGAGCTAAACATCAGATCAAGTTCAGTATCTCAGAAGAAGCAGATCTTCCCGCCAAGATCCCAGTCAGCACGGCTTCCGGACGGCATGGCTGCAGCACGACACTACTACATTCCGGCACGACACCTGCAAGAGTTGGTGACCAACATGGTTCTTCTCGACCTGAATTTCACCTGGAGTACAAGTGTTTCAGTTAACTTTTAATTAAATGGAAAAGTTTCAGTTATTTTTTGCAAGCAAGCAACACTACGAGCACAAGCAACACTACAAGCAGTAAAAGCACAAGTGAATTTTCAGTGCACAAGAAATTCAGTTAAATGCACAAGCAGAGGAGTACTTGCTCAAGCAAGAAAGAACTACTGACAGTAAAAGCTACTGCAGTTTCTTGTTGCTACTGCAGCCATGGAGAAGCAAGCAAGCAAGATACTGCAGTCTGCAGCGCCACGCCCAGCAGCAAGCAAGCTACTGCCACTGCAAGTACAGAGCAAGCAACCAGTTACAGTTTACTTTATTTCAATAATTGTTAAGATTTCTGTCCAAGATTTCAGTAATTGTTCAAGCTGGGAATATTAAACACGCACATTTCAAGCAAATACTCCTATGTTTTGTTCTAAAACTGAAATTGAAATTCAGTCTACAGTCTACACTAAATTACCCTAGCACCAGATTACATGTAAGCACCAGATTACATTTGGTCATGAAGAAGAGCTGCTCGGAGAGCTCCCGGCACTTGTAGATGATGGTCGCCGAGCGGCCTCACATCACCTACTGCCGCCATTGCAGCCACCTATAAACCCCAAAGGATCAACCACTTGCTTGTTCCAAAGCGATAACTATACTGAAAATATTTCTTTTTGAATTTATTCAACATATGGCAGTCCACAACTGATAGAACTACTCCAAGTTTAACTAAGCAGTAAGCACAGAACCAAATGAGAGACTAGGAGTTTAATCTTCAGTTATCTAAGGAAAAAAGAGAGGAACTAATGAATACTCCTTGAATAGTGAGCAAATTTAGCTAGGAGAATTTTCAGTAAAACAAAATAGCGCTAGACCAAGAGCACTATATTTTCCTTCTGCTCCCTCTAATTCTCCCTCTTACTGCACTAGAAATTAGGACTTTTTGAATAGTCAAATCGTTGTTTCTAGGAGATTTTCCATACATAAATCGAGAACAGGAAATATCTGGCCATATAACTTAATACCCACTTATAAGAGACTGCTGCTATATAAGGAACTCGTTAATATGCTATTGTAAGACGTACATTGGCATGAAAAAATAAATTTAAATTGAGATAGCTTGTATCCACAGCTAGAGCACCTTGTAGCATATGTTTTTACAATACCATGTAATGTTAAGATGGATGCTGAACTGTTGTACATTCATCATTGTATGAGTATGAAAAGAGAAGAGCAAGCCTTTGGTCTTTGCGGTACAATGCGTATCTTTTTTACTGTTTACTGTTAGCTTTGCATTTCCAAAAAGAATTTGGCCAATGCTTTAATTTCAGTGAAAGGACAGTTAAGGACTAATTTAGATAAAGGATATTCCAGTGGTTGCTGTTACATACCTTCGATCTCAATCTGCTTAACAACTTTCCTAGCCTTTATGCTACAAGTTTCATCCTTATCATAGGTGTGTTTTCCATCATCTTGATTCTTATACCTTGGATGAAGCAAAAATTTCTGTATTCTATTCATCATAAAGAGTTCATCAGCTGTGTACTCAAAGGAAAATTATGGAACATTGCTAGTGTACACACTAAAGAAGTATGCAGACAGACTAGAAACCTCAACACTTTGACACAGAAATGCATTGCAGTCGTGAAACAACTTCTTTGTCTACTTACCACCGATAAAGTTGATTTCAGCACCCTCCTTAGAAAACTGAAACAACCTCTAAAATTGTTGCCATAAGCCCAAAATAAGGATGATCTTAGATTTGAAAGAAATAAACATTATCCATTGCAAGTAGAATCTAATTACGTTTACTTACAAGATAAATGAGTGAGCTGATATGGCGAGTGCAAGCTTGTTCATAGGATTCGCTAGCCTGGTGGTAGAACTTCGCAAGAGTTGGCACAACATTAGCCAAGTCATAAAGACTGCATACAACAAAAGTATATTGTTAGTCTCCAAGAACAATCCAGCATTAAAAATGACCGAGAGATACAAGTCAAATATCTAATGATAAGATCATATTTACCTTTGGTTCACCCTGTGATGCAAGAATAGTTCTGAGAAGGTCAAATGGGTATGACCCTACTGTCGCTGCACATCCCGCAATAGCCCCACTTACGTACGACAAGTATGGACTTAAGTGTAGGTGATCCTCTGGGAATAAGAAATAGATCAGATAAGGACTATACCTTCATTCTCTGAGATGGGTTGGACAAATAGCAAAGTAATTTAGAGTGTACCAAGAATTTTAAATGTACGAGTTGTATAAGTCAAGTTTGGGTAGAAACTCTAGCTAATGCAAGAAGTTAAATAAGGTTCGAGGATGACCTTTACAATTGATACTTAAATATAAACCGTTGAACCAAGCTGAAAGGGCATACCTGTTTTCGATGAACCAGATGCAAAGGTTTTTAGCTTGTGTAGAACAGCAAATTGTATAGCTGTATATGGCATATACATAAACAAGGCTGGAACATTTCCTCTCCAGAATCCCTGAAAGATCAGCATTTTGCAACTTATGAGCATTTCTTATGGATTCTTCTTTTTCGTTGAGATAGACTAATTAAATCAACAATAAACCAAAAAAGCACAAGGGATAAAAAAGAAGCAAAGCAGAAATCAGAAATGCCATGTACAGAAAACACAAAGGTATACATGATGTGATCTCAGATATATCACAAAAGGAAAACCCAACTAGCAGCAAATGTCATCACCTAATAAGTAAAAACATACCAGTCATATGATATGTTTGGGGGAGGAACAATATACGTAGCAAGCTATTGCTTTTCATTTTCATTTGTTCTGAACTAAAGTCCAATAGGTACATGGTATTGCATCTGTTTAAACTGCACCAAGGGATAAACCCATTTAATGGCTTCTTCGGTTTTGATAGAAATGTTCGGCTTGAGAAAAGCTTATTATTATTTATACAAGCAATGTTTATAACTGATTACTAGGATCAGTAAAATTATATGTAAAGTTGTAACGTGCGCTCATTATGCTATAGTTATTTTCAGTAGAATCATAAGAATACCAAGATTCTATCAAATAAATACCCTGCCAAGGAATTGGATAAGTCTACTAAATCTAGGTTTGTAGATTTCAAGAGCCAAAACTTACTTAAATCATGTTCCAACAAACTTGCTCATAAGATAGTAGAGTTAGCATGGTTCCAGATCGAGAATAACACTGGACTCACCTCGTCAGACAACCATTAATATCACGTGGCAATCACTGGTCAGTATCATGCATTACTACACTCGCGAAAGGACTACCAGGTGGTGTGCCAGAAATTTAGGACAATCAAGTTGAGAAAAGATGTACAGCGGGTCAACTGTACCCAAATTTGCATGTATCTAGACATGGTTTAGTGCGTAGATATATACAAATTTAGGTTAGGTTGAGACATCCTTTTGTGGACGGAGGGAGTACAAATTAGCACCATATGTATTTTTTGTTCATAAGATACAACAACTATGGTAGAAAAGGTGTCAGGACAGTGGATACCCACCAAATTACTTGATAAAGTTGGCACAATTTACAACTACATGAATGCAATGCTCATGTGTGACATGCTTTCGCATTCCGTCAAGTTTAGCAAATTAGCATGATAAGATTTACAGAATAAACCTAACAGCTAGATATAAAAGCTGAGATTTGGCATGATACAATTCACATAAATTACGAACGCAAGTACATGATCAACAGTGCATGTAAAATATAGAATGAGGCGAGAAGTGTTTGAAGAAAAGCAGATACCGGCAAACCTTCCTCTCGGAGAATATCTTTAGTTGCTTGTGCAAGTCCAGTGTACTTGGAAGGTCCATAGACATCTTTTCGAAGTAAACCCCACGATGTTGTGGGCTCTAATTGAACCTGCAAAAGGCATTGAAAGGCCTCTGAATACCCAAAATAGATTTATGGGTTGATATGGTACGGTTAGACCCAACACAATTATGCATTTTTTCAATACAACCGCCAGGATTTAGAGTAGACAGCTCTGAAAACACAATAAACTAAAGATCCCAAAAATTATCATCGAATTTTATCTACTAATGTTCCCCGACAAACAATAAACTGATGTAGTATGAAGCATTTACATTCAGGTCAAATCCACGAGAATAAGTAGATCTTTGTGTCACCAAGGGCTAATAATAAGGAGTGGGAGCAAGAATGGAGTAATCCAGAGTTCATTCCAAAGATGCTTAGAGCAAGGAATATCAGCATTACGACACATAATACTGATTCACGCACCGTCTCTAATCATCAGAATTCGATGCAGGCGGTGATACAAATCTGTTAGCATCAAACTGAAGTAGTGAATGCTTTGAGGCGTCAGCGATTCCAGGTAAGCTAAACAGCCGACAAAAAATATCTAAAACCAAATACGCTACATTGCTCGAATTCAACAGCTACCATGCTAAGGACACCCTAACTAAATTCAGGTCATGTGCTGCTCGCCACTTCGGGTATTACCAAATGGTCCAAATGCATGTCCATAGATTATAGAACAGGATTGCCCCCCTTCCCCGGCGCTCAAGCCACAAATTCACAGAGGTCCCAATTTCCTGCAGATGACCAACACAAGCGCAAATTCGCGGAGGAGATAGGCCGCCTGCAGCTTCCACCCCGGAACATTTACCACCAAGACCAAAATTCTCCAAAGGAGTAAAGGACCCCATACATCCGACCTTACAATTTGCGGCTACCGAGTCCCAATCAAACAGCGGACGCCCCGCCACGGAGAAACAGTCGGATTACGGGGGGGGGTGGGTGGGGGGGGGGGGGGGGGGGGGGGGGGGGGGACGAACTGGAAGCGGATTTTGATGACGTCGAGCGGGGAGGTGACGGTGCGGGAGATGCCCCCGGAGATGGCCCCCGCGAGCGTGTCCACCAGCGCCCGCCGCATCTGCGACGGCTCGTCCGTTGTACCCATGACGGCAGTGGCGGCGCGAGGCGAGGCGGGGCGCCGAGGGTCGGAGGGGACGGGGGCCGGTTTCTGGACGAGAGATACAAGTTAAATATCTAATCCGCCTGCACGATGCTGGAGTCGTTGAGGCTGCGGTCGGAGAGGCACATCATGTCGGCGGCGGAGACGGTGCGCACGCGCACGTCCACGGAGTCGGCCTCGAGGCGCGCGCAGACGAGGAGGTGGGGGGGGGGGGGGGGGGGGACGAACCTGGAAGCGGATTTTGATGACGTCGAGCGGGGAGGTGACGGTGCGGGAGATGCCCCCGGAGATGGCCCCCGCGAGCGTGTCCACCAGCGCCCGCCGCATCTGCGACGGCTCGTCCGTTGTACCCATGACGGCAGTGGCGGCGCGAGGCGAGGCGGGGCGCCGAGGGTCGGAGGGGACGGGGGCCGGTTTCTGGACGAGAGATACAAGTTAAATATCTAATCCGCCTGCACGATGCTGGAGTCGTTGAGGCTGCGGTCGGAGAGGCACATCATGTCGGCGGCGGAGACGGTGCGCACGCGCACGTCACGGAGTCGGCCTCGAGGCGCGCGCAGACGAGGAGCAGCACCTGCGCGAGCGCGAGCTGGCTCCGGCCGCTGGCGCTGCCGAGGTAGAGGTTGTAGCAGGCCTTGACCATGTGGCCGAGGCAGTCCCCGCGAACGGAGACGCGGGGCAGCGCGTGAAGGCGACGAGCACGCGGAGCGCGGCGAGCTCGAGCGCGTCGTCGCCGAGGCCGCCGCAGGCGAGGGACGCGGCGAAGAGCTTGGAGAGCGGGGAGGGGGAGGAGGAGGCGACGTCGCCGAGGAGGAGGCGGAGGGAGAGGAGCGTGGAGAGGCAGTCGAGGGCGGGCTCCGCGACCTTCGGGGAGCCGGGATCGAGCGCGAGGAGCAGCGCCTGGAGCGCCGCCTCGGCGACGGGGGCGGGGATAGCGCTGGACTGCTCGGATCGATAAGACTCGGCTCATTAGGGTTCGTGATTGTTAAGGCTCGGATCGTTAAGCTTATTAAGGATAACGAGCTAAATTCAAAGTTCGGCTCGGTTCGTTATCTGTTCGTGAGCGCTCGCGAACAGATCGTTAAACTCGTTAAGGAGATGTATCAAAATAATCAGCTACTTAAAATGTATCAAGCATCAGCCGGATATGATCACATGAGTACAATATAACATATAGAAGTACTTCAAAAATGACAAATCGACAGTTAATAGTTCACAGACTCATAGTAGAAGTGTCACACACTGAAATCAAGAGAAATAGATAACAAATAATATTTCAGTTGCTCACTTGCCGAATGCCAGCACAATACTTAATAGAAAAAGGTCTCCAACACATCACGAAGGTCTCCAAGAACTCATAAGTAGCAGAAGTGCAGAACGCTCATGCATCCTTTAGTTGCTTTCCACGCAAGAATCAGGAAATGGTATGAATTCCACATCATCATCGATATCATCTTGCTGAAAAAGAAATTAGCGAGCTTAACAAGTATGCAACCCATACACACGAATGAAGTCAGCACCCAACACCCAGTTAGGAATGTCCAACATCACACAAGAGGCAATGTTGAGAATCACCATTACCTGTGCAAGTGGTCGTTAATCTTGATTGAACTCGTTCTGAGAATTAGCTATCTTTTGGGATCTGAAACTGAAGCCACATCGATGAAGAACTTGAAGGTCAAACTGAGGTCAAATTTGTAACGATGGAAGCTATCAATTGAAGCCAAGAGGATCAAGCAGCTAGCCACTGGGCTACGCTAGGTTTGTGATTGAATCAGAAACGTATAGCACATGAAGAAAAGCAGAATTAGTGTTTAGTTTATTTTGGCTGCTGTTAAGAGATCGGTAATCTTAGCCCTTTATTTCCTTGCTGATGGGCAACACTGACCTCATGATGTGTTATTCACCCCGTTTCATTTGCTTGCTATTTACTTTTAATGGATGCCGAGCAGGAGCTAGACATCGTCCATCAGCATCACATTTACATCCATCACGTCCTTTTCGTCGCATGGATGCACTTACATGAATATCTCAATTCTCAATGCACAAGATATGCAACCAGATTCTGTCAAGTAGTACCTTTTTTTTTCCTTACTTAAGGTAGTTAGTACTCTGTTTTTCTGCTGGTTGTACCATGTTTAGTTTAAAAGGAGTCATTTCCTAGCTTTCGTTCAGCATATAGTCATTTTCCTTAGCTTTCATTTTAGCATAGTCATTTTCCTGGCTAATGATGGATGCACTCATGTGCGCATCTCTTTTGAGCAAAAAAACGTCGTGCTCATGGGAGATTACAAACAATCCTGAAATTAAGAACTCGTCCATCCATGCACAATTGCAGACGGAGCGGCAGCCATCGTGAATAGCCGAATGCGGTTTAGACTCCGCGGTCAGCACGGCCCGGATTTATTAGCAGAGATTTTGCTCGATCGGCACATGCGCCGCGTATCCCTGGCTAATGATTTTGCTCGATTCACATTTACATCAAATATGAGAAATTTTATTACAATTATTATTTGAATCTTTAAAAAATACATTTAGAGGCATTTTGCCAAATTGCCCCAATAGGTATGACATTTGGGGGCACTTTATCAAAGTGCCCCAATAGCTCATGACCTTTTGAGGCACTTTGCCAAATTGCCTCAATATGTATGACATTTGGAGGCAGTTTGACAAAGTGCCCCAAAAGGTCATATCTATTGAGGCAATTTGACAAAGTGCCCCTAATTGGAACTTTTTGGGGCACTTTAAAAAGTGCCTCAACCAAAGTGCCCCAAAATATATGCCGTGGTGTAGTGTCTATCGCTCAGAGCAAGCTGGATTGTGCTTAGACCATGACGTTCTTCTTCTTGTTGACGATCTCCTGAATCATAGTCCCGAGAGTCTCAAGCCTCATTGGTTTGGGCACAAAAACATCAGCACCAGCACTCATGAACGCCTCCATGGCATTATCATCAGCTGACACCCCAACAATCTTCACATCAGTTTGTCCCATAGCACGGATCTTTGCAACTGCCTGTCAGGTAACACAAGAATTTTTTGTCAGGTGACCAATTCAAGCAACACGAAATACTTACTTTTCATACATAAAAAGGGAAAAGGTACTCAGGGCCAGACATTATGGGCATGTCCTTATCAGACAAGACAATGTCAAACTTCTTCCCCTGAAGGAACAGATCCACAGCTTCTTTCCCATTCTTAGCCACAGTTGTCTCACACTGAAACCTGCGCAGCATCGTGGAGAGAACCAAGGTACAAGTTCTAATGTCCTCTACAAGCAGTGCCTTCACGGGTGATCCTTGGGCGTTGGATGCCATGATCGGATAAACGAACTGTAAACGGTTCAAAGAGATAAGTTATATCAGATCACGCCTAATGTTTGCAAGGTGATTGTTGCTAGCTATTCGCAAGAAAAATCGGCAAATGAATCAGTCGCTCTTAGTGAATGCAGAGTTGTGTATGTATGAAATAAGAAAGACTGATTACAAATAATCTAGGAGATAATACGGGGTCCATATATTTCAGCTGGTAAAATATGACAGATTTGTTTTGCAGAATCATACACAAGAAGCTGAAATCATGAGACGTAGCTATTGCTAGAGGCAGGCACATTTTTTATTGGTTTCTAGCATTTCATGAAAAGCTTCATCAAGGGAAGAAGAAAAATAAATTCTAGAATGCATATATGAGGATAAGAAGAACATCAAGATAAAGATGAAAAAACACACGAATTGTTTTGTACTTTGGCTGACAGCATAAAGATTGCCCCATGTTTTTTTCTTCAAACTAGCACACAGAACACCATGATATAACCTCAACGTAGAAAAAAAAAAACATGAAATGGCAACATGTATATATAGATGCATATGCATGGCTACCAACAACAGCAAAGTGCATAAAATGCACTAGTTCCATGCTGCACATGTATATCAGCTTTAACTATCTCTTGTATATATGCAAATCATGGAGACATAAACTATTACATGATGATGAGAAACAAGGCAGAAACACAGAAAGAATCGGGACTTTACAGCTTAGCTAGAGGTCTTGGTTGAGGAGGAGGACGTAGCTCTCTCTTGCTACTCTTGCTGATTGAGACTTTGCTGTTGTGTGCCTTGAACCCCCTTAATGCCAATGTATTTATAGGGAAGCCAGGTGAGGCGTCCCCATGGCAGTCGAACTCCACCATCCATTCAAAAATTTCGTGGGCTCACAGGTGCAAATATTTGCAGCTAGCGCTTCACACCAGAATACAAATGGGAAATTAATATTGTTATATTGGCCGTACTTTTGTGATAAATGATCCATATATTCTCATGTTCTCAGAAATTATACGCCGCCCCTGCGAGGTTTCATTTCTTTGCAATGACAGCGAGGACGGACACGTCCGACACACCGTATGCAAGCACACCACACCCAGCCACAAGATCTTGTCTCTTAACCACACGTTAGAAAGACGACAACACCGAAAGTACTGGAATGCGTATGAACATTTTATTGTTGTTAGCAAATTAACTTACATTTCAACTTGTAAGTTTCACATGGCACATGATCGATCCTCTTAGTTTCCAATCATTATTTCGTAGCAGTTTATATGCATAATTTAAAAAAAATCTTGTCTTTACAAAATGAACCAAACTCTTAGAGGAACTAGTTCGCACTTAGCACCCTCAGTCGCAGTACATATACAATTCGGTCCAATTTCATAAACCCGCCAGGTGGATTAGTCAATTATATTGGGATGCAACTATGGATGACAGATTAAAAGAATATGCGGTTGAACTGGAAATATACTGGATGCAATATATGCTTAATTAGCCGCTGTTATCTACCTTGGCCACGCTTATAATACAGTTTTCCTGCCATAATTAAAATAATGGCCAGTGGCCACAATATCCGGATGAACTGCCACCCACCCGTTGTTGATGGCAAAACAAGAAATTATCTGTAATCCAGTTGTGGTAATCCAGCTATGACGCCTAGTCGAGACAGAGATACAAGGTGATCTTCAGTGGTGTCATAATCAGCAATCTTTGAAACCATAAATCTTTTGGGTACACACATGCACAGGGGCGATTTTTGAGCTCGTCCTCGTCAATCCTCTCTCGCGCGGCGGCGATCCGTGGGATCCCTCCGTCTCCGGCGGCTGCTCCGGCAGCGGGAGGCTGGGGAATCCCCGGATCTCGCCATGTACATAGTGTTGGGTTGAGTGTGGTCCTGCCGGCGGCGCTGTGGAGGTGGTGGCGCAGTCGGCGGTGGTTTTTGGGCGCGGTGCTTCCCCTCTCCGCTGCGGGTGCAGCGGGGCGCCCGCCGTCGTCCTGGCGCTCGCGGATCTCCGGATGCCTCGAGCGGTCCAGGCCCCTGCTTCGGGTCGACGGATCGGCGCCGTTGACCTGGGGCCCTGGGACTCCGGTCCCCCAGCTCGTTCGTCGTCACGCCGGCGTGTTCTCCAGCGGCGGTGTGGAGCTGGGATGGTGGTGTGTACGAGTTAGAAGCGGCGTTTGCGAGGAGACGCTGCTGGCTTCGTCGAGCTTGGTGGCTGCTGGATGGTGGTGCTGCAGGCGGTGGAGGGCGCCGGCCGTGTTCGTTTATCGAGCAAGGTTCCGTCACCGGGTGGCGGACGGCTTCTGCGGCCATGTCCATGTCCATGTGTGGAGGTGCTCTCGGGTGAAGGTAAGAAGGTGGTGCGGCTTCTTCGTCTCCGGCGTCGACAGCGGTGTTGTTTCCTCTGTAGCTTTGCTTCCTGCGTATGTGTGCTGTATTGCTCGAGTCTTTGTACTCGTTTCTTGTTGAATACATATGCAGTTCTCTAAAAAAAATATATGTATCTATACTACTATTAAAAGAGTAAACATGTTCGGGATACATTAAATCACAGCCGTGCAATATCAGATCAACGATCCAGATCGTTCCAATGTTTGACAAATCAACACACCTTTTCAGATTCATGTTAATTACACACATTGCCACCCTAAAAAAGATACGGTTTGGTTCGTTACGCAAGCCCCGGCGACACTTTCCAAGCCTCCCCATCGGCGTCCGACAGCAGGCTCGCCCGCGAACCCAGACGAGAGCTCCCACCCCATGGCCACGAGAGGCCTCCCCACTGGCAACCCAGCAACGAATCTCCGCCGTGGACACACAGGAGGACGAACCCACGCTCGCGGGGTCGTGGCACGGCTCGGCGGAGGGAGGACGTCGGACACTGCTGGAGACGGGCTCGACGCAGAGGGAAACTCAAAGGGCGCGCCGGCACAGCACCCTCGCCGACCGAGCGTCGCGCGGATGCAGGAGACCGGCTCGGCGGATAGGAGCTCCGCGAAGAGCGGCGGCGTCCTCGCCGGCCACGCGACGTGCGGGTGCTGTAGCTGGCTCGGTGTACACTGCTAAGGCGCAAGTTCCGCGTGCAGATGAGCCTGCTGGGCTGGACTTGCGGAGAACTTGTGGCGGACAAGACGAGGCCATCGAAAACACGCGAATATACGCTCCTGAGCTTCTCCCTTCGGTTCCCTACCGCGGAAAGGTGCCTGCGCGGCTGCAGCACTCCGGGTTCCGTCGACGCAGGTAGGAAGGCCGGTAGTGCTGCTGGGAGCATGAAGCGGCTCTGAGGAATTGCTGCTTGGTGTCCTGCTGAGCTTCGTGTTCTTCCCTGTCCGAGATGACGCAGTCCCTGCCGGAAACTGCTCTAGAAACTGCTCGCTTGCAATATGGCTATCAGTATAAAGTCTAGAACATAAATAGCTCCCGTTCTGGTCATGAATTTGGGGTGCCTGTTGGTTTATCTTGTTTAGTATCACGGACACTAGATGCAGGGATGCTCAGTGCACACATCGAAAACATTTGCTGGAGTCACAGCTTTGTCGCAAGATTCAGCTGAGTTCTGGAAAAAAAAATCAGCTACCCACATGAATGCAACTCTGAATTTCCTACACCTACCAGCAGTTACCTGATGCTATTACTACAAGTTCACTTATTTACACAAAGGTATGTAGATTACTTCTTTACGGTGTTTGTACATTGCAAAATCAGTGTTAGAATCTGTTTTAACTTGTAATTTATAAGCCCATACAATTCAATCCTCGGGTCCAAGATGATGCAGCGAAGCTGGGCAGCTCGCGAGAATTCAAGATAGGAGAGGGCAGGTCAACGCCTGAGAGTAGAAGGAAGGGGAGAGGAGATGCTTGAGAGTATGAACGGGGACGGAAGTGTGTGCTGGTTGGATGATGGAGGACGGGGAGGTGAGACGTGTGCAGAAGAGTTGGTGTGCTGCGAAAGTGTATGGAAACGAAATTATGAGACGTGCATTGCACGTACACGTGTACTAATCTATACTAGTATTAAAAGAGCAAACATGTTCGGGATACATTAAATCACAACCGTTCAATATTAGATCAACCATCCAGATCGCTCCAATGTTTGACAACTCAACACACCTTTTCAATTTTCTAGATATTACAAGGATTTTGCCACTGCCTAAAAAAAAGGCTCACCTCTCCACCCCTGCCTGCCGCCTCCCACGCGACCAAGCCTGATCTGCATCCCCACCATCCTGCTGCCTCGGGCGCCTCCTCAAAGACCGACACAGAGTCTTCTGGATCACGGTGTCGAGAGAGTGAACCTCTGTCGTCTCCATGGCCTCCTCTACGGTTTCCAAAATCTGCAGGAGAGCAGGGGATCAGTCGGGATAGACAAGGACTATCCACCATGGGAGGCAGAAGGGCAGCCGGGAGGGGAGTCACTTGTTCACCCGGAAGACATCCGCCCACGCACGCTCAGCCCGCGTGGATTCTATGGCCGCACAACACAGAGACGGCGAGCGCAGAGGTCGTCCACTGCCCGACAAGTCGCCGGCGATGACGCGGAAGCCGGGGCCGTATACAAGACGGGGGCGGCGTCCGCGCTGGGCTGCTCGGCCTCCATGACCTCTTCAGCGACGGCGCCTGAAGCCCATGTCGTCGCGCCACCACTTGACCGGAGGGCCGACGCCGAAGCTGGTAATCACGTCCTTCACGCTCGCTAGCGGTGGCATCAACATGCTCAAGCAGCGCCATCAACCATCGCCGGTCAGTAGTCCATGCTATCCACTGCTGCTGATGGGTGCATGCGTGCGTACGTATGTGCACCATCCCCACGGATGGGTGCGAGCTAGCTGGTCGGTGCGGTGGAGGTGCCGGCGGACCATGCCGACGGCGTTTCCAGCGGCCAAGGCGTCGCGCAGGCGCCGAGCCTCGTCGAGTTTCAGAGCGTGCGCGTCGGCAACATCTGGTTCCTCAATATTCTACAAACAGGTTCGAGCAGAAAAGCCAAACCCAACATAATTTTTAATCCTTGCGTGAGCTTTTAGATGTCAAACCTGAAGAAGTTGCTCATGCTGGGGATATCAGAAAAAGGATGTATGTGGAGCCGGAGATACATGCTCTGTGGCTCTGGGGCAGTGATGTTAGGTATTTCTATTTATCTACATTCCAACATTGACTAAATCAGATAAAACAATTCATCTCTAATTTTGTACATCTGATTTCAACTTAAAATAACTGCCAGTGCTACATTTGAATTCTCTTATTGGCAAGGAGCAGCCGACACGTGTGTTTGATTGAGGTGCAAAAATATTACCTTTATACTAAATGGTTGATCTTTTCAGTCTGCCGTGAGTATTTTGTATCATGCTATTCAACGCACATATCACAAAATCAGCTTTAGATTGAATTAATGTTATCTCTATAGCATAATTAAATTGCTGCCCATATTTAGCAGTGATACTCTTTGGAAGGGAAAACAGTAAGGCGGCAATGGCGTATGAAGCACAAAATAATCTGACATGGTTTTCGTGAGAGAAAACGTCCATATTCATTAATGATTGTTCTCATTATTGATAGGCTTCCAAAGTTTTGATATTTGTAATTGAGTTAATATCAACTGAGGCACGCAGAGTTAACAACTGTTTTGAAAATATATTTTTAATCATTTTCTATTATAGGCACCGAAGTTCGTTATGTTGATTTTATAAGAGTCGTCGCGGAATGTTTTTGACCAAATATACAGACGTGCGTTGCACGTGCATGCGCACTAGTAATTAAGAAACAAATAAAGTTACATCATTAGTTTTTCTATCTCCTGAACGGTGCATACAAGCCATCCTAGGCATACGGTGTGTCGGGACGTGTCTGTCCTCACTGTCACTTCAAAGACAATATTTTTATATTAGTCTCATGCTTTAGGAGATTTCTAAAATATATGTCTATCATTAAAGTTCACGATAATTGAAAGATCGCATGTATATAAATAACAACTATAAATATATATCATTGATTATTTTTCTATCTCCTGGACGCTCGCACGCAAGGCATCCTAGGCATACGGTGTGTCCGCATATGAACGTCATGAGCGGGTGCTCTAGAGCACTGTAGCCATTCAATTATCGCTTCTCGCGAGAATCACATGGGTGGTCCTGAGTAGGTGCGGATCTAGCCCAAGGTTATGGAAACTTAACCTCTGGTCCTAGAACAAAACATCCAAATAAATATTTCATACTCACTCCGTTCACAAAAAGATGTCTCAATCTTTTCTAGATTTGTATGTATGTAGACATACTTTAGTGTGTAGATACATCCAAATTTAGATAAAGTTGAGACATCCTTTTATGAATGGAGGGAGTAGTATACTAAAATTCTAATATATACAAGCCTAAGCCCAAGCAGAGTTAGCCCAGCCCAAAGCAAGCTCCGGGCTTACTCTGCCCTAGACCCAAGACATTCGTCGTCTTCTCTAGGCGACCTAACAAGGGATCAACAATAATTGATAAGATGTAAAAAAAAAAACTTACATCATTAATTGGATCTTCCCGGTAGTGTGAATCGTGCATCAATGATAAATGGCTCAACATCTGGATATTGGATCACTGAATGAAGGACGTCAATCGCAAGAGACAATGCTAATCCGACTTACACTGGCTTCACTAAATAGTTAATCAAGCCGGACTAGCCCAAGGAATGAGTCGGCGTGAGTAAGTCGTTGTACAATCCGACTCAAGCCGTGGAATCTTTAGACCTGAGGTGATTGATGCGGCCACAACCGCTCGTTGGAAACCCCAAGAGAAAGGTGTGAAGCAGCACAGTAGCAAATTTCTCTTGATTGCAAAACCAAGATTATCGAACCAGTAGGAGTTGGAAGAGCTGCAACACGGTGTCACCCAGGCGCCAGAAAAGTGTTGACACCGGGAGACTTGGACCTGCGCACACACAATTAAAATACTTTGTCCCAACGTAACAGGAAGGTTGTCAATCTCCCTGGCTTGCTGAATACAAAGAGTTAAACGTATGGTGTGGAGAATAATAATAAATGCAAAAATGAACAGCGAGGAAATGAGTGCAGAACGTGGTGTAAACGGTGTTTGTATCAGTGTAAAATAAAGGACCGGGGTCCACAGTTCACTAGAGGTATCTCTCCATAAAACAGATAAACTAACATGCTGGGTAAACAAATTACAGCTGGGCAATTGACAAAGTGCAAAGGCATGACAATGCATATTATGACAAGAACATGTTCACTGTGAGGTCTATTGGGCATTACAACAAGATACATAGACCGCTTGCTAGTTGCATCTATGACTAATAATTCACCTGTGAAATAACTTCCGTGTCTCCCACAGGTATTAAGATGCAAGTAACAGATTATTGTAATAAGTAAAGTGTGTGATGTAAACAAAGCAAATGACACGTAGACATAGCAAAGTTATTTTCTCCCTAGTGGCAACAGCAGATCCAACACCTTAGTCGTTTCTGTCATCTCGAGCCCAGGTACTGGAGACATGAACCCACTATCTAGCATAAATATCCTCTCTTGGAGTATCTAGCATCTACTAACAACGGAGAGCATGCAGAAACATAGATAACACATATGGATAGATAGATGAACAAACTTGATCGATCCCAACTTCACAATTCATCGGATCCCAGCAAACACAACATGTAGCATTACATAAAGATAATCTTGATCATGATAGGCAGCTCACAAGATCTAAACATGATAGCACAAAGTGGAGAGACTACCATCTAGATACTGCAATGGACCCGTAGTCCCGTGGAGAACTACTCACGTATCACTCCGAAGGCAGGCATGGTGGTGTAGAGCCCTCCGGTGATGATCTCCCCTCCGGCAGGGTGCCGAGAAGAGATTCAGAACCCTCCTGAACTAGGGTTGACGACGACGGCGGCGATGGAACTTTTCGTGGATTTCTGATCGGGTATTTAGAATTTTCGGGGAAGAAGCAATTTATAGACGAAAGGGCGACGTCGGTGGAGCACCAGGTGGGCCAGACACCCTTGTGGCGCGGCCCCACCCCAGGCCGCGCCATTGAGTCGCCTCCCCGCCTGGTGGGTCCCTTGGACCTCTCCTTCGGGCAGTGGCTTTGTTCCCGTGCAAAAATAAATCACGTAAATTATGGTCCAATTCCAAGAATTTTCCCCGACTAGCTTTTCTGAAATAAAAAGACATCAGAAAAATATGAACTAGCACTGTGGCATCTTGTTAATAGGTTAGTTTCAGAAAATGCATAAAAATGATATTAAGTGTAAATAAAACATGTAGCATTTGGTATAAAACAAGCATGGAACACCAAAAAATATAAATACGTTTGGAACCTATCAGTGATCACATTATCTAAGTTGCGGATCAGCCCGCTTTGAGTCCGCCAAACGTTTTCCCATAAATTACAATTATAAAGGTGGTGCTTCAGCCGTACGGTAATCAAGCTGCATGAGGTGGATTGCTAAGACCAAATTTTCCCCTCCGACCCGGAGAGATATTTTTTGCGCGCCCTTTTCTGTGATATGGTTCGGAAGCATGGCCATTCGATTCGACTAAGGGTGTGTTTGGTTTGGAGGGTATGGTTAGGGGATGAGGGTATCCCCAACCACCTGGTTAGGGATAACCACTTTTTCTGTTTGGTTGAGAATATGGGATGAACCAGTTTTTTGTTTGGTTGAGAATGGTGAAATGTGGTTAGGGGTTGAGGATAGACTGTTTGTGGTGACCTCTTTGGTGATATGGTGAGATTACCTCTATACCTGATTGTTTCAGAACATATCTCACAATATTTTTGAACTCATTGACAACAATAATCTAAAAAAGAAGAAGAATAATCATAATTTCGAAATTAGTAAATAAAACTAATATTAAAAGTCGAACATCATAATTCGACAATATTAGCCTAACTACAACTCTTTAGATGTCGTACTCCAAGAAGAGAGATCAAAGTTCAGTTGACATGCACAAAATACAACCCATAGTCCAATGGTTGTTGTGAGAAGTCACAAGTCCATACAACCTATAGACTAATGTTTAGTTGTCATAAAAAGCACAAAATAAGTACCACAAGCAATCAACCTTCAACCTTAGGCTTCTCCATCACTTGGATCAACATATGGAACAAAGTCTGGAAATGTATTCTTGATATACCTAGAAACCCAAACCATCTTTTGATCATTCTCCAACACTTGGAACGCCGTTGCGGTACGAGGATTATCAACCAAGTAGGCATAGTAGTGGGCAAGAAAATCCAAACCAAAACCTGGGAGTGTCTTCATGTTCTCCCAAAGGTCCAATGGAGAGTTGTTGTCAGTGGTAGCAGTCTTTTCTATGGCAACAACCAACCTTTCACTACATGCAATGAGAGTTGCTTGGAGCCCCTCATCTCCACAAGGATTAGCTTTGGCCTTTTTATGCTTGGGAGCCGAGGACTCACCCACATTGTGTGATTGGCTAGCTTCTTCAACGGTGGCAGCAGCATCTTCATCAAGATGAATCACATTGTGTCCTGCTAGAGGCTCACTTGATCCTCTAGCATATTGGCCCGTGGCCATGCTTCCTCCATGAATTGTAGCCATCTCACCATAATGCTCAATTGGCTTGTTAAGAAAAGGTTCATCCTCTTTATGGTCCTGTTAGAGGTAAAATAAATTATTTGAGAAACTATATAGATCTACAAACAAAGTACAGCAAGTAAACCACATAAAAGATACACATTCCAGCAATATATAGGCATAGGAGGACTCATTTCAGCAAGTATTTGACACAAAAGAGACACATTTCAGCAATATATAGGCATAGAAGGACTCATTTCGAAAATGTATAGGCATAAAATGATTCATTTCAGCAAGTATTTGACAAGAAACATATAGATTTCAGCAAGTATTATACCACAATATGGCTTGTGTAATGCTCATGATCAAGAATAATGATGAACTTCTCTTCATCCCATCCTGCACCACTCAATTGCTTGAGTTTCACAATCTTCTGATATTTCCTCCTCCATGTCCTATTATGATTACTGATTTGTGCGTGAGTCAAGCTAAGATGAAAGTGATCATTCAAAGCTTTGGCACAAGCAACATAGTGACACTTCTTGAAGCCACTAGATGTTCTAGTGCCCTTAGCCACAACATCACAGAGGTTAGCCAGCATGTATGCTGACATGGTAGGTGTCCATGCAACTTGCTTAGTTTCCATTTCCTACAATATTCAACACAAAAGAACACATTAAGATTATATATTAGACATAAATAAACAATTTCAGCAACAAGTTGGACATGTAGAGACATTATGAGTTATATTCCAGCAAATAAAATGTCATTACAAACTTGATTCCAGCAAATAAAATGTCATTGCAAACTTCATTTCAGCAACAAGTTGGACATGTAGAGACACACCATCTCATACCTTGAAGTATGGATCCCACCGATGGTTCCCTTCTATTTTGGCAGGAGTGTCCAATGATGGCTTCCTAATAAGCTCATCTCGCAGCTCACCAATGGCATGTAGGACTATTCTAAAATAACGGCTAACAACTTCACCGGATCTACCAAAGTTCAAGCCAATTACCCTATTCCTAACGTTGTGTCCAACGGTATGCAAGAACATAGCTACTTGTAGCTCAATAGATGTATGTATTGTGTCCTTCAACAACTTGCGGTCCCTAAAGAGTTGGCATAATCGAAAAAATGGTGCTCTCCGAAGCCTAAGCATGTTCAAACAAGTTGTGTCATTCTTCCATACTTTGTTATCTAGATACTCTCTTTTCATCCTATCAGTTTCATCTATCGGTCCATAAGTAATTTTTTCTCTCCGTTTTCACTTTCTAGATTGCACAACCAAAGTCAACATTGAGATAAACATATATGCCACTGCTGAATTAATTAACATCCTTGTCTTGTTGTCCATCTACAATAGAAAGTAACAAAGAACAAACTTGAAGAATGCAACAACAAATCTGACCAAATTTCAACATTGAATATATATAATACAATAACACGCATCATGCATCTTGAATTGTAAAGAGGAGATTGAATTTATACCACTGAGATGCTTGCTCAACTGCTAGAAGCTGATCTGCTGGTCCACCTCGTAATCCTGCACAAACCAGAGAAAAAATGGATGTGAAAATAGGGTACAAAGGGAAGAACAGAGATACGAGAGGCAGGGCGAGTGGAGCCCCTGCCTCGGCGCCCCTCCCAGGCCACTCCTCGTCGCCTGTCGCCCTCCCAGGCCACACCCTCGTCAGCCGTCGCCCCTCCCAGGCCACTCTCTCGTCGCCCCTCCCAGGACCTCAACGCCGACCTAACACGACGATGCGAGCCAGGAGGAGGACCCCCACCGCCGACCAAGAAATAGATGGGAGAGGGAGGGAAATACCTCGCGCTGCCCCGGAGTAGTCCCGCCGCTGCCGCCTCTGGTCTCCCCGCCTCGGTACCTTGCCGCCGCCGCCCCTGGATAGAGAGACAAAAGGTGGAGAGTGATGAGCTAGGAGGGAGAAGCCCGCTGCCGACCAAGGAATGGAGGGGAGAGGAAGATGGCTACCCGCCGCCGCCGTCCCGGAGTCGTTCCGACGAGGTCCCCGGCGCCGCCTCGATTCCTTGGTCGCCTACGCCTCTGATTCGCGAGAGGAAAGTAAGGAGAGACGAGCGAAAAGGATAAGGTCTGGGGGTTTTCTTTCCTTCCGCGTGCGGTGAGCGAGCGAAATTTGCGCCAAAAAGATTATTTCGGGTGATGCTAACGCGGGAGCCAGAACTGGTTAGCTCCATCCGGCAGATTTGGGCGGACGAGTGGAGCCACCATTTCGACAGAATATCCGTGGAATCTGGTTGCCCCTGCCGCTCCTATCCTTCCAACCAAACGAGTGGTAGCCACTGAAAAATTGGTTGCCCCTAGCACTTGAGGGATACCCCTCAACCAAACACACCCTAAGTGTTAGCAATCATTGAGCGAGAAGAGAGTTAAACTGCACAGACATAGCATGCGACTCACCTCTACCTTAGCCACAATATCGTGAGGTGAAGAGAGTTGGACATAACTTCACATTGATGAAAGGATTCTTATGACTTAACGGTATCTGGCAGTCCGCATGCTTTGCGAGAAGCTGCTGCCGACTCATTAGTTTACAGTGTGACTGGAAACTGTCTCTGACTTACCGTAACCTTGTCGGATCAGACACTTAGGAGAGCAGAGCCAGGCGGATGAATTTCGACTGACTAATTAAAGCCGACAAATGAAGGTTATAACTTAGTTCGACAAGGGGCACTAGTTAGTGGGTAGGACCCACCGTAACTAGGGTTAGGGTTTTTGGGATACCGAACAGAAAGGTTGTGTCCACTCACTTTCTCCTATATAAAAGAGGGTGGAGGGCGGCAGCCCAGCCATGAAAGAGAGTGCAAGTGAATGGAACCACATGTGTGATGTCGCATCCACGAGGAAAGCTTCGCCACCTCATGTCTCGTGTTTCAGGTCTGAGACTAGCATCTCGCCGGAGTTGCCCCACCCTATACATGTGGATACTAGCAAAGGAACCACATCGGTGGTGATAAGCCGGAGGTTTGAAAGAAGTTCGCCGGAGCATGAAGGAAAGCTAGAGCGAGAACTGCTCTAGGTCTGTGTTGCCCCTATGACGTGCCATCTAGTTTCCGCAACCGGGCGTTTAGTGGTACGATTCATGGTCTACCACTGAGCTGAATCTTGTCTCCTACGGTTTGGTTGCAAACTCTCAACCCTATCGTGGCCCAACACTAACAACATTGTAAGATGTGATCTCATAGTACACATATTGATTGGGTCTGTACAACACTCTTTGTTTCGCGAACAATGTTCTCCGATTGTTGCTGGTATCCTTAATTCCCATGATAAGGAAAACAAGATCATCATGCAACACATGAGCTAATCTTAGATGCGAGACTAGGGAATTAATTTGTGTTGATGTTTCCACATGTGCATATGAATGTTCCTCTGAATTTTTCTTTCAAGAACTATAACAGTTATATCACAGTAATATAAACATTAATTATGCACATGCATAAATACTAACATTTTTTATTTCCTCTAAGGCATATCTCCATCACTCCATGCCATCAAGCACGTTGCTGAGATGGGGTTAAAGACACAATAGCATGATTTGACATAGTGTTGCCATCGCCATCTAAACATCCCCAACACGACCCCACATAATACTAACTTTAGGGCCTGATTGCAATATTGAGCGCACGTCCAACGTCCCCACCCCCTCCAGCCGCTACTGCAGTGGATTCAGGGGATTTTTTTAGGAGAGATGGTGTATGGTTGTGATGAACGTTTTTTGCCCATTGGATATATGCTTGTTTATAAGAGGCCTGCTTTGATGAGTTTTGATTGTACAGAAAAAGGCGTCACAAATTTGAGTTCAAACAAAATAGTGAAGACCAACCTGACAAAGATATCAAGACTGAGCTAACCTTGCACACAAGATGAATACGAGAATATCATGTCTAACAACAGACCACAAACATTAAAACTGTTGAAGTGTATATGTGGATTGTACTAGCCATATCAATTATATTCGCACTTTTGGGATAGTTGGTTAGTGCATGAAACATGGCATGGTATCAGATCCCAGAGTCCCGAGTTTGAGTCCTGGCTTACGCAATTTATACAAACAAAATTTGTGCCCCCTCTTTATCCACGTATAGGAGCCATACCTCTGAGACTCGCGCACCGTCGCTCTCTTCCGGTGTTGGCCTCTCTCTCTCCCCGAGTCACACGTGAAAGGGGGTGTTGAAGTGTATATGTGGATTGTACTATCCCTATCCATCAGTTTGGACTTTTGGGATAATTGGTTAGTGCATGAAACATGAGAAAAACTATCCAACAATATTCAAGTGACTTTGAATAGCATAGTAGATAAAATAGACAAGCCACATAAATCAAACATGTTGTACAGATAGCAGGGCAATCTTCCTTCAAGGTGTCTACCATTGAACTTCATTGGCTGAAAGCACACCATTTGCGTAGTTATAAAGTAAGAGCAACACAACGCTGCTTGCCTTTTCTACCCACACTTGATTCTCTGTGAATCATTGGTGAAGGCACCTTAGAGTTATCAGCTAAGATCACAGAATGCGAAGTTTTCTTAGGGAGGCATGGGCTCCGAATCCTGTTGGCCTAGTATGTTGTTGATTTCCATCCTAAAAAATAACATGTCATGCGAAATAATCGTAAGTGTTTTAGTTTTTCTCACAAATGGATTGTGCTGGATGAGAACATTTCCTTTTTCTTCGTCGGACTTTCCGAGAGGTTTTCTTTGCGTTTCCTAGACTCTTCATAGCAAAGCCCAAGTGTTGGATGTTGCTCATGAGGATCCAATGCACAAAGTTCTACATCTTTCTATCACCTACCTAGCATCATGTTTTGATGCAAAGTGCGGAACTTACTCCGAAAACTGTTATGTGTAATTTGTGTCTTTATTATTGGCGTCTTTTACGGTACCTTTTACTGATGCGGGAGAGGGACTAGTATGATTTGATTTAACGGTTCAGATGATAGCGTCTAAAATTAGGCCCAACAAGCCCATCAAGTTGTAATTAGATGTAAAACAATGCCCAGCCGTACGCCTCCTTCGCGCCGCCATCGACGCCGATCCGTACGCCGGCGTTGCGCAGTCATTGGCGCCCACTCCTACACCCATTGTCACACATCCTACGACGCGGATGCCTGTCGCCCACGCCCACGCCCACGCCCACGCCCACGCCCAGGCAAATTCTCATGCCAGCCAACCCGCTGTCTCTAGTCTCCCGCTCGCGCTTGGCTCGTCGCCGTTCATGAACATTTTGGTCGACTGCACGCTCAAGGTACCTTGTAGGAAGCTTGCCCCACTATATATCACTCAACTCGGGTTCATTATTTTGATGAACGTCATGAACATTTTTTTGAACGTCAGTAAACACATTTCAAACTTCGTGAATATTTTCCTAAAAAAATATAAACCTTTTTTATAGGTGCATGTTTTTTGAACTATGTTTTTTTAACCACGTGATTTTTTTGAAATCGTGAAAAAAAAAATTACCTCCGTAATTTTTTTCTTGAAAAACACTTTTTCTCAAAAGATATATTACGGCCTCAAAAAAAGTAACATTAAAAATGTTCACGGGTAAAAAATATTCATGGGTAGAAAATGTTCGCACGTAAAAAATTTCCACGTGTACAAATTTTTCAGAATAAAGAAAAGTTTGGTAATTTGTCTGAAAAAGTTAGTTTTGTTTCTTACTTTTTTTAAATCTGAACATTTTTAAGAAATCTTTTTTCATACTATTTTTTTAAATCTGAATATTTTCCAAAACAATAAAAATGATACTAGTAAAAACGAAATTTATTTGTGTTTATTCAAAATCTGAATAAGTTTAAAAATATGAACATTTTTCAAAATCATAAAAAGTGAAAAGAGGAAAACGAAAACTAATAGGAAAAAGACGAATAAAACAGAGAAAAAAAAAGAAAAAAAAGAAAAAGTGGTTTAAGAAAAAGAGCGAGAAAATCTTGAAAAGAAAACAATGGAAGAAACAAATGGGCTGGTCCATTTGGGAGATTTCTTAGGGTGAGTCCGTACTACATATCGCGTTGAGCAATATATAGTGGTTGCGCAGCATATCGTCGTTGGATGTGGAAGAAGCGGGTCTCTCCTGTTACTAATGAACGACCCACATAAAAACGGGGTTGCTTGTCCAATAAACATCCTAGCCTAAACGATTTTCTTATTTGCGAGAATGATCCAGATCTACCATAGAAGCTCCTAAGCTACATAATAAAACTAAATGAGTTCATTGAACCACCTAATGACCACTACTGGCGCTAGAGCGCACCGTTACCGCTGCTCCCCTACGGAAGACTGTCTGACGTTGTTTATGACAGCCGAAAAGTGTTCTTGCACTTGCCCCTAAGGACTGGGGCCGTAAAGCCGTCGACGCCATCAAACCCTTGAATTTATCTGAATCTATTGAGACCAAACATGTAACACATGTAGACTGAATGAGATCCACCACCCTATGGGAGCAATGACCAAAAGATTCCCTGCCCTCCTCAGCACTACCGTTGAGATCGCCGACGACGAGGTGGACAAGGAGGTGGGTGTAAGTCCTGCACAAAACCAGCATAACCACCATAATAGTTGATGCCAGTTGTCCACACTCTTAACTTTAGAGACCTTGCAACAGTGCTGCGAGTGCAGGTCCATGGTATCCACACCCCGTCCCACCGCTGGTGTGGCGATACAAGGAGGTGGGAATCCGATTCATGAGGACGACGGCGGAGATGGAGTAGATAGTGGCGATGGCTATGGTGAAACCTTAGATCGCCGCCTCTCTCTTAGGCGTAGGAGAAAAACTGAATCCCAGACTAAATTGAATTGTTCACAGGCACGTTGTACACCAATACAATTAATACCTCCTGGATCAGTTTTAGGATATTCGATAGTACATATAAAAGGCGATCGACATACGCCTGAGTTCAAACAAAATACTAGTGAGGACGACCGAGAAGGAAATGAAAACTAACCTTGAGCACACAATGAAATTAATACTAAGCAAGGCACACATGGTAACCAACTAATTAAAGTTTCAGCCTCACACAACAGGACATAATATCATGCAAACTAAGCTATAACCAAGTGACATTGAATAGGAAAATAAATTGGTTAAGCCATATATAAATTAAATATGGTCTACATATGTGGGGCAAGCTTCCTACAAGGTGCCTGCTATTGAACGGGAAAGTCATGTGCAACCAAGGAACTGACTTCGGTTGGCAACCTATAATGTTTTCAAAAATATAAAAAAGTGTAAAGGCATAAATAATACTCATAACTAACATGTCACAATTTTCAAGTCGAAATTCATAACACTGATTAAAAAATAAATAGTTAAATCCGACAATGAATAGTGTCAAATGTATGTTGGACTTTGAATTTAGCCTATCAATACTGCTAAGAAAATTTTCATTTCCTATATTGATTTGTGTTTAAAATTTAGACATAAAATGTATTAAAGTTCACTATAAAAAATTAGAGTTGAAAATTTTCCACAAAGATGGAAATTTTCGTTCACATTATTGATTATCATGCTAGAATTAAGGGATGTATGCAGCGAAACTCAATCCCATGAAAAAATATTTTAAAATGGGAATGGACTTTAATCATTTGAGCTGAAAACGCATCACGTACAAATTTAAAAAAATTAACCATATGCAGCTGTCTCTGTCGCTCACCTTTTTTTTTTTTTTTTTTGCAAAACCCATGTGCGAAACGTCCCATACAAATTTTAACTTTATAACAGTGTGCAATATGTCGTCTTCATCGTTCTTTTCTTTGTAAAAAACACATTGCGTATAATATTTATTTTTTAACTGTGTGTGATTGACAGCACATGGCTGGAACCTTGTCCGACGATCTGTCCTTTATAAAACCATGTGCGATTATGGGGTTTAAATAGTCCGGTATACTAATGACATGTAAATATAAGCACATGAACACACCGAATTACATTTACACGACTATGATAGGAACGTACTCCCTGAACTACAGAACTGCTAAACCAACAATGCTCTTTACAACCTCGGAAAATCTGACAGTTGCGAGGAACGGCTTGAATGTCCGAATCCAATAATTTACGACAGCGACACAGCACGGGGCGAGTAGTCTCGTCTCGGACGTACGTGAGACAGTCCTGCCATATGCTGTCGATCGGAAGGACCATGCAGTGGTGCCCGGCGCGCGGCTGGCTAGTTGCCGACGACGGTGACCTGCGCGCTAGCTCACCATGGCCGGCATTGTTGTCTCGCTCAGCGCGTTGTCCTTGGAAGTTGGAGCGGTGGCAGAGGAACGCGGTGTCCAGTTTGGTGCACGTACTCCGTACTACACAACACAGCCGGAGGATCGCAGCCAGCGAAGGAAGTCCTGCGCGCGCTCGTGACGTGGAACTCGATTTTTTTTCCCTTCCTCTCTGATTTCTTTTCCCCACCGAAGGAGGAACGCGTGTAGGCGCGTCTGCCTTCGTTCTCTTATTTCTTTTTCTCTCTCCCTCGGTCGAGCCAGCCGACCGAAGAAGCGCCCACGGTCACGTTCCGCTCGAGTAGCCTCCGTACGTACGTATGTGAGCTCGATCGGTACGTTACGTCCATCTCTCGCGCGAGCTTAGCTTTTTGGGAGACCCGTACGTGATCGATATGCCGGATCCTCCTTCCTCAAATATCTTTCCCTGCACATAAGAAAACACACAAGTTACCGACATATATATGCCGGTTATGTTATCTCGGATCTTTATTTCGGATCCCTTGTCTCGGTCGACCCATGCTGGCTGGCACCAGCATGATACCCCGGTCCCTTTTGGCCCAGGATATCTCGGTGAGCCTAACTCGGTTTGCACCAGTACCACACTCTGAAGCCCAGTTATGCCGGTTTTACTGTAACTTGGCCCACACCTGGGCATAGCTTTTACCTCATCATGACCCTACCCGGGGGTAGCCCTCCGACAAGAGAGATGGTTTAGAGGAGATAGTAATTTTGGGTGGGGAATTCACCTTGGTTTCCTTGGCCATGAGGCACATAGGCTTGGGATCTTGTTGTCATTTGGAGCGGTGAAAAGGGGCGCCAATGAAGGAGGAAGGTTGCCCATTGCAAGAGCCGCCATCCCCACTTCCTCACTTGTATCATCATCCTCCTCTTCGCCACCGGACTCATACTCTTCTTCATGTGTTGCGGTGACAAGAGCCTTTTGAGGTTCTCTCTTGATGAGGTACTTGATGGGCTTGGTGAAGAACTTCTTCTTCTTTAAGATGAGTTGGCCTCCAAAATCTTCTCTTCTCTCATAGGGGCAATCCTTCACAAGGTGATTCTCTTTTCCACAATTAAAGCACATTCTTTTCATTTGTGGGGAGAAGTTGCTTCTAGGGGAGAAGTTGCTCTTGATATTCTTTTTGTTCCAATACTTGGTGGCGGCAAGAGCAAGCACCTCATTGAGTTCACCCACAAAATCTTCTTCATGATGACCACTTGTGCTTTCTTCATATCTTGGATGTTCTTCCACATGAGCCTTCAAGGCAAGGTTCTTTGTGCCACGAATTTGGTTGATGGAAGACTTGGAAGTGGCCTTCAAGGTATCATAAGTGACGAATTGTGCCAATATGTCATTGGGAGACATTGTTTTGTAGTCCGCTCTTGTATGGAGATTCATCACCATATTTTCATTGTATGGAACAATGGTCTTGAGGAACTTGGCTTTGACCCATTCATCATCCATATCTTTCTTTCCATTCTCCCTACATGCCACCACAAGCTTGGTGAGTCTTCGGAAGAGATCCGATGGTGTCTCTTCTTCTAGCATGATGAAGTTGTCCACTTGATGTTGAAGGATGGCGTCGTTGGAGCGTTGAAGGCCCTCATTTCCTTCATATACCGATGCGAGAAAATCCCAAGCTCCTTGGTGGTTTTGAGATTCCGCACTTGATCTTCATCATGGGCGGTCATGGCACTCTCAAGGATGTACTTGGCATTGGCATCAAGTTGTTCATCAATCTCTTCTTGCCTTGTCAAGTTGGAAGGATCAACCGGAGTATAACCATTTTGAACCACCCTCCAAAGATGCACCGATGAGCTGCGAAAATAAGACTCCATAGATTTCTTCCAAGTGAAATAACGAGTATTATCAAGCTTAGGAGGTGGCCTACTTAGGTTGGTTATATGAGGTTGAGTGAGTGGAACTTGAGTGAGATATGAAGTAGGTGGAGCAACGTTATGAGGAGGCTTCTCACTAGTTTTAGGTTGATCTTTGTTATCCTTAGCAACCAAGGCCTCAACGTTAGAAACACCGGTTGATGAGGAGGCATTTTGATTATTAATGACCCGAGTAAACACCTCGTCCACCATTTTGCCTTTCATGAACCCAAAGAGTTCAATCATGGCTTTCATGGTGACCGGGGCATTATCATCGGGAGGGGTTATCCCCGCTTCACTTAGTTCTTTCTCAAGTTGTTCTCTATCATTTTTCTCTTGTTGTTCCTTAGCAAGTTTTAACTCCTCGTCGCTAGTCATCCTCCTCTTTAGGCTGTTAAGCCCTTAATAAAGAGACCTTGCTCTGATACCAATTGAAAGGATCGAGTAGGTTGACTAGAGGGGGGGGGGGGGGGTGAATAGGCAACTACAAAATTTCTTTTTCTTTTAATACAAATTCGGGAATTGCTCAAATATAAGTTCTCTAGATATGCAACTAGGTGAACAATCCTATATGATGAGCAATACACAAGCTAGCAAGATATTCTACTCAAAATAAGCTAGCAATACAAGTAAAGGAAGGTTAAGAGATAACCACACGGTGACGCGGAGATGTTCTACCGAAGTTCACTTCCCAATGGAAGCTACGTCTCCGTTGGAGCGGTGCGGAGTCACAAAGTGAACTCCGAATAGTCTTGATATGGCACACAGTATCTCCCTCGTGTTATCCTCCGATGAGGAGATCCACGAGCCACTATATGATGACTTCGAGGTCGACAACAAACCTTTACAAGGATGAGGCACACTCCACAACCGAATTGGAGGCTCTCACCAAATTCTCGCGGCTCCCAAAGCCACAAGAATCACAAGGCCGGGGCACGACTCCACAACTCAATTGGAGGCTCCCGGCTAGTCCCCGCGGCTCCCAAAGCCACAAGAACGACCAACGACCGTCTAGGGTTCCAAAGAACCCAAGAGTAACAAGTTCCTCAAAGGAATGGATGGGGGAAATCAAATCTCTTTGGTGGAAGTGTAGATCTAGGTCAACTCTCCCAAGTCCTAGAAGGACAAGGTGTTTGAGTGGGTAGGGAGAGAGATCTACGAGTTTCAAGCTTTCAACAATGGTGGGTAAGATATTTCAAGTCGTGGTCGTCCTCTTGGAGAAGAAGGACCCCCTTAAATAGGTCCACCGAAAAACTAGCCGTTTTTGACAGAAAACGTGCAATCCGGAATGAATCCGTTTTTCATCCGGAATTCCGAACCATCCGGAATATTCCGGACGTCTAACAACTTGATTCCGGACCGATCCAGTACCGAATCGAGCTGTCTCGGAATCAAGTCGGAATGGTCCGGAAAATTCCGAATCACCCGGAATTCCGGACGAAAAACAACCCATCCGGAATAGGTACATTTTGGCTTGTTTTTCGATGGAACTATTACCATATTTTGCCACCAAGGTTGTAGAAAGACTGAGGAGAGTATATCTGGTATGTATATGTAAAATATGATTTCCCCCAAACTTTCCAAAGAGCAACCCCTCTTGATAGTACGGCTTCCCTACGACTCAATAAAATTAAATCTACGGGCCACCGTCTTCAACCTTCTTCATCGTTTTGAGGGGTCACTCAAGACCATGTGCATATCATCTATTGTACCTGTAGTACTTTGGCACACGGTAAGATCATCACTTATGTTGTTAACAAACACACAAAACTAGATAAGGAGACAATGTCCTTTCACACCTGATACGTTCCCGCTATTGCGTCGTGGTTTTAGTAATTTTACGAAAAAATTATCACACACCTCTAGTGAAATTTTGCATTAATTTTTATAATAAAAAGTAGAAAAATGCTCAAAAATTCTCAATTCTCCTACATAATTCCTGCAATAGGGTCTAGTGCGTGAGAAAATGTATCAGAGACATTTCACATCATATTTGTGGTACTTGCTGCACCGGGCGTCCTTTTTCTTATAGACATATAAAAAATTAGAATTGAAAATTTTCCACAAAAAATGGAAATTTTCGTTCACATTATTGATTATCATGCTAGAAGGGATGTATGCAGCGAAACTCAATCCCATGAAAAAATATTTTAAAATGGGAATGGACTTTAATCATTTGAGCTGAAAACGCATCACGTACAAATTTAAAAAAATTAACCATATGCAGCTGTCTCTGTCGCTCACCATTTTTTATTTTTTGCAAAACCCATGTGCGAAACGTCCCATACAAATTTTAACTTTATAACAGTGTGCAATATGTCGTCTTCATCGTTCTTTTCTTTGTAAAAAACACATTGCGTATAATATTTATTTTTTAACTGTGTGTGATTGACAGCACATGGCTGGAACCTTGTCCGACGATCTGTCCTTTATAAAACCATGTGCGATTATGGGGTTTAAATAGTCCGACATACTAATGACATGTAAATATAAGCACATGAACACACCGAATTACTACATTTACACGACTATGATAGGAACGTACTCCCTGAACTACAGAACTGCTAAACCAACAATGGTCTTTACAACCTCGGAAATTCTGACAGTTGCGAGGAACGGCTTCAATGTCCGAATCCAATAATTTACGACAGCGACACAGCACGGGGCGAGTCGTCTCGTCTCGGACGTACGTGAGACAGTCCTGCCATATGCTGTCGATCGGAAGGACCATGCAGTGCATGCAAGGTGCCCGGCGGCTGGCTAGTTGCCGGCGAGGGTGACCTGTCCGGCGACGAACGCCCTGAGGTTCGTCTCCGACGAGCCGCCCACGGCGGCCGCTGCCCGCGCCTTCGCCCTCCACAGTGTGGCCTTGGCACGCACCATCTCGGACGTGGCGAAACCGATGCACTCCGCAGCTCGTTAGCTTCCAGCACGCCGTCCTTCTCGCTGACGGCGGCTCTGACCCCGGTGCCGAGCTGCCGCTCCACCAGCCAGGCGTTGGTGCCTTGGTCCGTCCACTGCGGCACCCCTACCACCGGCACGCCGCATGCCACGCTCTCAAGCGTGGAGTTCCAGCCGCAGTGCGTCACGAAGCACCCCACCGCCGGGTGGCTCAGTACCTTCCCCTGGTCGCACCACTCCACCACCATGCCCCCGCCCCGGCGCCGGCGCATATGTCGTCGCCGTCGACCTCGCCGCGGTTGTCCTTCCTCAGCACCCACAGGAACGGGCGGCCGCTCTCCGCCATGCCGCGCGCCACCTCCGCGATCTGCCGCTTGCTCATCGACGACAGGCTCCCGAAGGAGATGTACACCACCGACGCCGCCGCCTGCGTGTCCAGCCACTCCAGGTACCCCTTCCCGTCCTGCTTGAACAGGTCGTTGTTGTTGGCCGACGCCAGCGCAGAGGCGGGCGCGTCAAGGAAGGAGAGCACGGGGCCGACAGGGACGACGTCGAGGCCGTGCTGGCGCAGCGTGGCCACCGCGTCGGGCTCCATGGCGTCGAACGTGTTGGCGAGCACGGTGGCCGTGTGGTCCCTGTCGAACTCGTCGACGAGCTCGCGGAACGCGTCGAGGACGAAGGCGTAAGGGTGTTCGTCGGATGTGATGGTGAGGAAAGACGGCAGGTCACGCAAGTGGAGCGGCGCCGGGAAGCCCGGGAGGCGTACCTCCGCCCACGGGTCGGCCGCGGCTGCGGCGACGGCCTCGTGGAAGTCGTCGGTGCCGCGGAAGAAGTGGAAGTACGTGGCGAGCACGGTGGCCGGCTGGATCCAGTAGAGCGCGGAGGGGACGCCGTGCGCGCGCGCGACGCCGGCGACCCAGGAGAGGAGCACCGTGTAGACCACCTGCGTGACGGGGCGGCCGGCGTCGCGGAGGCGCGCGAGCACGCCGCCCAGCGTGTGGGAGCCGACGACCTTGAGCTGGGACATGTAGTCCGTGCTGTCGTGCGCCGCGTTGTCGAAGCCGCCGTCGAAGCCGTCGGAGTAGGGCGCGTACCGGACGCCCGCGCCGTCCACGTGCTCCTCCTCCGCTCACCTGCAGCGTCGTCCGGGAACATCTTACGGCACGCGGAGACGGCGGTGGAGACGGTGACGCGCGCGCCAGGGGTGGCGCGGAGCAGGCGTAGCGCGAGGTGGCGCGCCGGGTTGATGTGGCCCTGCGCCGGGTACGTCACCACGAGGAAATGCGGCGCCTCCCCCGCCGTGCGCTCCACCATGGCCGGCATTGTTCGGTGCGAGAGCGTACGTGAGAGTGTCTTTTCAGTGTCCTTGCTGGCTCGGGTTGTGGCGGCGGGTAATGGATGTGGAGTGCAGGTGTCTGCTCGCTCCGCTAGTTTATATAGAGCGGAGATGACGAAAGCGCTGAGTCATGGCGAGGGGGCACATGTGTGGTCAGCAGGTGCAGGTTTGCGGCTGGCTAGAGAACATGTGTTTGTGTGGTCGTGGTGCAAGAAAGCCGGGAAGAAGGTTTGGAGGATTGCCCAATGGATGGATGGATGGAGGTGATCACATGTACGTACGTTCGATTATGTTTCTAGAAACTAAGTTGTCAATTTGTGATGTGGTACCTATTAATCAGTTATAGAGTGAGACAGACAAGTATTTGGGATCAATTAAGGGCCATGTTAAAATTTGCATACCTAGAAAACGTTCCTCTCCACTTTCACAAACTCACAACTACTCACTAGGTGATGTAGTTTATCAGAATGTCCCGCGAAAAGTCAGTTTGGCTCCCGAGATTCAGTGATCCTCTATTTTTTAAAAAATCATAAAGTCTAAAAGAAATTGTGGATGTAGTCATGATTTATCCTACAAACATGCAAAATCGCAATGCAATTTTTTTATATTAGGGCTACACAAAAATGACAAATTGAGAGATTTAAAACTATGCATTATTCATTTGTCTTTTTTGTGTAGCTCATAATACAAAGTATTTCAAACCAAGATTTATGGGATACAACATTGAGAACATGCAAATTGTTTTTTCAGATTTTTTACAAAATTTTAAATATAATTTAAAAAAAAATTAAACTAAAAGGATAACTGGACATGGGAGCCAAAAATCTCCATTCAATGTCCTGGCACTTCCTTGCGCGCATGTGCAACAACAACCACAGCTGCTGCAGAAACTTGTAATAATTTTCTATTTGAGTGTGCAATTATTAATTTTTGTTTGGGAAGAGGTTATTGATGATGTGCTGTTCTGACTTAAGGGATTATGAATCTGTAGCACGCTTATGGGCCACAATGGGGGTATCATAGGTGGTATCATGCATTACATGCATGCAAAAATTTGACGTGGCACTGTAATTAATGATGAGAGAATAGGTAGTGGTATCATAGGTAGATATCGTAACATAACGTATTCCAATGCAAATTGAGTCTACAAACCTAATAAATGCACTACTACATGATACTACAATTATGTTACTACCCACTATAGAGTTTGTAACATAGAGCAGTATCATGTGCATGATATCACTATATGATACTTCCCACTGTGGAGTTGAGGAGTGACTTGTGTTTCGACCAAAATATTTGGTTTGATTTGCCACTATGGAAGAAGATGCTGACCCTGCTGAAAAAATGGAGAATTATCTGTCCCAAGAAAAGTATCGTACTATTAGACAAATGCATGAAGATAATAGAAGGAAAATCTGTAGAAACTCCCTGGATCGGGTGGTGCTAAAGAAACAACGAATCCTGATCTATGCAGGTCCGAGGACACCTGAGATGCTGGAGACCAAGAGGGACAAGCGTCCTAGGTTCGAGTTGCTGAAAAATCACTTGATTTTGTTATCTGTGATGGTCTGTAAGAACTTATTTTTCCTAGTTTCTCTGCTGTTGAAGGTGGTGTTAACGGTGCCTGCAGGCTTGCAAAAACTCAACTGATATGGGATACTGTTGTTTTGTTTCTATGAAATGGAACAGAGCTAGAAGTCTTTTGATCTAAAAAACAACAACTGCTGCAAGCTAGTGTATGGAAGTGATGGACTCACGACCTCAGCTAGCATACCCGTATGCATTGCAGTATATAGTTCTCTTGAATTGGATAAGTGATCGACGTGACATGCAGGAATGTAATAATATTTGGAGGCCGACATAGTCATACGACATTATTGATTGGATGCATGCTGACATTAGATAGTTAAAAACTTCATATATACAGGATTTCTCCGCTTGTTATCTAGCCCACACTTCGAAGGAGCATTTTATCTGCCAAACAGAAATCGTGATTTGTAAGTCAACTATCTTAGACGTTGAATTTTTATACTATATGCTGATTAATTCGGCAGCAGCACTTTTAGAAATTGTGTGTTAATTTAGATTTAAATGATCAATATATTCAGCAAATTCGAACTTGTCAATGATTTGTAACTGTCGATCTTACACATAGATAAAGTGGGGGAGTCAAGATTGTGCGGAATATAACTCGTGGAGAAGATGCCTAAAGCAAAGAAGGCGATCCATACAGGCTTCGGTAATAACTCTACTCATCTTTGTGCGTTGTATTGATGTATTTAGGAGTCAAAAAGGGTAGATTCGACAAGAATAGATGTGATATCCAACTCACCATCTAAGCGATATATAGAAGATGCCGCAAGGGGTCTATGAGGAAATCTGAGAGAACATTATCGAAAGCTTTTGCGGTTCAAGCTTGATCAGTAGCGATGACGACTTGTTGTGGGGTAGCCTCTTGCCGACGCCACGAAAAATACTGAAATTTTAGTGGATACTTCCTTTTTTGATGAAGGCCCTTTGACTCCCAGATACTAGGCCGTTAGGCTCCGATCGAAGAAGAATGGGCCGCTGCCTTGGAGATGGTCTTGACGACGATGTGAATTAAACTGATCTGCAGAAAGTCCCGCACATTATGTGTTATCCTTCTTACGACATGGGCTGACTTGAGCATATAAAAGTTGCAGGATTTACGAGGACAAAGCGTAACCGCCATGATAGATGTCCCAGAAGGGCTCCACTGAATCCATCAGGCTCGAGTGCTTTGTCCCTAGGCATGCACTAGCGGAAAGTATGTTATTGAAACGCGCGTGTGCCATTACTAGTAGTTATGAAAACTCTAAAAGCTCTTCACTTGTTGATAACAGCACCGTTGTTGTAATTTCATACACAACCGTCGTAAAACACACATTATCGTGTAAGTGTTTCTAAAAACTAGCCAGTTGTCGTTGTCTTGTTCCGAGGAGAAGGCTCAAGTGAATGCATCCGGACTCGGTGCTTTGTCTCTAGGTAGCATAGTGGTGGTTATGAAAAACCGGAAATGTCTTCGCTTGTTGATGAAAACACAATTGCTGGAACAATATATTTCTGGGAGGACACAGTGGCTTGAAATGTCCCTCTCCGGGAACAATATCCAGATTTACACGACATTGCACGTAACAAAGCGATACAATCTCTAAGGTTTTGAGACGAAGGCCCTGACTGCTCGCCGGAATTGGAGAGCGCGGAGGCGTCACTGGAGCTCTCAAGGAGACCGCCACAAGAAGGAGAGACGATGAGGATTGGGGTGCTCCACTTCACCTACATGACGGCGGAGATGATGCGGGCGCTGGCGCAACCGTTCGCTTCACGTCGTGCGGCGGTCATGGTGATGGTCGAGCTCTGCCATTCGAGACGATGGGAACTCATTCTGCAGCGGGACCGACAAGGGCGAGCAGTCAGGGCCTTTGCAGACAGGGAGTCGACTGCGGCCTCGCTTCAGAGGGTGGCATCCCGGCGTGCGCCGTCCCCCAGCCAACCAATTATGGTAATGGTGCTGAACAAGACCAACTCTCTACGTTTCCTGGCTGCCATGAGTAGGACGCAGGTAGCAAGTCTGCATCAGGTGCAGATGATGACATTGAACATAGAGCCAGAGAGGAGCAAGGTGGAGTTCGAATGGGAGACAGAGATTGTGGGGGAGAATTTGGGAGAGCTAAAAGAGTGACTCAAACTAGTAAATCCTCAGACAGAAGACCTGATAAGGTACAATTTCTGCCCAATTGTGGAAGCCGGTTTTGGGTGCTACCAGATGATGATTCGGGAGAGGATTCGATATCAGACGATGATGTCGCTGATAAATTTGAATTCTCTCCAATTTCATTTGGTGATGTGCTTGAACATGCTAAGGATATGAGAGGGGTGAAATCGAAGCAAAAAGCTAGGAAAGAGAAATTAGATGAGATAGAAAGGAGATTGAATAGAGCGAATAGGAGGCTGAAAGAGAGAGAGAATTCAGATACCACTGGCAAACGGATAGTGGCTGAAAATGGTATCCGCGGGAATCAAATGTCAGTTACTAGACACAAGTGGTTGTGAACAGAGAGATTGATGATAATTCAAATGGGGAATGGTTTAACATATTTAGAGGGAAGCATGTGAAGAGAAATCTTAATCCCTTCAAGGAATCTGCTCGTGCCTGTGGAGTTAGCCTAACACCGGTGATGCTTAGGCCACCGGCAGGGTTGAATATCCAACAAGCAAGTGAGTGTCCTTTTAGAGCTCCAGGGATGATGTTCAGTGTTTCCAAGGAATAAAAATTTCCATCACTACTTTGGACCGGGTCTTAAGGCCTGCCATGGCCCAAAAAGAGCTTCGTGGTGCCAAAGAAACTTTTGACTTGGTGAAGGGAAAAGCAACTTTATCAGGGATAAGGGAGCGGATCCCGATCCAGATCAGTTTAGGTCTCTGCTTGGACACTGGTGGGGCGAAAAGAGAGAAACTAGGGTTGCGGGTGTTAGGCGAACAGAGAGATCCGGATTGAGCGATATGGGGGAGAGATTTGGGGGTGGAGGAAGAGATTTCTATGTCAGAGAAGGGGAAAGAGATGATGGATTGCTACGGCAGAACAAGCCGCAGTTCCAAGGAGGGAACCATCAGAGGCCGCCGTTCCACGGAAACAACCATCAAGGTAATCAGTTCTATGGCAATAGGAACTTCCAGAACCCGAATCAATACAGAGGTTTCCAGTACTCGAGGAGAGATCCACAGATTGATGAAGACAAGAGGCAAGCTGAGCGTGGGATGTACAAGAATAACTTTGGTACCCAGGGGAATTCGCAGAATCAGAAAGGCTATCAGGTGAAGAACTCATCAGGGGAGGGAGGGACAAGCAGCAAGACATCCAGGTGCCACCGAAGGTTGGGTTTACTGCAAGTTCTGATATCCCATCAGATGGGGCGCAAAGTGGTGTCAACAAGAGTCAAGCGACAGTTGCTGATAATCTGTTCTGTAACAAGTGTAATCAGAAAGGCCATGTGACAAAAGATTGCAAGGAGGATATTGAATGTGCCAACTGTGGGAAAGGACATGTCTCAGGGAAATGTGTTTGGCTGAAGCAAAAGAAGCCCACAGCTACTCTGGTAGGGTTTGGAGGGCAAGGTCTGGCTTGTTTTGTTGCAGAACACACAAAAGAAACTGGCGGGAGGAGAAAGGGAAAGCAGTAGGAATTGTCAAAGTCAAGCAAGGTACGGGTGTGACAATTAACTCTCAGCAGCTGGAGGAATGTTTGGGCAAGACATATCCTTGGAAGTGGGAATGGCAAGCAAAAGAAATTGCTCCGCTTGCTTTCCTTGTAAACTTCCCATCAGTGAGTAGGATCAGTGAAGTGGCTCTCTATGATTGGGTCACTCTTCGTGGTGCCCATATCAAAAGGCTCTGAAGAACTACCATGGCTTGTGCGAAGTAGGATCGACACTGGGACAGGTAGTGGAGGTTGACATGGAAACTTTCAGGAAGGATGGCAGCATTAGGATTATGGTTGGGGTTGTCGATCACAAAAAGATCCCCACCATGGCAAAAATCACCACCAAGAAGCTGTTGATTTTCTATGTGTATTTCCAGATACAAAAGGTGGTGGAAGAGGGGTGGAGCGGACCAGAAGAAGAATACATCCAGAATTTTGATGAAATGAAAGACAATTTGTCGCAGGAATTTGCTGACAGGGATCCTAAGAGACAAAAAAGTGCAGTTGAGGAAAGTGCTGCAACCATTCAAGCGAGTACAAGAACTCAGAAGGCTTTGGAAGATAGGGAAAGGGCTATCAGGGCACAGGATGAAGTGGATGCACATAAATTGGTACGTGCAAAAACAAACACTGCGGCTGCTAAGGAAACTGTAGTGGAGAAGATAGTAGAGAAGGAAGCGGAGGGTGGAGGAGATACAGAGAAAATGCAAGGTTTACTGGACCCGATGGACACGCAAGAGGGGAATGAGAAGGTGGATTACTCTGGGACTGATATTGGAGGTGGAAATAATTCAGATTCTTCGGTGAGCTTTGGCACCAAGATGAGGGAGATTCAGGCGGGAAGAAGAAGAACACAAGCCTTGGGATCTTAGTACAAGAAAATGAAAATAACACCAACAGATACAGTTCCAGACTGGCAACAAAGCAAGATAGTGATGCTACAATCATGGAGAAAGCACAGAAGCTGCAAGCGAGGAAAAATGGGGCAGATGGAGGTATGGTTTTACCTACTGTGTTGCCAACTTCAGATGAAAGCATGTTAGATATTGCTAGACTTATCGGCATAGATCTTGGGGTCTCGGTAGGGTTAGTTGAACACAACTTGTCTTTAGTAAGAGCTCAGGAACATGCTAGGGTAAATATCTTTTTAAGCAACAGAAATAATGTGACAACACAAGAACAAGCACATGAGGATCTGCATCAAGATGATGTGGATTCAGTGTTGCGGGATCTGTTCCAACTTTCTGACTCGGATTGTGAAGATGTAAGAGAGGAGTTATGGAATTATTACCACTTTTAGGTGTTAACAGAGGAGTTAAACCTGACACCAAAAAGGTGCAGGTAAAAACCCCTGTTAAAACTAAATTTGTGGATAATAGGAAAAGGAGGGGGAAAAAATAATAAATGATTAGTGGTTTTATTTGGAACGGTAGGGGGACAGGGGACATTGAAAAACAATCTTACATTAGGGACAGTATGTTAGAACATGAGCATGACTTTATAGGTATACAGGAGACCATCAGACAAGATTATCCTACTGACTTCTTATATAGAATCAGTGGTGTGCATGATTTTGCCTGGGAAGGGATACCTGCAAGGGGAGATTTGGCGGCATTTTGGTTGGTATAAATAATAACACGTTGGAAGTAAGAGAGAAACAGTTTGGAAACTATTTTGTCAGACTTTTGGTTACAAGTAAAAAGGATGATTTCTCTTGGAACTTAGTGGTGGTGTATGGGGATGCACAGAATAGTGGCAAGGCAAAGTTCCTTGTTGAACTAGTGCATGTCATTAAAAACTCCAAACACCCCATTATGATAGTTGGGGATTTTAATATGACAAGAAGAGAGAGTGACAAAAACAAACCTGGGGGTTACAAATAGGTGGAGTCCTCTTTTTAATGCAGTCATAGACCAAGGTGAATTGATGGAAATCCCATTAACCTGGTGTAACTCGCATGAGGATCCCACTTATGAGCTTCTAGACAGGGTTTTGGTTTCGTATTCCTGGGAGGAACACTACCCGTTGGTATGTGTATCCACGTTGCCCAGTGAGTTGTCAGACTATTGCCCTCTTCTGATTAAATCCGGAGAGAGACCTAGAAAGCCAACCTATTTTCAATTCGAAAATAGTTGGATGCTAAGACCTGAACTCAAAGAAGTGATTACCAAAAATTGGGAAAGGAGCTATGTAGGCAGAACTAATATTGACAAGTGGCAGTCAAGATATGGTAGATTAAGAAGGGTGTTGAAAGGATGGGACAGAAACATACAAGGGGAATACAAGAAAAAAGGAAGAAATTAGCGGAGCAGTTAAATGAAATTGACAAGAGAGGAGAAACTTGTGGTATAAATGCGAAGGACAGGGAAACACACATAACAATTAAAAAACAACTGAGGGAGATGGTCAGAGAGGAAGAGATAAAATAGATACAAAGGTCAAAGGAAAAAAGACCTAATGGAAGGAGACAACAATACAAAATCTTACCATTCAAAAGCGAATGGGAGAAGGAGGAAAACAAGTATTATTAGATTGGTGCAAGATGAGGGGGTTATTGAGGGATAACAAAATCGGATGAAGTACATTACTGACTTCTATAAGAATTTATTTGGCCACCTAGATAATTCTAGTTTTCGTGTAGATGGTTCTAGTTTCAAAAAAATCTCGTCCGAAGGGGCTGCAAAATTATGTTTGCCATTCCAAATGGAAGAGCTGAGAGAAGCTGTATTTGGAATGGCGACAAATAAAGCGGCTGGGCCGGACGGTTTTAATGCTGATTTTTATCAAAAGCATTGGGAGATAGTTAAAAATGATTTATTTGGGTTACTAATGGATTTCCATAATAGAACCTTGGATGTCTCAAGGTTGAACTATGGAGTCATTACATTAGTCCCCAAGGGAAATGATGCAGATAGGATACAGAAATATAGACCCATATGTCTTTTAAATGTCTCGTTAAAAATCTTAACGAAACTGATGATTAATAGACTTACATGGGTAATTAAAGAGGTCATACAACCAACTCAAACATCGTTTCTGAAAGGGAGATATATAATGGAAGGGGTGTGCATTCTTCACGAAGTTATGAATGATTTACAAACTAACAAAAAAGCTGGGGTGCTCTTCAAGATAGACTTTGAAAAAGCATTTGACAAGATCAAATGGCCTTTCTTGATTCATATTCTTGAATTAAAAGGTTTCCCATCGAGTTTTATTGATATGGTTATGAAGGTTGTCTCTAGTTGAAAAGTGGGGGTGAAAGTAAATGGTGAGGTTGGACCTTATTTTAGCACCTACCAGGGTCTGAGGCAAGGGGATCCTCTGTCTCCCTTGCTTTTCGACATAGCGGTTGATGTGCTAGCCATACTTGTAGAGCGAGCGAGAGACCAAGGCTTAATTGCAGGCTTATCTTCGGATATAATTGACAAAGGAATATCGATTCTGCAATATGCAGACGATACGATCTTGTTGTTAGAGGATAATCTAGAACAGGCTAGAAATCTTAAAGTGATCTTGTGTTACTTTGAACAAATGTCGGGCTTAAAAATAAATTTCCACAAGAGTTACATATATTGCATTGGTAGGGCTATCGACAGGGCGAGAGAGTTTGAGGAAATCCTAACATGCAATTCTGGTAAACTCCCGATGAAATATCTGGGGGTGCCAATTGATAAGAAAAGAATAAAGAATTCTGACTGGAGACCTACGGGGAAAAAATGGGGAACAAGTTGTGTCCGTGGCAAGGGAAGCTTTTGGTGATGGGGGGCAGAGTAACTCTAATTAACTCATCTTTGTCTAGTGTGCCGCTTTACATGTACTCTTTCTACAGAGTGCCGGTAGGGGTGCGAGAGGGGATGGATAAAATAAGAAGCAATTTCTTATGGTGTGGAGATAAAGACAAAAGGAAATATCATCTTGTGAGTTGGGAAGTTGTGTGTCTGCCGAAGGACCAAGGGGGTCTTGGCATCCTTGATCTAGAGGTAATGAACATAGCCATTCTCTCAAAATGGCTCTGGAAATTGTTTAACGAAGAAGGGCTCTGGCAAAAGAAGTTGTGGAACAAATATCTAAAAACAGAAAATCTGTGCCAGGTTAAAACTAAAAATGGAGATTCACATTTTTGGCAAGACCTGATGGAGATCAAGCATCTCTTTCTAGCTTGCTGCGATGTGGTCGTAGGGGACGGTGAAAGAACCAGCTTCTGGGAAGACACATGGATAGCGAGGGAGAGACTATGCATAAAATTCCCGAGGCTTTTTCATACTTCCCTGAATAAAAACATTTCGGTAAAAGCTGCTATGGGTATTGGGTCATCCAATCTCAGATTCAGAAGAGCGTTGGTGGGGGATCTAAGGAAACAATGGTTAGAATTGATGCATTTGCTATCGACAGTGGAATTAACTGGAGAGCCGGATATGTTAGTTTGGAAACTAACTAATTCTGGTATCTTCTCAGTTAAATCCTTCTATAATGCTATGCAGATGCGCAGAGTGGTGCCCTACAAATTCTTATGGAAAATCAAAATTCCCATGAAAATCAAAACATTCCTTTGGTTGATACTGAAAGGAAGTATCTTAACTAGGGATGTTCTGAAACATAGAGGGGGGAAGTGTGAGGAGAGTTGCCTTTTCTGCGGGAAAAAGGAATCCATAAATCATATCTTTTTTGAATGTCCTTTTGCAAGATATATTTGTAATGTTGTTAGCTGTGCTTTTGGTTTTAATTGCCATTTACCTCGGCTGAGCATCTCATATGTGTGTGGCTAAAAGGGCAGGATAAAAAAGAAAGGAACCTTTGGGCAGTAGGTATTGCCGCCATTTTCTGGTGTATTTTGAAAGCTAGGAATAAAGCTTGTTTTGAAAAAATTTGGCCAGACGAGCCATGTTCTGTGATTTTCCAAATTTGCAACTAGATTCAATGGTGGAGTCTATTGCAGGTGAAACAGGTGGCAAAGGACAAACTGGAGTTTTTTGCTAAGTTGCTGGAGAAGGTGGCGAAGGAGGTGTTTGGAGCAAGGAAGAGCTGGGCTACCTGGGTGCCGAGGATCGCTTCGTAGGAGAAGAAAAGGAGGAATAACAAGGAGGCTAAAAAAGAAGTGAAGGGGACAAGGAAGGAAAAGATTGAAGAATGAAGAGCGCAAGACAAAAGTTGGGAGCTAGCCTGTGGAACCAGAGAGCTCTCAAAGCTCTTTCAGTTGTGTAGGCTGTCTGCCAAAAATTTGTTATGTACTCTACATCTTCAGTTTCTCTTCTCCTTTCCCCCCAACGCAGACTTTTATTTTCCCTTCTAGTACCTAGTTTAAACCATCAGGTGGTTGCTGTGTTTTGGTGGACAAATGTAAGCTGGTTTCGTTAATGAAATCGGGGTGAACCCCTTTTATCTAAAAAAAAGCATAAGGTTTTGAGAACATCCGTACCGCACGTGATTTTTAGGCGGGATCTCATGGGTGCGCGATTGACATCATGGCAGGTAGTGATTAGCTGTCATCCAGCTCTCACAGGGACACGATGGATTCCGATGGAATTTACGTGAGAATGGTATTTTCTCGGTGCAATCAGTATAAAACACTCGTGCATTCTGATGTGTCAGTTATAAATACTTAACAAACATATTTTGAAAATGAAGGTACCACTTAAAATAAAATCTTTTCGTTGTACCTTCCCCGAGGTGTTGTTTTAATACAAAAAAACCTGGTTAAGCGTAATTGGCAAGCGAGTACAACGTGTTGCTTCTGTAATCATGATGACAATATAAATAATTTGTTTTTCCAGTTCCAGTTTGCGCGCTCTATATGGTCAGTCATACAAGTGGCTTCGAACTTGTATCCACCTCGAACCATTGCCAATATTTTTGGCAATTGATTGCACCACATAGACCACAGGGATAGAAAGCACATACGGGTGGGAGCGATCACTTTATTATAATCGCTTTGGCTATGTACAGATGAGAGAGTTTGTAATGCAATTTTTTCTTTTCCAATGCAGTGTGCTCACTATCTCCAGGCGTACGTGGTCTATCTTCAGAGAACGGAACACCGTGCCCTGTTTTTGGAGGCATGCTCGGAGCGAGTGGCGAAATATATTTTTATCATGTATATATAGGTGGCAACATAATTTTTGGATCGGTACTCCTGATTTTATTTTTTCCATCGTCACGTCTGACGTCTGTTTTACCTTACGAGTTTCCTTTCTTCTTTCTCGAACTTTTTTTCCCGCTAATTATTCGTCGATTGTGTGCATACTCGTTATGCAGAGGCCAGGTGTGAACTTTTTATTGTAATCATCTGGATGTAAACTTTTAGTCTAATGAAATAGAACCTTTATCGAAGAAAAAAAACACACAATTGCAGGCCGATCGTAAAACACATATTGCCCGTGTAAGCGTTGGCAAGAGCTAGCGAGTATGATGGATAACGGACTCCTGCCGCCGGATTTGGATATGATCCATGTGACGTGCCGGAATGGGGCAAAATTTTGATACCCGCACTCAATGATTGATAGGTGGTGACGTTGGCCATGACGAAAAAAATAGAGTGCAATTAGCACACGTGCGAGTGAGTCCAAATGAGGAGCAAACCGTGCATGCATGCGTGTGGACTTATTGCATTCCGTTACGTACGTGCATGCGTGGGCACCCGTGGGCAGTTTGCATTTTTCCTTTTTTTGTGAGTGTTCTTCTAAGGATCGTAATTTTCACATGTTTGCTACTATATATGTGACATCTTGCTTTCAAAAGAAAAATGTTATTCGTACCAATCTTTTTTATCACTGTAAAAAAAGGATTCATTTTTAAGGGTATCAAATATTATTATTCTTTAGACAAGTGTCAAAGATTAAATAGACACTACATCAGTACTTTTTTAAGGGAACATCGGTACTTTTTTTTATTTTGAGAATCTGGGAACATCAAACCTGTGGACAGGGCCGTCGACGAGGGTGTGCGCCCCCAAATCGTCAGGCTCAACCTAGGGATATGCGGTGCAGCGGCGTCGACCCAGGTCTCCGGTGGAAGTATAGTGTACTCCGCCCCACTCCCCAACTTGCCTCTAGCGGCCGAGCCAAGCCTCCATGGATAGATCGATCGAGCCCCCATGGATGGTTCGATCTGAGCTATCTTTCAGACGCTCCATGCCGAAGGTGTACGCGAGAAGAAGAAGATACAAGTCGTGGGCCTGTGCTGTATTTATGGGCTTAAGTGATAAGGCCCATCAGACTTGTTAACCACAGGGAAAGAAAATTTGCTAAGCACAGCCCGCGCCGCATGCACTGCTGCCGTTCACGATAAAAATACCCCCATGTCCGTATTTTATAAGCTTTTTTGTATACTGTGATATCCAATGAGCGGTCAATCAAGATGACTCTCATGTTAGTACTTTGTAAGTTTTTTTTTAATATTTTTTACATTCTTAATAGTTGTATTTCCTAAATTTTGAAGACCGAATCGTCTGTGGATCATTTGTTTTACTTCTGCATTTAACTCTTTAGTTATATTAATTATATTTAAAAAAAATTGAATGCCACATTTTAGATTCCGCACCGGGGCCCCAATTTTCTGGAGACGGCCCTGCCTGTGGAGGTTCGAACCCTGCACTTCACGTACGAGGACAGCGCGCTTAGCCACTGGGCTAGGCTCGTGTTTATGTAAGTACGTCATTATTCTTCGATTTATTGTTTACTGCTTTGGGTTTTCGGATTCCCGTTGCTTTTCTGTTTCTTTTTTTCATTTTATTCTTTCATTTCTTTCTTTTTGATTATTTAGTTTAGTTTTTTTTGAAAAATGGCAACCATTTTCAAATTTGAAACCATTTTTAAAATTTGGAACCATTTTCGAAATCAGAAACATTTTCAATTTTGGGACCATTTTTCAAAATTTAAACCATTTTTAAAATCAGAACCATTTTTGAAATCTGAACCATTTTCAAAATCCGAACCATTTTCAAATTTGGAACCATTTTTTAAAAAATGATCCATTTTCAAATTGGGAACCATTTTCAAAATTAGAACCATTTTGAAAATCGGAACCATTTTCAAAATCAGAACCATTTTTAAAATTGGCACCATTTTTCAAAATCTGAATCGTTTCAAATTTGGAACCATTTTTAAATTTGGAACAATTTTCAAAATCGGAACCATTTTCAAAGTTAGAACCATTATCAAAATTGGAACCATTTTGAAAATCGGAACCACTTTCAAAATCAGAACCATTTTTAAAATTGGAACCATTTTTCAAAATCTGAATCGTTTCAAATTTGGAACCATTTTCAAATTCGCAACCATTTTCAAAATCGCGACCACTTTCGAAATCGAACCATTTTTAAAATTGGAACCATTTTTCAAAATCGGAACCATTTTCAAATTTGGAACCATTTTCAAAATCAGAACCATTTTTAAAAATCGGAACCATTTTTCAAAATCTGAACCGTTTTCAAATATGAAACCATTTTCAAATTTGGAACCATTTTCAAAATCGCAACCATTTTCGAAATCGGAACCATTTTTAAAATTGGATCCATTTTTCAAAATCAAACCATTTTCAAATTTGGAACCATTTTCGAAATTGGAACAATTTTCAAAATCAGAACCATTTTTAAAAATTAGAAACCTTTTTCAAAATCTAAACCGTTTTTAAATTTGGAATCATTTTTAAATTTGGAACCATTTTTAAATCGGAACCATTTTTTAAAATCTGAACCATTTTCAAATTCGGAACCACTTTTAAAAAATGAACCATTTTCAAATTTAGAACAATTTTCAAAATTGGAACCATTTTTAAAATTTGGAACCATTTTTTAAAAATGGGTTCGTTTTTTAAATCTGAACATTTGCTAAATGCTTTAGAATTTGAACACTTTTTAAAATATTAACATTTTCAAAAAATATAAAATAAATGAAAAACGAAGAATAAATATATGAAACGCATCTGGGAAGCAGAGCACTGTAGGGGTACGCGTAGTTGTTCCTCCGTTGGTGCTGGGCCCATGTAGGAGCGAGCGAGGCGCTCTGTGCGGGCGAGTCGAAGGAACCAACTCGCAGACAGCGATACATAGGAGGTCCCCACCAAGCGCAATTCTCAGTTTTATGAGTTAATTGCGGCCTCAACAGTTTCCGTCCGGCCCACCAAGCGCAATTTTCAGTTTGTTGATTCATATTTTATTTTAGTTGGTCGGTCAGGTTTAGATTTTCAGTTAGTATAAGTACTTATTTCTGTTTGGTGATCAGAAAATGTTTGTATATTTCACCTAAGATTTAGGATATTCGAATTAAATACGGATTTATCTGAAATTCCAGAGCGGGAACATAAATAATACGGGACCCCACAGAAATTTTTAGATTCTCAGAGTTCAAAGTCAATCAAGTCCATGTAACGTGCTTTTTCTTACGTTAATCTCTTTTCGGAGTGAGAATATACAATCAATTCAACTCCAAAAGAATCAGTAGATTTTATCTGCCACGGCCACAGGCAAAATTGGCCTTATATATACACCGAGGAAGACATTTTGCTCTTCCATTTATCTCTCACTTTGCCGCTTTCTTAACCTCCAACTTGGCAAAAAAGTGACCACCACTTCTGATCACCATGCAATGCATCCTCTCATCTTCTTTCTTTTGTAACCACATTTTTTCTTCAGATTGTAATTAACACGAGCGAGAGAAAAAAAATCGCTCATGTACACGTGGACGACGACCCCACCTGCCGCCTTTTCCACACGATCGGAGCGATCAGCATCCATACTGCAAGCAAAGCGCAAGAGTTTACAAATCCATTCGTCCGAACAGACACCGACAAATTAACATTTTCTTCCTAGATGCAGCAGGAATTGTTCATAATTCAGAGTTTTGACGATGCGTGCTGTGCTGAGCTCAACAATGGGGTTCACACTTACTGTACGCGATCGCCGCTAGCCACTCGTTCCCGATGCGCACCCACGCGCTCGCCCAGCCGACATCGATCGTCCACCTGGGAGTCAAAAAGATCACATAATTTTATTGAATCAGAAGCAGCATTTGGTGATCAACGCGTCGTCTGAACTATCTGACTGCTATCTGCCGGTGTGTTTCTAGTCTGAAACTTACTTCTCCATTTCCTGGTGCGCGTTCCAGCCGATGAAGAGCATGGCGAAGTACATGGCGCCCATAGCGAACACGAAGTGGAAGAAACCGAAGCCGTAGGGGATGTCGTCGTCCTCGGACTCCGTCTCGGTCCTCTTGAACTGCACATACTTTACGAGTCTCAGCTTCAGTTGTTCAACAATACAAGTAGTACATGGGCATATATATCATACTGTTTAACTGCTAATATGTCAACATAAACAACATACCTCAAGACACTTGGAGTCTATTCCGGTGGAGAAAGTCGCCGCGACGACGACGATCACCGCGATCACAAAACTCTGCACAAGATTTCACAATTATTTTTCGTTGCATAATATTCTACCGAACTAGTAACACGCTCTGAAGATAAGAACAATCACTGAAGAGAGGCCATGTTCTTACCGTGATGTTGAGCCAGTCTGCACTTGTAGCAATCTCTGCTTTCCTGTTGCAAATCTCGGTATGCGGCTCACTATCGGGGGATGGAAATCATGAAACAGATCGATCAGTAACTCGTATCACTAAGAGTCCAGAATTGAAACCGACCTTATAATCAACAGCATCATTTCAGAATTCATGTCTGAACTAACCTTCTGATCGCTGACCAGCAGAGGAAGACGACGTAGATCCCCATCAGCCCCGGTGCCAGATACCCTGCCTTCACCTGATTATTTCCAACAGGTCAGAATGCTATTTCTCTCACAATGCATAGAGCTGAGACGCCATTCGATTTTTTCAGGGTGTGTGGCTATTTTGGTTACCTTGGAGTTGACGGAGATGTATGTCATGAGCTGCACGAGCACGAGCGTGACGGTGATGAAGAGGATGTTGAGCTTGCAGGACGACTTGGGCGCGTACCAGACGTACATCAGGACGATCCCCAGGAGGGCGCCCACGTACGCCACGATCGACACCACCTGCACCTGCATCTGGCTGCAACATCCATCCATCCACTGTTAGTTAGATTTCCAGTGTCAGATGATGGTGAACAACTTGGTCCATCAGTGGAGAAAAAAAGGTACCAACCATCGCTTGAGGTTCATCTCTGACCGGCAGCAGTCGTTGAGCCACGTGATGAACCTGGTAACGCTGATGAGCTGGATCACGAGAAACGCCCTGCAGTTCAATTAACCGGGAGACAAAGTTGATCAAAGACATGTTCATCGCTGTAGATCTGTAACTGAAGAAGAAGGTTTATTATGTCTGAAAAAAGGCGGGCAGGCAGGCAGGCAAGATGGGAAGTAACTGTACCCTGCTCCGAAATGTGCCACCTTCCCGTAGAGCTGGATCAGCGGCGACGGCGCGAAGAAGGGGACGGCGGTGAAGCCCATCCAGAGGACGATCTTGACGGGCCACCACTCGGAGTGCCAGGAGTTGCGGCAGTCGTGCGTCTTCCTGGTCCGGGCGTGGAGAGGAACATGACGAAGAAGAAGAGGAAGCAGCCGAGGCTGATCCGCAGCACGCCCTCGGCGCCGAGGCAGTAGCGCGCGCCGTCGCACGCCGCCTTGAGCCGCCGGAGCTCGCCGAGCGCCGAGTGGCCGTAGTCGCGGACCGTCCAGGCCAGCAGGTTGGTCACCAGGAAGATGAGCGCGTACACGTACCGCGCCATCATCGGGTTCGGGCCCATGCACACGTACCGCACGCAGCACGTGTCCTCCTCCATCACCTCGATGCATCGCTCGCCGCCGCACCGATCACCGCCGCGGCCGTCGTCGTCCCTGGACGTCGTCGACGGCGCCACGCTCGCGCCGCCGCCGCCGCCGTCCCTCTCCATCGCCGCCGGCGTCGTGCACGACTCCTCCGCCATCACCTGGATGACGCATGGCGCTCAACGCCGCTCTCTTTCGCCGCCACAGATGACACGCCGGCACCGTGGCCGCCCACGTCGTCGACGGTGGGCATGCCGGTGGCGTCAAGCGTCATCGACTGGAGCTGCTGGGTTTCCTGCAGACAAGAAGGAACAGAGTCTGTTGGTTCACATTGTCACGCGGGAACTGCAGGGCACGAGATTGTTCGTGGCGTACGCCTTCATCGATCTAGCTAAGCTAGTGGTGTTTTGATCGGCTCGTGAGCGAAAACGATGTGTTCCTTTACACAGAAGCCATCCCAACGGAGTGCCGTTCGTTCTGGGATTGCTACTTTATGTTATTGCCAAATTATAAGGCTATTTTCAGCTTACTTGCTTTGCTTCTGGACTAACAATACGACAGTTATGCCCAATCGCCACTGCTATGTTTGACTCATGTTGCTCGGCGAAATTTGTACTCCCAACATAGCTAACTAACCATCACGGTTGTACAGATTAAACTGCTGTCCTAATCAAGTTTGCTAGGGAAACAAACGTTTGACTAATTCTAATTTATCATATCTCTATAAACGGCTAGCTAGGATTACGTGTTGCACTGATGCTGATTCATTCACCAAAAGGTGCATAAATATCGTGGTAACCAATTTGGCATTGAGGATAGGAAAGCAAAGGTGGAACATGTATGTGTTTATATGTAGGAGCAATAAAAAGCGTGGCTTTAAAGGGAGATATTATGGATTAACAGATGGAGGCATAGAAAGGAAAGAAAGCTCCATCCATGCATGACTCATGGGAGGAGATAGATGCACATGGCTTTCTTTCTGCGCCTGTCATGTGGAGCTTTGGATGTTTGTGGAAAAACAAAAGTGCAAAGCTGCAAAGCAAAGCACAAGTGATAGTAGCGAGGGAAAAGGAAAGAAAGCCAGGTGAAATAGCTTCAGAGATATATTAGTAGTAACTAATCGTGCTTTAGTGCAATAATTATGTTCAAATATATATGTAGCTTGGGTTCACACTTCAAAGGATTGCTTGGAGCCTCTACATCCTTTGCATAACCTGGTCCTCTACTCCTCTCTTTGTCGTGCACCCGGTTGCTGTTAGTAAACAACTCAATGTTGTGAATCGTTTCTGGTTTAGCTAGTGAGCAACCGTTGTTTTATATTGCAATTCAAACTAGCAGATAGTTTGAGAGATACGTGTAAAGAGAGTATCTTCTTTGTAGGCAATCGTCCCATCGATCGTATCCTTTTCACGCACATATCCTCTGAATGATATAGATACGGAGAGAAGTGTTTACTCGCACATATTCTCTGACTGAATGATATGGAATAATTTTTCAGGGGATGACCGCGAGACATTCCCATACGGCTCTAGGAGTACTATACAAGAGCATAGATATTTATTTTCATGCGTTGCAAGCAGTAACTAATCACGAGGAACTAGTAGGTTTTATAATTAGAGAGAAGAATATCGATTAGTTACCTGAATTAGCTAGGGTCGACGTAGCAGCGCAGGAATGCGGAATCGGATCCTCCTGACCGACCTCGGGTTAGGCGGCAGCTGTAGGAAGAAGAAAGAATCAGAGAGAGTCAGAGGTTATCAGTCACGGAACGCATCTCTGTTGTTACGGGTAGCTTGCGCTGCCGACCACGGAAGGCAGAACCGAACCGATCCGAAAATGAGAGGTAAACCTCGAATATGTGCTGCGACAGCTGTGGTTTCTGGTGATTTGGTTATGCCTCTGAATTCTAGCTAGTACAAAAAAAAAATGATCATGGAAGCAAGCAAGGAAAGTTGAAGAGGAGGAGGATGACTCACATGCACGTATCGGACGGAGGAAGAAGACGAAGCAGCCCTTGCAAGGTAATGCGTTCCTTCCTGCAGGTACGCTGCCTGTGCCCGAGGTGTACGCCGGCCGCCGAGCTCAACTGCGTGCGGCTGCCAAATGGCGATGCGCTGCCTGCGTCAATGCCTTTGCCGTTTATTCGTACGAGAGGGGAGGAGGGAAGAGGTGGCGGTGGTGTTCAGTTTTATTCCCGCCGCAGCTATTTTATTACTACCGCTGCCGCTGCCGCGCGCTCGATCGGTGGATTTCCGAATGGCGAATAGTATATTTTTCCCCTTTTGGCGTGGCACGGGCGTATACACGCGTACGCAGCCACTCCGTCTCCACACACGTAGACGGGGCTCCCCCTCGTCCTTGGAATCCCAAACGCTTCTTCTCAGCTGCACATATCTCTCTGCGTTAATTTACCCCGGCCGTGCGAATATTTATTTGTTTATTTATTTGCGAAAAACGGCCGTGGGAATTGTCGCTGTACCATAACCATCGTTTGGACGCACCTACGTTTGAACGAGGTCGCACACGAGTCTCGTTCACAGAAAAAGATGTGGACCCAGTCGACAAGATAACTGAACAGATGCATGAAATATTCAAAATCTACTTTACATTTTTCATCGGAGAAAAAAATACGACGCTCAGGCCACAAGCAAAACTAGTCCACTGGCCAATACAATCGTCCAAAAACCTGCAGGTGTCTCTGTGCGGCTCGCCTCCAAGGCCTAGCCTTGGATCTTGTGACGGCCGGGAAGAAAAGAGGACGACCCATATTCCGGCGTGGTCACAATTGCACCGATCCGGCAAATTCAGACGAGCGATCGAGAAAATAGCGGCGTGGTCACAATTGCACAGATCTTTTCTTACCTTCATTCTTGGTGCCATGTGGACGGGAGCAAGATACAAAATCAGGTCTTTCTTAATAAACCCCTTTTTTTTTGTATGAGTATTGTCCGGCCGGCCGGCCGCCGCGCTGGAGACCACTCTGTTGTGTTGTGCGGATCCCGGGTTATCCACCAACGAGGACAACTTGTGAGGGCTGCCTCCCTCGATTATTGATTGGCCGGGCACTTGTCCTGGATATGTGAACGTCAGCCCGCTTGTATATGTGAACGCTGGCTAGCTCTCCCGCAAAGTGGCAAGAAGAAGAAGAAGCCAAGATCATAATAGGCTCTTCCACTCCCTGAAGTCCAAAACTCGTCTTTGGCTTCGGGGTCTTAATTTGACTCGTGCTAGTATCTGTACAAGTCCACTTAAGTTGCTGCTGATTGATGCACTTTCTGAGTAATTAAAGGACACTTCACTTTGTGCATATAAAATGAAATCTAGCCATGCATTATCGGCTGTGGCTAATTAAGTCTGACCCGTGTCCATGCACGCAGCTTAACTGGAGTAGAAGCTGCTGACCCCTCCGAAAGCCTACAGCCAGGAGCTAGGCAGCTGAAGAACCAAGGTCACTTATGTGCACATGCACTTTTTCGATTTGTTATTTAAAAAGTTTTAATCATTACACATGACTTGTGTATAGATAGGATGCACACAGTCATCACAAATTCAGCAAATAATTACATATCATGCACTTGGGAGTTGGGAGATGATAGTGCAATATCGATCGATCCACAAATATGGCCGGTGAGCGAGCAAGCAAGCAACTGACGGACCACATCGATCACTTGCAAGGAACCAAGAAAGAATCGTCACAGCAAACATCCATCTCTATTCCGTGCACACTTGTACGTGGAACACTCACCTTTGCTGCCGCTTTACACACTTGCATGAGGCACTGATCGATGGAACGTGGAGTTCAGAGTGCAGACGCGTACTTCCCAACTGAGACGCACTCGGCCGTGCGTGCATGTGGATGCATGACAAATCGAATCGGTCGATGATTTCGTGGTGTGTAGTGCGTGTGCGTCCTAATAGAAGCAAAAAAAGAAATTCAAATAGTCAAGGCGTTGGCACAATGAACATTCACCAAGTCCCAAACTAAAATTTATACTCACACAAGATATGAAACAAACTTTTCCATCCTCACAAGCCACGACGACTCCAAACGGGTTATTTCTTTCCGAAATCTTGCAGGAATGTTGAAAAATTGTACTCCCTCCGTCCCAAAATAAGTGTCTCAAAGTTGTACAAAAGTGAATGTATCTATACTTGTTTCATGTCTAGATACATCTACTTTTTGACAAATCTAAGACAGTTATTTTGGGACGGAGGGAGTATATGTTTGTGCCTAATTTTTTTAATTTTGAGAAAAAATTAATATCAGGAGCATACGCACCCGGGAATACCTCTCTCGAAGATTTTTAAACTTGAGAACCCAAGAGAAATAAACCCATTAGTATGTAGTTTTAGGCGGGCTGGCCCATCATGGACAATGCACCACTCCCTTTTCTTAGTCCAACATAGACTAGTGGATCACAAATTACCACAACTACTCTCCTGGATTTTTGTGATGTTTTTTTTTTTTGAGGAATACTACTCTCTTAGATGGGAGGTAGGAGGGTGTCCTTAATCATTTGGCAATCACCCTAGCCTATAATAGACCTCGGTGGGGTGTGTAACTCATCACTCTCACTTGAATGCATTTTAAGGGAGGGTCCAAGAACTCCAAAACCAAGGTCAGGAGAGCTCTAGCACGTGGCTTGAGGATGTTTTGCGACTCGTCCTAAGTTCGACGAGAAGTGTGCCTGGAGGCGACACTTTGGGAGTCTACGAACGACTAAAGTCCCTTCTTCGAGCTCCTCCATACGATCTAGAGTCTCATGACTAAGGATGGACAAGATCTAGGTGTGATATTTGGGAAGCCTTTGCGACAAATCCATTGTCGGCGAGAAGCTCACCTAGAGGCGACACTTTGGGAGTCTATGACGAGCAAAGCTCCTTTTCCTTTTCTTATACTAGTTGAATTGCCCGTGCGTTGCAACGACCTTTTAAAATTCTCTTTATCACTGCACATGTCTACATGATAGCACGTGAAAAACCCCGTGATGTAGAGGAACAATTCATCCAAATCTTCAAATATAAAACACCTTGATTCAAATTAAGGATTCTCCATAGTGATGTCATCTTTCTGTCTTAGCGAGCATAAACGCGGTGAATAAGCTTCTCCACTTACTTATTCATCATTCCTGACACACACAGAACAAAGTGCCTCCTGAAATAAAAATTAGTTGAAGGGTTTCCCTTGATTTCATTCATGAAATGAAACCAAACAATCATGTATGTGCAGTTTGTTACAGTCCAGGGACCAAACCAAAGTTCTTAGGAACATTTCTTTTACATTGTAATTTTTTAAGCGACAAAAACAAGAGCGACAGGAGATACATGTTCAAAACCAGTCCACGTTAGCATTTAGGAATACCAGGCGCTCTGAATCCGTCGATCATCCCCGCCAAGCAATCCGAAGTTATTCTCCAGTTTTTGCACAGCAGGCGCAAACCACGATCCAGCAGCAATGTGAATTTTTTGCACAGAGGCTTTCCACGAGTGAATAAGTCTCATCGCAAGATCCCAGCGACAGTGAGTACTTCTCCTTTTTTGCCCTGAAAACACATGTTATTCTCACTTTACAAATGGTCTAGAGAACAACGGAAGCAAAGATATTAATGCAACAATGCTTTTCCTGATGCTCCCAGTTAGCACAGTGGTTTTGCATTAAGATAATTGCCCAGGGCCTCAACACAGTAAAAAAATAGTTGTTGTATGCTCTATAACTCACCACAAAAAGGCATGTTTTGTCAGAGGTGTGACCCTGGTGTATGCCCAGGGCCTCAACACAGTAAAAAAAATAGTTGTTGTATGCTCTATAACTCACCACAAAATAGTTGTTGTATGCTCTATAATTACCCAACGATTAGTATGCATAAAAATGTTAAAATGACAAAAAAAACATGTTATAGAACCATTATGTACCTTTTTAGTTGTCCTACTCCTCCAATTCCTCTTGGACCAAATAATTTTTGGACCTATAGATTGAAAACAATTTTAGACGACTGACCCTGGTTATAAAAATTGAAGTATTAACAGCCACCAAATTGTACTTGAGTGATTGGTACCTTGGACTACACACTGAGAACTTCTTTGTAGACTATGTTCTTTGTAAACTTTGCAACGGAGTTAGACCGGCCTTCCTTTTCCTTATCTGGGACAGTAAGAATCTTCATATTACTTCTAGATGTAGCTCTAGAAAGAGCAACATAGAGTTGGCCGTGTGAAAATACCGGTTCAGGGAGGTATACACCAACATTAATTTGGTATAGTTACATAAGACAAGAATTGATGTTCAGGTGGTGCCAAAGCCAAATGCACCATAAGAAAAGTATAATTACCATCCAAAGGTCCCGCCGGCGATTGGTGGGGCACGTCCGTGAAGTCCACCATTGCAACACTGTGTCTCCATCTCCGGCTGCCAGCCTAGCTTCTCTCAACGTCGTAGGGTCTAGGCCCAAATCTCCCGAGAAATCATGCAACCAAACAGAAGGTGCACTGATAGATTAGATTAACACTAGCTAAGTGCCCGCGCGTTGCTGCGAGGAACAAAAACAAATATTGGTCAATGCTTATATTCCACAAATGCACATGTTGAGTCACATGAAACACATTGCGCAAAATCAGACGTTCACGGTTAATTTGCATCCTTAGAGCATCTCCATTAGGTGATTTGAAATAGGTTTTAATTATTTGCGCGTCCGCGATCATCCGCTCACCGGCGATCCGCCGCCATGTCGACCCCACCCACCCTCTCGGCCGATGTCGCGTGAGTCCCTAGCCCCATTACCGTCGTTGGCGGAACCCATCTCATCCCTCTCGCCGTTGTTGCCACCGCCGCCATCACCAACAATGGTAGGCGTGGTGGTTTTGCGCCTCCACGGGCAACCACCGCGGCCAGGCAGAGCAGGAAAAATGTCCCCGCAACAAAGGCACCACCCCTCCCTGATGTGATGATAAAAAAATGAAAACAACCATCCACCCCTCCCTGATGTGAAATGTCCAATAGAAAAAATTTCATTACAATTCCAAAATGCATAATGGACCGATGCAAATAGATTAGGCCAACTAAAAGTTATCACATTCATGGCGCTCCCGATGCATAGCTGATAGCTGAAGTCACCAATGCATTTTTTCATTCATTATATTTCAGATTTTCCCGACCTTCTAGAAAAACACATGGTATGTGTGTTCTAGATAGGTTGCTAGAAATAGGTTGATAGACGCTAGAGAAGGTCCTGCTGGTATACAGTTATATACCATAGATGAGTCTACAACAACTTCTTTATCTGAAGAACATAGATGAGTGTTGATTTAAAGACGATCGATGGCTAACGACGACACTTTCGCAGATGCACACATTGCCAACAATCTCGGAGATATTGATGGCCGGTCATTGAGAACACTTCGGTAGCCAGGACGGGATGCAGGTTATCAAGTAGAATTAGATGGATGCAGGAGAAGCTTATGTCGTGATGCACAGGCGCTGATGATGTTGATCTCGTCGAAGTGATGTAGAAGAGAGGCCGACAAACGATTGGTGGTAATATGTTACGTGCGTCAAATTGGTTAGAGAAAAACGAAGGTTTGTACGACATATGTTTTGTTGGGATCCGCTGGCGAAGGAACGATTTAGGCTAGTAAGGATTTTTTTTTCCTGATTGCATTTATGTTGCGTTGAGATATTAAGGTAAGATAAGATTTTTGTTTTGGTAAATAAGGAAGTTGAAGGGAGTGAATGATTTTGGCAATGATTTGATGCCCTAGTGCTATTCGCCTGATTGCTTTTTTTAGCTGTAATGAAGGGGCTGGCGCGACGCGATGGTTTTATGGGCCGGGCCAGGTAGCTGTAGCGAGGGGGCGATCGAGGGCAGGGAACGACGTGCGGGCGGACCACGTCGATGGAGAGATGGTTCGCTCGGCGACGTACGAACGACCAACTCCCATTTAATAGTAAAGATTTCTTACTATCTATACATTCAAACAAAGCACTTATAGGGCCTATTTGGATCACGGAATTGAAAAACACAGGAATAAAAAAACACATAAATCTCACGGGTGTAACTGCGTAAAACAAAGAAGTGTAAAACACAGAAAAATTACAGTGCTAGTCATTTGGATGAAACGCAAGAAAACATAGAAAATTGTCTCGATCCAAGATTGGAGCGAATGTTAGAGGTCGTTTGGCATCCATCAATTCGACCTGGAATCGCGGAATTCAATTACGATTCTAACACCTGCGTCGTTTGGCTGCCACGGAATTAGACCGTCATTTTGCTGGAATCGTGACGCCCCCGTCTGCAGTACGTTGATCCAGACCGAATGATGCACTTTGGGCCTTTAGGAAAGAGCGTTGTGTTGTAAAGCCTCTTTTTGGGTCTGTCTGCCTTCTTCCCAAATCCACGGACCTCCTCCCGATCCTGTCCGCCTCCACCTCGCCGCCTCCATCCGCCTCCGGTAAGCGGCGGCCGACGAGCTCCTCCTTCCTTCCTCAACACCTTGCTCACTTCCTTCCTCTTCTGCTTTTCTTGTCTGCAGTTTCGCGACGGATCTTCCACACCGTGGTCCTCTTCCCGCCTGCCCGACGAAGACCCACCTCCAGTAAGCGGCCGACGAGCTCAGCCATCTTACCTCCACGGCAGGCAAGTTTCCTCCTCCGTCTCTTCTCTTTTCAGTCCATAATGCTAACACGAAGCCACGAAGGCACTTTTCAGTCCACACCCCACATCATTCTTCCTTCGCGATAGGACTCGTTCCCCTCTTCGGTGCGCTCGGAGCAGCCAACCACAGAGCCCCACGGCAGGCCGGCGATAGAACATCCCCTCTTGCCCCGGTAGTCCTCCTCTCCTGGTTCATGCTTGTCTCGGTTTAAATTCCAAATTCCGCTAAATTCTAGTTTTGGTACTAGCTCGTTCTAGTTTCTGGTGTGGGTGATCTCGCCTCTCGGGCATAGCCTGCGCTTTCGATCGGCAACTGTAAGGAGGCGCCTCCCGTTTTTATTCTTGTTCTGTGTTCCCCTGTGCTGTGCTCACCGACTGTTTGATGAATTGTGTTAATGGTGCTGCGTGCCCGCTTTACTTCCGGCCCTTGTTCTATGCACACGAACTATTTGGTAAGTGCTGCTACGGGGCTGCGTGTACTCTATGTGCTATGAGCAGTAACTGTTTGATGAAATGCTCACCCGGAAACCTGTGTTGCAGTATCATGTCGTAAGCATGGGGCCTAGAACCTACTATATTCCTTAAGCCCCTGTTTGGATACGCAGTTTTGACAGAACGATTAGTCAAAACACGAGCAGGGTCTTGGACAGCGACGCAGCGGCGGCCTGCTCATCTAATTCTGCCACCTTCTTGGATGCTACCGCCGGAGACCACATCGCCTCCTCGTACAGGCCCGTCGAGATTTAAGTCCCGACTCCCGAGCACAATTGAATCCTAGACGACCCTGGCACCTGCCAGCCGGAGCACGCCCCGTGGCGCGAGCAGGCTTGGCCCGTCGCTGGGAGCTCGTACAGTCTTCCCTCCAGGTCCAAGCCATGGCCAGTCATCGGGAAGGAGAAGCTGGTGTTCGTGCAGCTCTAGGGCTCGTCCGGCAATGGCAAGCGGCTGCTTGTCGGTGTCAAGACAGCGCTCGCCTTCCACCGTGGCCAGGCGCGGTCCACGCGTACCGACTGGGTCATGCACGAGTACCGCATCGCCATGACTTGTAGAGCTGTGAATGGGCCTCGCCGCCGCTGCGCCCGGCGCAGCCAATGAGTTGTAGAGCCACGAATGGGTCCTCTGCCGGGTCTCGCTGAAGAACAGAGTCGACCGCCGCGTCCATCGCGCACCGTGCAGCTGGTGCCTCCTCTGTACCTCTCCTTGTACGTACGGTTTTGGTACCATGATGACGAGAATTCCAGCACCAGCTTGATTACGACTCCATCCATCCGAACAAATCTCCATTAAGCAGCTGCGACATCCGTATCAGCTGTAACTTGCAAGCATCTGAGCTAAGCTGTGTGGGGAACGAATGCCATGAGTGTGGCGGCCGTTATCGTCGACCACACTCCCGAGATTACCTTGCCCGTGTACAGCTGCTACAGGCGTCGGAGTGATCGGCGTCAAGAACCTTGTGAGCTCGCGGCGCACCGGCGCGGTGGATTGTCTGTGGACGTGGTGTGAAGCTCAGAGAGTAAACGAAGGGGGTGGAACGCTGGAGAGGTCGAGGAAGAGGATACCCCGTGAGCAGGGTAAGCCGAACATGGCACGATCTAAAACCAGTTTAAGGATTTCCTGACCCAAACGTGGTTTTTCACGTGCTTGTTCCTAACCGAATTATTAGTAGATCCAGCTTTCCAAAAAAACCTACCGAAAACGCGTTTTTTCTAAAACATGGGGTAATCCTCTCTATCCAAACAACCACTAAACACATGTAGATGTAACTTCATCACGTATTGGGAGGAGGTTACATAATTCAACTGCATATACTCATCCAAACACCAGGACTGAACGAAAACAGCGGCGGAGCCAGCGTACAAAACCTGTGGGGTCAGACATCAAACCGTGGACAATTTTTACCCTATCTTATTTTTTTACAAGAATGCACACATGTATTAACAGGATTTGCTAAAAAGCTGTGGGGTCAGCTGACCCCACAGCTTGTACGTGGATCCGCCACTGAACAAAATTGTGCATGTTCTTGTAAATAGTGGTCTATACCATCAGACGCTTGTGGGAAGAAATGGTTTTATCTGTAATTTCCAGTTCAAGTTTTAAAAGCGAAGGGTAGGATCTGTTTAGTGTTTTGTACTTTAGTTATATATATATGTAATTGTTTATAGATTAGAAAGCCATTTTCAAAAGCATTGCTGGATTCACTTTAAGCATTAATGTGGCGTGTGCCTGAATTGTTTTGCTATATGTCAGGTTGGTCTTCCCAAATTATATTTTGGCTTTTGCTACATTGAGCTCTTCCGGTCTTGGAAATGGCTGCACCGAAGCCCATTACTAGGCTCATTTCTCACGTCATTCTTGATCTGGATGGTACCCTCTTAAATACAGGTGACTGGGTGTTGCAAAGTTTTCCTGTACTCTGAGTTGATCTTTCCAAGTTAATTTCTGAATTTCATCTTTGCTAACTTGTTTGTACCATTTGGCAGATTGCGTCGTAAGCCAAGTGCTGAAACCATTTCTTGTAAAAAATGGGAAAAAGTGGGATAGTAAGAAAGCCCGCAAATTTGTTGGAAAGACACCTTCTGAAGCTGCAGCAGTTGTTTTAGAAGATTACGGACTCCCTTACTCCACCGAAGAGTTCCTCTCTATGATTACTCCAATGTTCAGTGAGCAGTATGTCGCTGGAGCCTCTTTGTAGTTCTCTTTATTTTGCAAAATGCATGTTACCATGCTACTTCAGTGGGACATATATTCAGATTTTGGCCCCATCTGGCCATTTCGTTGATGAAGTAGATTGGTTATTTCAGTTTTAATTGTGCATGTATATGCTTTCCTGCCAATCTACTTTCTCCCTGTATTTTCTTTTGAATTACTGCATACCCTTGGTAGCCTGCTTTTTGAAAATTTCTCTCATATGCTGCTACTAGAAATCTTAAATCATGCCTTGCTGAGGTGTGCCTATGTTCTTGTGTTTGCATCTGCATATGCACATGTTATCCATTAACATCTGCATGCTTGGCTGTACTTGTACTGAATAATTCGTGGAAACGATAATAGGTTGACTTTAATATTCTGTGTTTTATTAGTACATGCGTAAGTTATGCTACTTGCATGCTCCCTTACAAGCCAGCATCCGGTATTACCATTAGCAGTTACAGTGCAAGAAAGAAATTTCACTATTTATGTCTAGTATGCTTTGAAATTGCGCATTGAAATTGGCAAATCACCGTAGAAGGAATTCTACAAATGAGTAGCAGAATGATGTTCATTAGTTCTTACCTTAAGCTCCTTCAATTCAATTTAACTCTGGGTATAGTTCAGAAAGTACTTCAATCGAAACTAAAAAGAAATTTACTCATTCTAATGGTTATGGAAGCATGTGTAAAGTCCTTCATGACGATTTTCTTGCAGTAACTTATGTCAAGGTTGTCATTGGTATTGGGCATGATGAGAAGTAGTAAAATTTTCTCATGCTGTAATGCGCAAATTGTCCTGAAAAGAACTCCAATATATTTTTCAGTTGCGATTGTATTCCTTGAGATATATGAGTAGCATATAAAAAAATTGTATCGCAGATGGGGCAACATAAAAGCTCTTCCAGGAGCTAATCGGTTAATAGAACATTTGAAGAGTAACAGGGTGCCAACTGCTGTAGCTTCCAACTCTTCAAGATCAAACATTGATTCCAAAATTTCCTGCCACAAAGGTACCCTTTTCTGGTTTCCCCTGTTTCAGAGAAATCTGAAAATTTCATATTCTTCTTTGTATTTAGTTCAATAATATATTAATTAATTCAATCTTATGATCTATAGGATGGAAAGAGTATTTCTCTGCAATTGTGGGTGCAGATGAAGTAGAGAAAGGAAAGCCATCCCCAGATATGTAAGGCAGTGTGCTATATAATGTTTTCATTGCTGTTACCCTATAGATTTGTCATATTTATCTCTAGTTGCTCATCTTCTGCTCTTGTGGTGATATTCAAGATTTTTGGAAGCTGCAAAAAGAATGAACGCTGATCCTTCAAATTGCCTAGTAATTGAGGATTCCTTGTAAGTTTAGCCTTGGCTAACTTTTGATTATTTATGTTAATGTTGTGTGCATGGAAAGTTTACCTATTTACATTATGTCATCATCTGCAGTATAGACATTATTTGGTTGAATACTTTTTATGGAACAGAGTTTCATGTTTTGAAATGCCTGGATGGGCATGGAATTTTGGTTTTCATTTCTCAAAGCTACATGTGTGGCTCCGTGCAATGAAAACGTAGTTTCAGTAACCATTTGATAGTGATGAAGGCGCGATGCCCTCATCAGATAGCTGATGTGAAAATCAAGTAATGTATTTCTTGCTTTATTATAAGAAGAGAACATTGTCCGTATTTTGACAGAGATAATTTCTTATATGACTGGTCTTCCACATCATAACAGCCTACAGTGGTACTACTTGATTAAATCACTTAGTAATATTAATTATAAATCTATGCAATTGTCCACAACACAGAGAATTTTGAATGATGCAGATGCATTGCTGTTCCATATACTTTGTTCTGTAGATGTACTGGGTTTACATCCACCACCTGTATAATTGTATTGTTTTCTGATCTGCACTCACATTACTGGTTTCGAAATTTATAGTTTAGGCTGCAGTTTGATAAACCATATAACCTTTAATATTGTCAATTAATGATTGTGCCAGGCCAGGTGTTTCTGCTGGTAAAGCGGCAGGAATGCATGTCATAGCTGTACCTTCGGTATCCAAAAAGACTGATGAATTCAGCTCTGCTGATGAGATTATCAACTCCCTCCTTGACTTGAGGCCTGAAAAGTGGGGTTTGCCACCCTTTAATGATTGTATGCTCTAATTCTTGGGAATATCTGTCCATCATTCTCAACATTATGGCATACTCAATGAATCTGTTTTTAAACTTTTTACGCAGGGATTGAAGGTACCTTACCAATAGAGCCGTGGTTTATTGGTGGACCTGTGATCAAAGGATTTGGCCGTGGTTCCAAGGTACTAGGCATACCAACAGGTATGGTGGAACATGCAAATGAAGATAAATTTCACTAGCATGTCTTACAGCCTCTGAAGAGTACAACGTGACTTCACATGCTATCACTTCTATAATTGGTTTTTTCATGGTATTATGTTATTTGTGTTGTTCATTGATGGACCATTTTTGTTCATTTGTGTTATTAGTTCTAGCTGTCCTACTTCTGAATACCAGTTCTGTGTTTTGAGTTACTAGAAAAGCTGCTAGACAAATCAACGCATCTCTAAGTCTAGCTGACACTGTAAGATACGTCAACTGTTTCATGCTGAAATGGATGATATTTAGCCACGCTGATTTCTTGTTTATATCCTTTATTTCCATGATAATGCATTTCTGAATCTACTTAATGAACCAAGTTAACTATGCATGCATCAACCTAATTAGTAGATAAGATCTGTAGAAATGTTATAGGAAAACCAGTTTGACATAGTAAAAAAGAGACCACTGTAACACTGGCAAATTCATCCCATCTTGGATGCAATACATCCTGTTGTAATTAAAATACTCCCTCCGATTCATAATAAGTGTCACAGTTTTGAACTTACCCCAGCTCAAAACTGTGACACTTATTTTGGATAGGAGGGAATATATATACTCTACTAGTTCACATTTTTGGTTTCCTTAATAGCAGTATACTCAATTTTTCTTCCTGATCACTGATAATTTTTATATTCGTCTGTCTTGTAGCGAACTTACCTGCAGAAAACTTTTCCGACATACTGTCAGAGCATACATCTGGTGTATACTTTGGCTGGGCTGGGCTTCCAACACGAGGCATATATAAGATGGTCATGAGCATTGGCTGGAACCCTTATTTCGACAACACAGAGAAGACTATCGTGAGTACTCTCTACACAATCTGTTCCATGCTTAGTTGTATTATTTTGCTCTTAAAAACATTGATTTCAGGAACCGTGGTTGCTTCATGGTTTTGACGAGGACTTTTATGGAGAGGAGCTGCGCCTTGCTATTGTTGGGTACATACGACCTGAGGTAATCGAGGACCAAACAGCATTTATACTGGCAAAAGTAAGTTTCATTTTACTAACTTGTGGCATTGCCTCTCAAATGCTTAGGCCAACTTTCCTTCACTCGAGAGCTTGATAGAGAGGATTCATGAGGATGGGAGGATAGCAGAGAAAGCCCTAGATTTACCGGAATATGCCAAGTACAAAGACTCGCCATATCTGACAATCCCTTCGCAGCAGGGCACCATTGCTAATGGGAACGAGGCAGAGCAAGAGTAAGTGACCAGATGCTTCGAGGTGCCTAGAGAGAGGCTGGCGCTCATTCCCCTATCGGCCTATCCTTTTGTGAACTTTGTCCCATCAGTGATCCTATTGTCTACTGCATAAAAACCCAGAGCTTCCCATTTTATAATTTATACTGCGTGAACTGTGAAGATGGTACCTTCTCAGCTGAGTTTGTAAACTTTACCATCCTAGCAGGTTGTTACTTCATAGCTTATTTTATAGAGTAATAATCAGCAGCTTGGAACAAGACATGGAAAAACGCACGCGTGTCGAAATTAACTTGTTGGGTCAACCATGACGAATAAGCAAGATCCAAGTTCTTATCTCACTTCATAGAAAAAAGTTCTTACCTCACTTATCACCCTCGTTGATCCAAAACTAAGAACTTTAAGCTGCAGATAAGGCATCTTTGATCTGCGTATTCCAACAATGAATAGGAAAAACACTCATTCTAAATCTACAAATTTCTGTATGTGCTAAATTTTGTTTGATTTCATCACAGAATTAACAAAGGATTCTTACCAAGAGGTTTTGTTTAAATATATTTAAATTTGAATTATAGTGACATTTTATGGGATTCAATCCTACAAACCAGACACCGTGGGAACAAATTCTAAGAATTGGAACATTCCAAAATTTATTTGTAAATTATTTAAATCAAAGAGCCCCCAAAAAGTTAAATGGAGAGGCGAGAGCAGCGGCCAACAACTTAATACACATGCAACACGGGTCCGACCCCTTTGCTTAGATTTTTCCTTATTCTAGGTGGTCACAACTGTATCTCTTGAAAATATAGAAATTTAGCATATGATTTAATTCGCGAAAACAGTAAACAAATCATGACTAGAATAACAAGTATTAAACTAATCATGTGATCTACTAAAACAACAGATAAACAGATCGAATCTAGAGAAACTACACAAGCAGAAAGAGAAAGACATGTACTGACCAGCAGCGGAACCGTTAGTGTTCTGGTTGTCAGCCATGAAGAGGTTGCCGATGTCGGAAAGAAGTCGTCGTTGGGAAGTACTCGATGCCAGTAGTCGCGCGAGTGCGCTCCCCAAAAACCTGATCGCCCATCTCCCGTACAGGGTCACAAGAGGCGGGGTAGGCATCGGCTCGGCGAGATTCCCGCAACCCGCGACGCGGCGCGTCTTGACGAGGCGAGGCGAGTCGTGGCGAGGTGGGCGGCGAAGGAGGAGCGCGTGTGGAACACCTCCCTTCACTTCACACCAGCTCATACTAATGGGAGAAGAGCTCACCTTATAAGGTGATGCAACTCTCTCTAAACTAGCAATATGAGACTAAACATTAGTCACACACACAGTCAAACACGAATGGGCCAAATGAGAATTTTAGAATTTAATTGGGCTTTAGGCTGTGGCCCATGTACAAGTCCATCAAATTCCAACAATCTCTCACAAAGTCTCATTGGCACATCTCATCATTGAGTTCTGAAACATTGTTTTATATACCGGTGCTTAGTGGAGACTATTAAGTTGAACTTCCACTTAGAAACTTATCTACACTAGATCACAACTTGAATAGTGGACTATGCCTTGAACTACAAGTTTGCTGCAAACTAGTTTCACACAAATCCTTGACCGATACTGGGCTGCCGCAAGGCTTCCCGCGGGTGAGCTTATGCGTCATACTCTAAGACCTTTCATGAGTTTATTAAAAACAACCAACTCTCACGGATTGCGACGTTTAACAGTTAGACTCATATAGGTGTATTCCTCAAGAGATGTTTTGCAGGACAACATCTATGTTTATAAAAGTAAGCCACTTGGAACACATTAAGATAAATATCAACCTGCCATGCAGATCAGGAGAGTATTGCATCTTCACGGAGTGGGAAAAATAATGTATGGATACTCTCCTCCCATCTGACCAACAATTTGTCTCTCACTTCTAATTCACGGGATTTCCGATCACATAGAGTGGTTTACCACTGTGGACAACTCATACCGTGGATCTCAAACCCATCTCCCTCAATGCACCGTCGATCACATTACGTGATAAACCCTTTGTGAAGGGATCTTCCAAGTTCTTAAACGTTTGGATATAATCCAACGCAATAATTTCGGAGTTTCTCAATTTTCTGACAGATTTTAATCTCCTCTTCACATGCCTTGATGACTTCAAATTATCTTAGAACTTTTAATCTTAACTATCACAGTTTGATCATCACAGTTCATAAGGATAGCGGGTATTGGTTTTTTAACCACATGTAAGTCCATCAAAAGCTCACGAAGCCACTCTGCTTCAACAGTGGTTGTGTGTAACGCTGTGAGTTCTGCTTCCATAGTTGACCTCGTTAAGATGGTCTGCTTGCAAGACTTTCAAGAAACAGCGCCACCATCGAGTGTAAACACATAACCACTCGTGGCCTTAATCTCATCAGCATCAGATATCCAGTTTGAATCACTATACCCTCCAGTACCCTCGGATAGCCGGAGTAGTGAATTCCATAGCTCGCAGTGCCTTTTAGATAACATAACTCTCTCAAGAGCGTGCCAATGATCATCTCCCGGATTAGAAATAAACCGGCTCAACTTGCTCACAGCAAAAGAGATGTCAGGCCTCGTGGCACAAGCCAAATACATAAGCGAGCCAATAATCTGAGAATATCTCAGCTGATCCTTAGCACTGTGTTGATTCTTTTGAAGCAACACACTAGGATCATATGGCGTCGGAGAAGGCTTGCAGTCGTCATACTTGAAACGACTCAAGACCTTTTCCACATAGTGAGACTGAAGTAATGTAATCCCACCATTACCATCTCTCAGCAGCTTGATGTTCAAGATAACATCAGCTACTCCTAGATCCTTCATCTCAAAATAGTGAGATAAGAAATACTTAACCTCCTTAAGCTTGGCATCCATTCGGGAAAGGACTTCTCTCGACCTGATTCGTCAAAGGCCGCCAGTGCCCAATAGACCCACCATGGGAAGACAATCAATCTTCATCTCCTCCAAGAAGTCGACTAGACACCGCTAGAACCAAGGGGTGGGCAGAGAAACTAATGACTGAGACTAAACCAAAATGACCTAGACCGAAATGAGCAACATCATTCAGAGGGAGCCACCTCGCCAAGGTCGTCAACCCGCCACCATGATGCGTCCCACGAGATCGTGCATGATTGATCGTGTGTCCACTCAGCTCGTACCTGGTGGGTGTCCGCTTGCATGAGGTTGCACTATGTGTCGGCCTTAAATTTTGTGAGAGTTTCACTTCTCCCGACAACCGCGCCAACTAGGTATGCAAAATGTGTATATCTCGGTTGTGCACCGAATCTGATACTCAAAGATAAATAGAGCTCGTCCATAAGGGTTTAAACACTAACCGAGTGTTAGATTTGTGCAACCACCATCCTAACCAAGTAAGATCGGCTCGGTAGATGGTTCCATTGTTTCAACAGCGACGGACAACATTTATTTTGAAGATCAGCACCAATAACAATCGTATACATGTGAATGAAATGTTTGGATCGCACGAGGATCAAAATCTGTAAGAATCATGCAGCCCAGATCTAGGCCCGTCGGCCCCATCTGGGTCACGGCGGGCCGGCTTGACCTGCGGTGCGTTTTGCAGATGAAGGGGAGGTGGAGGATGCAGGTGCAGCGGCGACTGCGGCCGACCATGTTGCAGCGTGACGGCGAGCTTCATGGGCCCGGATCCGCCCGGATCTAGGCCCGGCCGGACTCTAGTAGGACTGGTATGCCCCCGTGGGGGGCTTTACGGGTCCGCTGGGCTCGACCGGACCTGACGGAGACTGGTGTGCTCTGCTATCGCGTCCGGTCGACTACCGTCTTTGGCGGTGGAGGTTGTTCCCTCCCGCTCGGCTGCGGTACTGCTGACCCCGGTTCATACACATCATCTCCGTCTTGCAGACCTCGTGACGGCTACTTCGGTGAGACGACGACGTGACTTCGGATTCGTTGGCGCATGGTGGTGGGCGGCTAGTCTGCTGGTGTCCTATGCCACAGATCGACCGGGTTGTGGATGGGGTTTCTCGGGAGAAATCCTTGTCGGTTCGTCTGACACCGACGCGGTGCCGCCTCGGGTGGCATCTTCCTTCCTGAAGGGTGTCGTGACTACCCTTCGTCCGCTTCCCTGTGCCGGGGAAACCCTAGGACCTGATGGTCCGGGCAGCAACATGGCTTTCCTTCTTGAAGGTGCTGCTTGGTACTCGTCGATTGTGTTAGCTAGGAGCGTGGTGGTTCTTCTTCGGAGAGGGTGCAGCGATTGCGGGTCACCGTCTTAGTCAATCCGCCTATGTTTCCATCTTTTTTTCTCTTTTCTTGTCTTTGGGTGTTTGGGTGCTGCCGCCCCATCATTTCGTGTTTGTCGGTTGTATCGATGGTTGCTATATTTATATAGCGGGGCTACAGCTTATTTCGTCAAATATTCCTCTCATTCCCAAACGGTAATATGATCAAAAGAGGGGCCCTGATCAGAACCAGCAAAAGGTGCCTAACGGTCGTCTCGGACGCAAAGGGAGCGATGGGATCAGGTTATGATCGCCATTCTTTTTTCCTCTCAAAAGAAGCAACGGCTGACCTGAACGACCGACCAGTGTGTGTAGTGTGGTGGCACAAGCATTCAGTAATCACCACATCGCATGAGCTTCAAAGATAAGTTTAATACTACTAAAGTGAGTGTTGCTACGAAAGCAAAATGTTACTTAATTCACTATCGTAGTCACAGCCTTTTGGCCATACTTTGGATTGGAATGGTTAGAACAGTAGATAATTTGGATTGGAATCAAAGGTCCTCCATCTCTGCTCCTTCTGAGACCGGCAGATATTCCAACTTACCAATAAAGGAATCTAATGAAAACATTAACAACCGGAGTAGAACAACAGGAAGAATTAATTAGTGCGTTGCAGACTTGCAGTAAACAATCAGGAAAGCAATTCGCAAAAAAAAAAAAAAAACAGGAAAGCAGCAGCCGCAGAACTCAGGGTTAAAAAAATCCATGTGGACTGTTGTTGCTTCTGGAAGAATTCTCCAGGATCAGATGTTTCTTGGGAAGAAAAAAACTTATCCTGGCAGGATTCTTCAGAAGCAAGCGAGCACATGGCAACAGGATCTCGCCGGCACCTCGGCCATGCCTTATCAGAACTAAAGACAACAGGTAAACCTAAAGAAAGTTGGACCGACCACACATACTGTTGTGGCATTGGTAGATTCTTTTGTCAATGTCCTTCAAAAGCTATGATGCAAATTTTACGTCTACAGTACCAACATTCTGCTACTGTAGGACAAATGAAATGGGAGATCACCCAACAACTGTAGCACCTGACGCAGGCCATTGGTTTTAGACTAATTCTACAATGATCTTGGAAGAGTAACATAGCCTAAATCCTCTCAGTGGATAGAATCAGAATCAGCTAAACTAGGCAGAAAGTTGGTATCAAGCAAGAGGTCTATGACTATGAGAAGCCCTTCAAGTTTCAGAAACCAAACAGGTATTTTCCTTGATTCTACAGAGACACCATAAGCAAAAACCACCATATGTTTCTCATCTTGCCACTCTGGCAAAGTGCAAAGTTCAATATGTAGTGAAAGATCACAACACAGGAACAGGGAAGAGGAAACAAAGGAGAACAAATGGTCAAAGTGAGTGGATTGCAAGTTTGCAACACTAACAGATGCTAATACGTGATGAGAGGATATCTTTAAAATGCGCACTAAATAATATAAGAATTGAATAACCAGAAGTAACTGGGATACATTCTGAACGAAATGACACTCTGAATTTTCTTGTTCTAAACTTATGCCTGACTGAATTTAACTAAACTGAACTGAACTTATGCTTCTCTCTATACATCTCATATATATCCCTGCACCTACAGTCCACTCCCCAAATCCTCTTCTGTCCCTCTCAAACTCTTATTATTCACAACCAAATTGTCCATCAATCTGTAGCCCAATTCCTCCAAAGCCCAATCTTCCACCTCCAATCCCTTTCAACACCACAAGTCCACAACACAAATTGCCCCAATCGATACTGATAAATCATAATCGAGAAAAGTTCCGCGCACCTGGTGACTATCTTCACGACAGTAGCCATCAATCAAGAACACTAGCAACTAAGCATGACAATGACCACGTAAATTGATGAACTTGGTATCCATCGATGTAGGCATGGAGTGAGAGCAAAACCATGTATTCCAAGAAACAATCTATCACTGCCGCTGAGGCGGTGGTGGTGATCCATATTCTGCCCAGGAGACTGGTGGCAATGGGTCGGGGTTATAGGGTGGCGGTGGTGGTGATCCATATGAAGCCTGGGAGACTGGTGGCAATGGACCAGGGTAATAGGGCGGCGGTGGTGGACAGGCACAGGGTGGCGGGGGTGGCAATGGAGGGCACGATGGATGCGGATGCGGTGCAGGAGGGGGCGGCGGTGGGTGGTGGACTGGCTTTGGAGGCGGTGGTGGGTGGTTTGGCGGCGGAGGTGATGGTGGTGGCGGAGACGGCGGTGGAGGTGAAGGTGGGGGTGGTGACGGTGGCGGTGGAGAAGGTGGCGGTGGAGATGGCGATGGCGGAGGAGGTGATGGAGGCGGCGGTGATGGTGGAGGTGGAGAAGGCGGCGGCGGGGATGGCGGTGGCGGGGGCGGCGAGGCCGGGACGAACGGCTTGCATTGGAACGCCGCGCAGTTGGCGGGCGGACGGGCGTAGAATGCGGCGCACTGCTGCGTCGTCCGCTGGGCGGGGCGGTTGGGCAGGCAGTTGTCTCTGTCGCTGTCCCGGGGCACGACGCGCGCGCACGCCGGCGGCTCCCCGGTGAAGAAGTTGTAGGCGAAGGTGAAGTTCTTGAGGCGCGGCAGGGCGCAGACGGCCTGGGGAATCGGCCCCGAGAGCAGGTTGTGCGCGACGTCGAGCTGCTCCACCTTCCTGAGCCCCGCCACCTCCTGCGGCAGCGGGCCGGCGATCTGGTTGAAACTCACATCAAGCACCGTGAGCTCTCGCAGGCGTCCGATCTCCGGCGGCAGGCAGGAGCTGATGCCGTTGTTGATGAGCAGGAGCTCGTTGAGCGTGGCGGACATGTTAGCCACGCTGGCCGGTAGGCACCCGCCGAACGAGTTGTGCGCGAGGACGAGCGCGGAGACGGGCGAGTTGCCGACGTTGTCCGGGATCCGGAACCGGAACCGGTTGTGGTTGAGGAAGATGGCGTCGAGCGGGCGGTCGAAGAGCGCGGCGGGCACGCCGCCCTCGAACTCGTTGAAGCGGAGGTCGAGGAACCGGAGCGCGGGGAGGTCGAGCACGACCTCCGGGAACTTGCCGACGAAGCGGTTGTTGCTGAGGTCGAGCTCGTGGAGGAGGCGGAGCTTGCGGAGCGTGGCCGGGAGCACGCCGCAGAAGCGGTTGGAGTTGAGGTGGAGCAGCGCGAGGTCGGCGAGGAGGCCGAGCTCAGGCGGCAGGTACCCCGCGATGTCGCCGTGGTTGAGGTCGATCCCGGCGACGGCGAGGATGAGTGGGTCGGAGGGGAGGGGCGCGCAGAAGACGCCCGTGTAGTTGCAGACGCCCGGGCCCGTCCAGTCGGCGGTGAGGCCCCGCGGGTCGGAGAAGATGGCGTAGCGCTTCCAGGTCTGGAGAGCCACGTAGGCGTCCCGGACGCTGCGGCTCGGGAAGTGCCAGGACGGATCGACCTCGATTGCTGACGTCCGGACGCCCCCTCCGTCGCCGGAGAAATCCAACGCCGCAGCCCCGCCGGCACAGGCGGCGGCGAGGACGGCGAGCAGGAGTAGCGCGCCGCGCCTCATCGCATCTCCGGCGCAATGGCGAGATCTCCGCGCGTCCGTCCGCGGCGCAGAGGAAGAGCAGGTGAGTGGAGTGCGGAGGAAGAGGACAGAGGTGAGCTATAAACGCGCACACAGCTCAAGGCGAACAGGCAGGGAAGAGAAGGAAGGTGGGGCCCAGGTGGGGTTTGTTGTGGCGTGGTAGGGGGTACGTGTAGCGGAGGGAAGGCGTGGCAATGGCGGGTGCGGCGGCGGAGTTATGGGGGAGCGGGAGCGTGACGGGGCTAGGGGTCCCCCGCGCTTCTCTCCGGCTTCGTGACCGATGCGCGGCGCGGAGTGGGAGAGGAGTGAAAGTAGCGCAGAGGTTTGAACTGGGAAGCGAAACCCTGGATGGGCCCGTGGCCGCGTTGTCCACTTCAAACTGCCCGAATACCGGCAGGCCTTTTACCTTTGGAGACACGAGTAAAGCAACATAGTACATACAATAAACTAACATCCGCTAAAAAAAAGTACTACCTCCGATCCATATTAGTGGGCACAACTTTATCTAGATACACATGTATCGGAGGGAGTACAACAAACTAACAAAATCGAAATAAAAGTGAAAAACAAAGACATATTCAGCATCTCCAACTATACCGGGTCATACCTCGGGCCGAGCCAGGCTTTGGGCCGGGCCGAGAAAAGCCCGATGCAGACAACTCCGGCCCAAGCCTGGCCCAACCAAAAAGCCCGACAGACCGACGGGTTGTCTGGCCGCGGGCCGGGCTTCTTCCTGGAACATCAAAGAAATGCAAAGCACAGGCCCGATCTAGAGCAGTCGTCAGGACTAGATTTGAGGCCCAAGCCAGCGATTTTTGGGTCGGGCTTCGGGCTGGGCTTCCCATTGTCAGGTATATCTCCAACCGGAACCAATTCCTCCTATATGTTTGGATTATACATCGCCATTTCTCGGGCCGGGCCTAAAAGCCAGACGCACAAAATCCAGGCCCGAGCCTTGCCTCGGCCTGACTGTCAGGCCGTAAAAATCGGGTCCGAGCCCGAAAAAGCCTGACTAGCCCTGATCGGACCGAATCCGGTTGAAATATTGTTTATGGTAACCTTGGCCCGACAGGAGTAATGGCCTGAATATTAGACCCGAGCCCCGACCCAATCTGCAAGCATGTCTTGGCCCCGCACTAGATTTTTGGGTCGGGCCGTCCGGGCCAGGCGGCCCATGTCTAGTATATATTGGATGGACAGACCAAAACACGAGTCGAATTGAAAAACTCTAACCAATTGGAACACGAGTCGAATTGAAAAACTCTAACCAATCGGACCACCATACCTACCCCAAAAACCCAAATCGTGCATCACCCCCATACCCAACGCATAAGTGTGATGGAAATGGGGCTGCCATCCTCACCTCGGAGGCCCAGATCCAATTGTCGGCTTGCCAGGATGAATGCGTCCGCAGATCGGGCAACTCCGACGCTGGAGCCAGCCAAGTGTCAGGCATGCCAGAGTGAATGCGGCCGCAGATCAGGCAACTCCTACGCCGAAGCCAGCCAAGTGTCCAGCATGCCGCATGTTCGTCCCTTCGCATCTCTTTATCATCGGATCTATTTAATTAAGATCATAATATAATCGTGAAACTTGATGGTTAAATGACGGACCAAAAACCATCAAGAAGGAATTTTCTAGTCCATCCATGAGGATATGTTGTTGTACAAATTTGATTGGCCACAAGCATGTATTTCGTTGATTAGACAAAAACCTCACATTTTTTAGGAAAAAATCTATAAATATTCTAATGAACTTATGCCTACAATCGATACCACGTATACCGAGATTTTTAAAATATTATTTTAATACAAAATTCAAACTAATACACTAATTAAATCAATTCCAAAAATAATACACCACCGATCGGAGTGGTGCTGATTTACATTCCTATTGGCTTTACAAGATGAAAACATATTTCGTCAAGCCAAAATGTTTAGTTTTCGTTTTTTATACTTGGTTAAAACGAAAGACGCTCCATCGTGTTTTGATTTGAGATAAATTATACATGAAGTATATTTTTGTCGATGAGTAGGTTACATTCCTGTGATAGGTATCGAGTATTGTGGACGATAACTTCTTAACTTTTGACCAAAGTCCACACCATGTTTCAATGAATTTTGTTAAATTCGTCGCACTCGGTTGACCGTTTGAAAGTCCCTTTCACGATTTAATATCTCACCGTCTCCCACAACTTTTATGTTATAAATTTCTCGTTTTGACGGACATACGTATTCCATATTCCGTGCGGCATTTAGACTAAAACACATCTTCGGAGAGAGAAAATAAGTAAACCATGGGATTAATCAAACTAGCTCTCCTTCTACGTCGATCAATCCAGTCCAGTGGATTTCGTTTGCCCATGTTGCATTTTCCTCCTCTCACCTGTATATATAGAAAAAAGTGAACAAAAAAGTAGTGAAAATCCACATAATTAACCTTTTGAGCAAACTTTAATAAAAAATAACCCTAATTTCAAAAAAAAAATCTAAATCTAACCCTTTTGTGTGGCGCCCAACCCAGGGGCGCCACACTCTGCAGCGTAGCGCCGTGCGTCAGGGCGCTACAGTATCTCCAGCGTGGCACGGTGGGGCCCAAGTCGTGATGTATAGCGCCGGCGCGGAGGGCGCTATCGTTGTGAGGGTAGCGCCTTAGACCTTGGCGTTACACAAGCGTTCCTCGTTGTTAGCGTAGCTGACTTAGTCCATAACTGTCTTCGGTAATCTATCCATGATCCGTTGTATAGCTAGTGCGATCCATAGTTATAGACTTATAGGAGGTTAGTTTATGCACCTTCCAGTGCCCGTTTCCTCGTTTGGACCCGGATGGACAGCAGCACTGAGGCAGCGAGGTCGCAGCGCTCTGACCTGCGCCCGCTTGCTAGCTGGGAACGTCGCTGCCCCGGCCGGGAACGTGCACCGTGCGCTCTGTACGCGCCGCGGCCATCCGCCGGTCTCCTACGGCACCTCCTCTCCCCGACCCAGCGGCATCAGCACCTTGTCCATGTTCGACCAGTCCACGGCGTGGCGTGGTCGGTGCTCGTGTTCCAACAGGACGACATGAACGCGCGAACGTGCTGGTTTCGGCCGTCCAGATTGACGGCCAAGACCCCAACTTCAAGAGCGTGCACAGATTGAGGGCGGCGGCCGGGACAGGGGATGGGCGTGGACGTAATGCAATCGACGGGACAACACCAGTTGATTAGTCAAGCTATTTCACCGGAACGGAACACCCTCTGCATTGAAACTGATCCAGCACGAACTTGGCAAAAATGCCTTAGTACGAGAGAGCAGCAAGTCAAGCCACACGCATGCGAGGCAAGCTCTCGACGGAATCGACTGATGCAACCGGCGATTGATGTTGTATTGCTGCTGCTACCCAAACAAGATAGAACACATGAGATCTCACCCCTCCAAGGAAAGGCTCAGGCACAAGCAAAGAATTCAGATCATTCCCGAGGCTGGAGGCGGAGGAACGGATCACCAAGCTATACCTAGCTCGCTCGGTGTCGTACACTCTCGATGGCAGAGCTAGCGGCGATCCATTCATTGGAACTGTGCAGCACGGCCTGCTGCCTGCATGTGCTCCGCAGCCGCTTCGACATGGACGAGGAGACGGAGCGCTGAATGACTAACATGACGAGGAACGCTGGTGTAGCGCCGTCCGACGAGGTGCTACGCTCACAACTGTAGCGCCTTGCAAGCCGGCGCTATGTATCCGACTTGGGCCCACCGTGCCACGCTGGAGATACTGTAGCGCCCTGACGCACGGCGCTACGCTGCAGAGTGTAGCGCCCCCGGGTTGGGCGCCACACAAAAGGGTTAGATTTAGATTTTTTTTGGAATTAGGGTTATTTTTTGTTCAAGTTTGCCCAAAAGGTTAATTTTGTGGATTTTCACCAAAAACGTACTCCTACATGGGACGCCAGGCTACGATATTGACCGTTTTACCCTCGCAGGTTCCTGCCTCAGCAGTCAACGCCAACAGCAGGCCAGTAGGGTACACGGTACACCAGACCAGTACACACGGAAGAGGGAACTGTTACCGGAGGGGTAATAGAGTCATTCGGGTCACGTCGTTTTCCCAGGCAGGAGGATGACCGGGATAGCACGGCACCTGATCCATGTGCGTAGCCGGGAAGCCTAGGCCTACCTGCAGGGCAGCACGTCCGGCGCGGCCCGGCTCCGGCAGAGGGACACGTCGGCGTCAGCGCTTGCCTTTACGCCGGCTGCCCCGCCGTGCCTCCGTTCGTCCTTGATCGGGCCCAACACGGCAGTGTAGTACAACTGCAATAAGACAACTCCTGTAGTCCTGTGTGGGTCAGCAGATGGAATACCAACTGGAATCGCACGTTGATGAAGCCATGAAGGGCAGCGCTGGCTAATTAACAACTAGCTAGGGGGATTCTAGTTAGTAGGTGACTAATGAACTAGCTACTGTCTGTAGTACACATTCCACGCTGCTAGCCTAGCCCTAGCTTGGGCGATGAATAAATCTTCAGAGAAGCTCGTCCGTACATGTTCTGGAGATCAACCACGTTACGACGACATTTTTCGACGTCGTTTAAGACTCGAGCGTTCGTATCCTACTGTGGGACGTCACAAGTATGCATGGGTGTATTGAGTTTTCCAGGCTTCTGGCTACCTTTTTTTTTTTTGATAGTGGATCTTCCCGGCGTGCGATCAACAGAGATTACAAAGAATAGAACCAACGCACGCCGAAGAACAAAGAAGAAAGAAACCCAGTACAACAGCTACAAGGCCAAGAAAAAGTCAGAACCTGGAACCTTGTCTGCTGATCCGCCGCAACACCTGCTGGCAACCTCTTCGACGAAGCCGGAGAGAAAGCAGCGAGGCCGCCGCCACACCCAGAAGAGAGAGCACCCCCACTCTCACCCTGAAGAGATATGATCACTGTTTTGTATTGTATCGTACTCCGTATACGTTAGGTGGCGCCTCGCGCCTACGTACGTGAAGAGTGATGACGGAAGTGCCATTTAAGACGCCAGAGGGAGCCTACGTAGTAACGCGCGTCCCCGGCCGGATGGAGCATGGCAGAGGGGTCGTGTATAGTGACGCGCAACCTAACGATAGTAGAAGAAACTCTCTCTCCAGAACGTACCTACGTGCTTCCTAATCCTATGTACGTACAGACGCTAGCTAGCTGGACGTACGTGCATGGTCAGGTGCACGGGTATTCGGTGGATACACACGCACGATCGACCCATGCAGTTTCGATCGGTGCAGTGGTGCTCGTAGTCGTGTAGGTTGATGGACAAAAGTACAGCGCATTTCAGCGTCCCAGTATGTAGGCTCGGTTAGACCTAACTAAAGGTGATGGACGAACACGACAAAAGTGCGTTACACAAAAGGAGAATAAAACTCGCAGTTTCGTGCCCTAAAGTAGAAGCGGTTTCTTAAAACATCTCTACTCTCAGTAGACAGTCCGACGAGAACGTCATATAGATGCTATTTAAACGTCGGCATGAGTCGCCACTCTTTTGGAGCCGGCGCCCCAATAGATTCTTGCAAAAAAAAAACATAAACGACACACGAGAATTTGAACATAATTTGACCCAAATCTAGAGGTTAAACTAGGTAGAATGGGGAGTAGCCGAGAACGTTGTCCGCCGCCTCCGTCCTCGCCACCATCACCTTCATCGTCGTCATCTCGAACCCTCACGATGCTACAATCCGTCTTTCTCGTCCAACTCCTCCATCTGCGTCGACAACACGGTGGCCTTCTGCTTCAACTTCTTGCGACCGAGGAATAGCCATCCCCACGGTGGCGACAAATGTTGTGATGGTCGTCCAAGGCTCCTTGGGGATGAGGGGGGAGCCGGCGCACAAGGTGGGGGTCGTCCCCGGTCCGTGCGGGAAGAGGAGCGCGACAACATGAACAGCGATAACCCAACCGGCCTGACCCACACACCTGCGCATGCGGCAGGTGGTACGTGTCTTGCACGAGAACAACATAGAGCCTCTTTCCGCACCATCATATGCTCGCGACATTTCCACAATACGGAGCATGGTCGGCCCCTTGTATTTTCTTTTATAAAAACTAGTAAAAGGGCACGTGCAACGCACGTCAACAAGATAATTATGTGTATATTGTGTATATATGTAGTATGTCTCTAAATTATTGTACATTTGTTTTTGTTATCCCCTTCTTCTTCTCACCGACACCGACCACACATCATGCTACCACCGCCCCGCCCTGCTCAAATCTTACCTCTGTTGGTCTATAGCCAGTCCGATCATCCTCCCATGACCCTTTCTGCCATCTAATATCATGCAAGAAAAAAATCAATATCGACGCATAAGGTAATGAATTTACCATCTAGGAATTCTTAGCAGGTGAGATTTGTGGTGGTACAGGATTAAGGTACAGTGACATAGAAATAGGCCTTTTTTCAGAATTAAAATAGGCCCCTAGTAATTAACCAAGCACAAAGAATTTACATCAACATGGGCTTCCCACCCTGGTACGCTTGTCGTCCTGGGCCGGGCCTTAGTGGGCTGAGATTGAATGTAGTGGGCTGAGGTTGACAGCATGCCATAGCCGACGTTGCAGGTAAGCGGCCTCCTTATCCAGCACGAAGTATGTTTTCAGATCCTCTGAAATTCGATCCCTCTTCATATCGTTTCTCCTCCTTTTTTTGCCTCCACTCCTGCGGAATCACCACAGAAATCTTAAAACCCTTCTTCCTCATGGCCACCGACCGCACTCTTAGCACAAGCGGCTGACGCTCCCGGCTAGCGCCAGAGGTTCCCATGTTTCGCGCTGGCCGTCGAGTTATGGCACGACGTGTCGGAAAAAAGCTTTGGGCGAAGGCAAGAGACAAGTCGCCAGATCAAGCTCCGCTGCGAGTCTCCACAACCTACCGCCGTACCTAGTCCTCATATTTTAAAGTTTTAAAATTAAAAAAATATCGAACTTATATAAATTCCAAATCTGTTTTTTCTTCAAATTTGAACATTTTCAAAATATGAATAATTTGAGAAATCTGAATGTTTTTATATTGTGAATATTTTGCAAATATGAACGTTTTCTAAATTTGAATAACTTTCCTGTTTAGACAAATTTTTGAATCTGAGCCTTGTTCAAATCTGAAAACTATTCCAAAATCTGAATAATTTCCGTAATAGAAAAAAAATGAAAAGAAACAAAACAAACTGAAAAAAGAGAAAGAAGAAAACAAATGAAAAAAAAGTACATAAATGGGCCAGCCCACTGGCTGGCTCCTTCAGGCGGTGCGAGGCCTCCGCGCCGCTAACGGGCGGGATATAGGATTTTACCTGTGGGACGACAACGAAGCGAACGCGGAGCCGGAGCGGGGCGAAGAAGGAAAAGGAACGCTACGCGTTTTTTTAAGAGAAAAGAAATAAAGTAGAGATAGAGATATATTTATATCGCTTCTCCTCCTTTCCATCCAGATCCAGTCTCCTCCTTCCTCCCCGCCTGGGAAATCACCACGGAAACCCTAATCCCCTTCTTCCTCCCCGCCAATTAATACAAGGGGCCGACGGTCCCGGCGAGACCCAGAGGTGCATGGTATATCAAGCAGACCATAGCACGATGATTTTGAATTATTCGTCTCCTAACATGACATAAATTGCCGTTTAGCTCATTCAGCCTGCTTGTTTTACTCCAGGTCTGGGGAGGAGCATCTGACAGAGACTGCATTCAGACAAACGCAGCAACAGTCGGATGTTGAGTCCTTGACTAGGACATTGGAGGAATTGCCCAGTCAGATTTCGCCATTATCACATAGCTTGCTTCCCTCGAAACAGCCCAGGGATCTGATGTAAGACCATCCTGTGTTTTTCTATTCGAATATTCCTCATCTAGTCGAAATCAAATTTCGTTGCCAATGTTTGGTAATGCCTATAAAAGTTATCAACTCCTGTGTCATGTTGGTAGCAAACCAGAATTGCCAATTTGTTTTTCGGTCATTTGACAATGCAATTTTTTTAGCTGGATTTCTCCTCTCTTATCACATTCTTTGTTATAGGAAGCACAGATAAAGGAAAATCATAATATTTTCTATGGAACTTAACCGTGTTATGATGGTAATATGGATTAATTATTTACCGCCTAAGATAAGTTCGCTGTTGCTCATCCAGCCTGCTTGTTCCACTTCAGGTCTGAGAAAAATGTGACTGAGCCTGCGTCTGGACAAACTCTGCATCAACCAGTTGTTTCGTCACCAAAAAACTTGCAGTACTCTCGGCGCGACACCATTTGGGTCCGAGAACAGTGTAATTGGGGGATCACATTTTACACCAGGCTGACTATTCAGAGATATTTTCACACATATCCTTATGTGGGTGGGCCATTTCGCAGTTTAGAGCAAGTTAGAAATGCCATTGATCGCTATCTTCATGATCGTCAGGATCCAAGCATGTAAAGTTTCTCAACCCTTTTTTTTCTATATTTTCAGCTCTTTCTCCTATTTTGGGTACCCACTTGCAATTCATTATAGTTAAACGAGTGCCAAATGCTTTTTCACTCAATGATGTAGGGCACAGAAATAATCACAGCTTTTGCACCATATATCAGGAAATGAACAAATGACCCCAAGTTAGACAATTCAAATTTGACATGTTTTGCAAAAATAAGAAAATACCATCCCACCTCAATGTATAAATTCTTGTTTAGGGACCACTGAAAAGTTAACAAGACGTTCTGTATCTATGAAAGAGTTCGTGAAATAGTGAATACATTAAATAATTAATATGGACTCTATGCTACCACTTTGTATATAGATTTGTTTCGTTTTTGCTAATTACTGCCATGAGCTATGTCAGAAGTCATATGCGAGCGGTTTGATCCTTGTTAGACACCTTGCAAACTCAAAACTATTTCTAGCTAACCCTATTTCGGAATGATGACATTGCAAGTGTACTTCGCATTACTCTCCACTGTTGCAAAATTAAAATATAACTTAGTATTACGCTCCACTGTTGTGAAAGTAAAATATATTAATCATGAAGAATGCTTTGATCTAAACTAGGTGCAACGAGCGACATGAGTTCTATGAAGTGGGTAAGGCTAGTGTGGAGAGGGGTATACGAGCCTGTCTTTACTGGCCTGATGGCTCAAAGAGGATGCCCTTTATGTCTGAACAAATTGATGAAAGACGTTGCAAGATGCTCCAGTTGGTTCGAGCTCTGATGGACAAGTATAACGAGGACCATCTTCTTTTTGAGGTTTGCTCTCTATGTCCCTCCCTCCAGTCCGTGTTTTACTGTCGTATTCATCCAATAAATAATTCCTGATTAGATCCATTCTTATTATCTAAGGATACTGCGTTTGAACTTAAAGATGTTGTGGGCGACAAAGTTATTTTTGATGGGACTGTCGGTACTATCATATCAATTTCACTGCAAAGACCATAGGAGCAAAGACCGCTGACAATCTATTCTTTGCTGAAGTCATACATACAGAAGATGGAAAATTGGTGGTTAGCTGTACCTGTATGGTTGACCCTTCTGATAACGGTATGTCATGTGTGCGCATGTTTTACTACCTTAAGTTAATCCGCTATCCTTATTTAAAGGTCCTCATTTCCCCTCTCTTTCTGTAACAAAGGTCACTGCTATGGTTGTCGAAGTAATATGAAGCACCCCAACGCTGATGCATACATTGGTGGCCACTCTAAGATTTATAAGGTTTGTCATGTTGGTGACGCAGGTCCTGCACCTAATATAAGCACTCCAAAGACTATGGATGACGTAAGTATGATGGCTTGTTTCCTCGCATCCTAGCGTTTGAAATTATCCGTTGCTGTATTCATTGTTAACTGAATGATCGTGTTTTACAGTGGAAAGCTGAGGAGGTGAGGATAAGAAGATTGTTCGAGGTAAAGTCATATCTTGTGGGGTACAGTACCAGTTTCACTAACATCATGTTGGTTACTTGATCATTCATGTTTTTTTGTTAGGGCCTTGATGATCCAAGTGTTGTGGAGCGACTCATGGAACCACCCAAGTTTAAGTTTGGAGGAATCAAGGCCACTGATGAGGAAGTAAAACGTTTCATGCAGTCCTAACTGTGGCAGCACTGGCATCATCGACGCTAGTACAGCAGACAAATTTAGAGCGGCACTAAAGTAGCTCGGAGCTATGTCAAGCTTTCTTGCGAAAACCTCTTTAGAGCCCGAGCTACATGGAGCTCGTTTTAAAAAAAAATCGAAATCGACATTTTAAGTTTCCATAAATCATGAAAAAGATCCTGGATAAAGATAATATGCAGATGTACAATGTTACAAAGTTTGAGCTCCAAACTTTAATTATTCTGGGCTTTCTTGTGACTACGTAGGTTGCTATCAGGGAACCTTTCAATACCAAGTTATACACACTGAGTTACTTGCTGTTTCCAATTTAGCTTGAGATGGACCTATTTGAGTTGATGTTAGCATTTATTTATGGCTGCTCATCTTACCGTAAAATAATGGTACTACCCGTAGATAGGCATCCTCCTTGTTTCATTGGCGAGCTATGTGGTCCTCCTTATTGCATCCGCTCTCCAAAACTCCAACCCTGTTCCTTCCCCTCACTATAATTCTTGGACCCCATGTACATTCTCCCCCAGTTTTATTTTCTTCTAGACCCCATGTACAGTTCTCCCCCAGTTTTATTTTCTTCTAAGTTTAGGGCATCTCCAACGGGCTGGTGCAAACAGACCAGCCCAGTCCTTTTTTGTCCGAACGGACATGGGAGGTGCTCCAACGGGCTGGCGCAAAGGGACATGTGTCCGGGCGGACACATGATTTCGCCCCAAACACGATCCACTTTTGGTCCAGCTTTGGGGCGAGACGGACACACGCTCGGTCCACTCCTTGTCCTCCCTTGTCCGCGTCGGGCCCAGTGGCCAGCCACACAAGCCATCTTCAACCCCAGCCTTTCGCCGTCCCCATTGTCGCCGCCCTTGCCGCCGCCGTCCCACTCGCCAGGGTCCCCATATCTCCATCGCCGCCGCCGCCGCCCCACTAGCCTCCCTCGTCGGATCTACTCGCCGGCCGGGCCGTCTTCCTAGGGGAGGCCACCATGTCCGTCCCAGAGAGGCCGCCCTCGCCCTTTTCTCGAGTCCCGGTAGCCCTCGCGCCCTCCCAGGGAGCTCTCCACAGGCTCCGACGTTCGTCCCGGTGTAGCTGCCGACGGGCTGGTCTTCCTTCTCGCATCTCCTCGGACTCGACCGCGTAGTCCACCGCCCCGAAGGTGTTCGACGGATTGACCGGGACAAGGTATGGTCAATTCCCGTCCCTCCTTTGCAGTTGGCCGATGCAAATGTTGTAGCATATGTTTATTGTTTCATTTTGTGTAGATGTATAGTGATGATGAGTTCTTCTACCACACTTTCATCGATACTTCCGATGAATCATCGGACGACGATAGCGATATCTTGATGCCGCGGCCACTCTCATCCACAACTACAACGAGAGTGCACAGCCTCAGCATGTCGGGTCTGTCGTTGGGCGTGCTCCTGCGTTGGATCGTGACCGAGAAAATGGCCACCTTCAACTATGCAAGGACTACTTCCACCGGTGAAACCAACCTATCCGGATTCTGTTTTCCGGCGCCGTTTTCGTATGCGAAGTCAGTGTTCATGCGTCTGCTGGAAGGGGTCAGGGCACAAGACAACTACTTTGAGGCGAAGCCGGATGCAACAGGTGTGTTTGGTTTCTCCTCATACCAGAAGTGCACTGCAGCTATCCGGATGCTTGCATATGGAGTGGCTGGTGATCTTATTGATGAGTATCTGCGTATGAGCGAGTCCACTTGCCTGGAATCCATGTACTGTTTCTGTCAAGCTGTGGTTCAGGTGTTTGGTGACCAGTATTTGAGGGAACCCAACATGGCAGATACTGCCCGTCTGCTGAAGATGAATGAGAGCAGGGGCTTTCCTGGAATGCTTGGTTGTATAGATTGTATGCATTGGGAATGGAAGAACTGCCCTTTTGCCTGGCAGGGGCAGTACCAGGTACATGTTGGAGAGTGCACTGTGATACTTGAAGCAGTGGCATCTCAAGATCTGTGGATTTGGCATTCATACTTCGGCATGGCCGGCTCCCACAATGATATCAATGTACTGCATCGATCAGCGGTTTTCGACAGAGTTTCCGAAGGTGAAGCTCCACTGATCAACTTCGAGATAAATGGCCATGCATACAACAAGGGGTACTATCTTGCTGATGGCATCTACCCTTCATGGCCAGTTTTTGTGAAGACCATCCGAAACCCCGATCAGGAGAAACATCGCAGATTTGCCCAACATCAAGAAGCTGCCGAAAGGATGTGGAGCGAGCTTTTGGTGTGCTCCAATCTCGTTTTGCCATAGTTCGCCACCCTACTAGAACATGGAGCAAGAAGATGATGTGGGAGGTGATGACAGCTTGTGTGATCATGCACAACATGATCGTTGAGGACGAGCGGGATGACGAGAGTCTGTTCGATCAAGGATGGGATTTTCAGGGACAGTTGGTTGAGCCAATTCCTGGGCCGGCGTTGTTCCAGCAATATCTACACGTGCTTGGTGAGATGCAGGACAAGCTTACGTATATCCGGCTTCAGAATGATTTGGTGGAGCATATGTGGACTCACTTTGGAAACCAGTAGTCCTTCCCTCCTTCATTTTATTTCGTTGAACAATTTATGTTATTTATTTTCATTTGTGTGCACTTCATTGTAATAAACACTATCGACTATTTATCTACTTGTGGACTATTTATAATTTTTTACAACTTTATTTTCATTGTTGTTTTGCAAACTTGAGTTGCAAAAAACATAGCCAGAATGCGGCCCTGGGAAAAATGCGCCGGCCCGTTGGGGGCATCCCTACCCCAAACGGACATTAGCCGAAAAAGTGTCCGTGGTCCGCCCCCAAACGGACCAAATCGGACATTTTTCGGTGTTCGTTTGCGCCAGCCCGTTGAAGATGCCCTTAGCACGCGCTTTTGTTCCTTTTTTCCATGTGTTCTTCCCTCTGGGCTTGTTTAATTTTGAGGTATTCATCGGGTTTGGAGGGATTTTTCTCCATCCAACTTCTAATCCCCGAAAATCCCATCGAGCCCTTTTACTTGTCGTGTTTATTCGGGGTTTACCCGGCCCATCCCCAAAAATTCCCCCCAAATCGCACAAACCCCGTGTATTCTCACACGCGACCCTCCCCTCGCGTATCGTCGGGGAAGACGGTGCAGACGAGGGAAAGACGGTGCGGACGCCGGCCTTGGGGCGCCACCGACAACTCCCAGCCTGCCGCCGCCATAGACTTCTCGGTGCGTTTCTCCTCCAGGCCTGGCCCCTCTCCTCTCCTCTCCTCCCTGCCTAGGGTTCTTGGTCAGCGGCGGCGTGTGCCGCGTCTCCGGTCGGCAGCGCTGCAGTGGCCCTCGATTTCATCCTAGAGCTCAGCAAGGCACTCGCCTCCGACGACCATGTCTATTTGAAGAGAGATCGTTAGTTGGATATAGCAGGTCTGTTTTCATGTTGGCATGCAGCAAACTGAATCTCAATACACCTTGGCTTTACGTAAGTTAGTTGGATATAGCAGGTCTAGTGTTTCTGAGATCTTCAGAATCTAATTTATTTCTACCATTCTTTCTCTTTTACTTTTGGCAAAGAAGATGAAGGCTGCTTCATGTTAGACATTGCCAATAATTTCTGCTATGCACGCATGTACGTTATCTGCTACCCGTATAGTCAGTTTCATCTAGACCAGAGGTCTGAACTCTGAAGACATAATTTCGAGCATTTCCTTGTTTATTTTTTGATTCGAGCTGAAACACATCTTCACAAAAGAGAATGCATGATTGAAATTTCATATCCACTGAACATTAGGTCAATAGATTGTACTTATCTTCAATCTCTGACATGTCTTTAATAGCCACAGCCTCCGTTAAGATTTGCTACATTCCTAGATATATGACAACAATCACAGCCATGAAGCGAAAATACCATGTGATGAACGACTGAACGAGTATCTTTTGGATGGTCAGTCATAAGGAAGAGCAGAGAGTTGTTTGTCCTTAATTAGCAGTGTTGGAACCTAACCTTGTACAATGCTGTATTTTAGGCAAACTTGTATGTATGCATTTGAAGTTCAGTTGACCGGGACTTGCTGCAATTTGTATATGCACAAGACCCGCAACATGTTCAGTCATCTACAGTGCTCCTTGCAACAGGTTAGTAGAGGCATGGCTTGGATCAGCAAGTGTGTATGGTCGGTGCACTGTAAAGCAGTGAAGCACAATCTCGGTGTATTGTTGGTCGGACAGAGGAAGATGTAAAAAAGAGCAAATATAATGTACTAGTTGAGTGCACGTGCGTTGCCTCGATGCTTTGTTCCTTACTTCACATATGAACATGAATGTTAAACTCACATGTATAAAATATATGACTGCATAGTATTCTGTTTATCTAATAAGCCTTGCTTTCTAATTTGAACAACATCTACTTGACAAAAATCCTGCCCCGGTGATCATCAATTGCAGAGAAGATTATTTTCGCACGCTCTATGATAAGCGCTCTATCCTCTATTGCTTAGCAATGTTTGAAAGAGTTTCACAAAACCATACATCTCTAACGGATGGCCACAAGCAGCGCAATGAAAGTGCATCTCATTAGTGTCCTTTGCCCTAGAACCACTTCACATAATTTATATGACAAGCAACGATACAACCTTTCCTCTTCTATCTGCATCAACTATGATCTTGGAAATGGCATTCCTCAAATATGCTCTAGCATTGCTTGTCATCTCTTGAAACATTTCATGTATAATTCAGAGGTTCTCGAACAATCTTGGAAATTACCTTCGCAACAACGCTATCACCATTCAGAACAAGTTGTTCCTCATGTTGCTGCTCACCCCTTGAAAGATTGCTGGTACTCTCTTTCTCTGTCTCGTGAGCTGCTCTCAATGTTTATTATGTTCCTGCACAGCATCAGGAGAACCATGATTACGTGCAGGCAACACGATGCGTGAGATCCCATTGTTCTTTATGTTCACACCACCAGCCAACCAATGTGTTATCTGACAAATGAACATTTTGTAGTACTCCTTGAAGAAGCCTAGAAGATTTTAATGAAACCAATGTGTTATCTTAGTAGGCTTCTTAACTTTTTTTTAAATTCAGATGTACACTTATACTCTTTCGTTATAAGTAGATGTCGAAATGGATTGTACATCTGAACTTGCAACATGATGAATCATGTGATGACTCGTTACAGGTAGTCACCATCAAACAAAAATAGGAAGAAAAAAAATGAAAAGCAATGTAGTTAATTATCTGGCGAGGGTTGCATGCAATCAGCTCTCAGGACACCCCTTCAGACAGGTCCATAGGAAGATTTTTTCCTACACGAAAGGGCAGTCAGACATGAACAATAATCGAAGAAAAAAAATGGAAGTTGACGATGTGAGAACAAGTAGACCACCTCTTCTCAGTTGGCATCCTGGGAAGAATATGCTGCGTAGAACACTCCATTTACTCGCTGCCTCGAAGAATACCTCAGTAAATCTTTATGTTTCTCTAAAAAAAATCAGAAAACTGTAACGATAACTTGTTCATGATTTTATAGAAGATCTCTGACGAGCTGGATTACACGCATAACATCCACTTTGATTATTTCCCAACATTTCTTGAAAAATCTCATGTGAATCCATCCAGTCCGGGAGCCTTGTCCCCGAGCAGTTGATCAATGGCTTTCTTCACTTCCCTTCGGAGAAAGGATCTGCAAGACTACTCAAGTTTGGTTCTTCAAAGTGCATCTCTTCCCAATTGAAGTCCTTTGATCTCACGGTGCCTCTTCCAATAGCCGATTTGAAATGATCATCGATGATATCCACTTTTGCCTCATGTTCGGTTTTTATCCATGGTTATGTTTGAGTCGGTGAATGTGGGTTTTCCGCCTTCGGACGTTAACCCTTAGGTGGAAAAACTTGGTATTGGTATCTCCCTCCTTAATGGTAGATATTCGGGCACATTATTTTTCCTTGCCCGTTCAACAAAGGCTAGGGCGATGACCTTTCTTTTGAGGCGCTTGCGTAGGTCATGCTACTCAAGGGAGAGAGTCCTATTATCTTGCGAAATGTCTTGTTGAAGGATGACGAGGAGCGCGGCGTGAAGATGACCTTGGAGCTGGAGTAGATACCACGGCTCGATGCCGACAAACGTCTGGCATATATTCTTGGGGGGCAGTACCACCTTCGGGAATTTCGAAAAGAAACCCTTTAATTTACGGAGTTTAAGGTGGTCGATATCCACCGCTAAACTCAGAATCAGATAGAGTCACAAGTGGTCATGGGGATTTTTTGAGGTGAATTTGGGCATAATTGTGCATCAATTATATTTATATTTCTAAAGAGCAACTTAGACCGTTGGATCGAGTTGTTTGGACAGGTGAGATGGTTTACCCTTGGAGTATACTAGGAAAATTTACGCGGCGACACGCCGCGCCCGTGTGGAAACCTGTCCAAAAAAAAAAGCAGATAAACATGCATGAAATATATTTGAAACTTTTCTTAATATTGTTGAATATTCTTGGAAAAACAGTATTACGCCGCCCCCGTGTAATTTAAAATGTTGAAATCCGTCGGAATTTTTCGTCTAGAGTATGTCCAAATACTTAGTGAATCAAAATGTTCAAATATGCTTGTATTTTGACATAAATTTTTAATTTAACTCCATAGTTAGAGAATGCATGATATGAGCATTTATTAATTTTTACTTCATAGTTAGATAAAGTTCGGTTAGATTGTATCCAAACATTCATCAAATTGGGATGTTCAAATATGTTTGCATTATGACATAAGTAGTTAGCATATATTTTTGTGAGCACGTTGTATTATATTTTAGAGTATCTCCAATTTTTTTTAGCAAATTGAAATGTTTAAACATGTTTCTATTTTTTCAGTAATATTTAATTTAAGTCTATAATGAGTGGAAACGCATATTTATTGAATTGAATTCCATATTTAGATAAAGTTTACCTAGATTACATCCAAATATTTATCAAATTGAAATGTCCAATTTAAGTCCATAATTAGAGAAAGTGCATTCGTTTGTTGTCTAACTCGAAATATTTAAGCATTTAATAAATTAGATTCCACATAATTAGAGGAAGTACATTTGTTGTTTGTCCAAATATTCACCAGTTCAAAATATCAATACATGTTTATTTTTATGTCATAAATAGTTAGCATTTATTTTCCTGAGCATTTTAATGTACTTTCCATATTTTTCCGACGGGTATGGCATTTGTAGTAATACTTCAATTTTGTAAAAAAAATTCAAAAAATATATATATATAAAAAGAATTTACTGTAGAAGTGCGAATACTGTTCACATGAACAGTATTCGCTGCCGTGGCACCGTGTGGGGAGAGCTAAAGGGGTGGGCTTTGATATATGTAGTAATTTTTGGTCATGGAGATGATAACTAGATATCTCTTAGTATAGAGTTGAGTCGGGTAAAAATGCACATCCCAAATAGGGTTGCCTTACACCGCAAGATGTTACATCGAACAAAGGAGAAGACAAACTGGTCTACCAATAATGATCTTGGATAACTTAATTCCTCAACTCATGAAACACAAACATTTGTTTTTATCTGAAGAAATTGCTCATCGGCGCATCACGCATTATTCTGGGAAAGCCATATAATCAGACTAGATAGGAAACGGGGCCGCCCCTGGGTCCAGGGCAGAAGTCTTGACACATTCAACCTTGCACTTATCGACTGTTATATAGCAGTGGTTGTCAATTGTACAACAGAAGACGCAAGGTGTGTACGCGCACCCGCCACCAGGGCGACACAATCCGTCAGGTAAACTGATCTTAACATTTTCCATGTCTTCCAATATTCTGCCTGCGGAATAGAAAATCAATTAATATGCGTATTAGTCTTATCAAGGAAGAAGTAGTTCATACAATCACCCAGAAAAGCTGTAAACACTTGTCAAGAAATAGAAATCACGCATAGCATGTGCGTTAGCTGCTTGATCATGAAAGATTAGTACTGGAAAGACAAGTCAAGTTAAGCATCAAAATAGGTTCATCGGGAGAACTTACACTGCACATGGGTCGAGAGAAGAAGAAGAAGCACCGACAGTACGATTGGTGTCAGGAAACGGCTCACATACTTGTCCATGGAGAAATTGCTACGCGAACTTGTTGGGTCCTCGTCTAGAGCAAATTAAGTAGGTTCTCCGAGAAACAATGACAGAGGTAGGGGAATCCTAATATATACCCAACAATGAACGTGAGGGGGGTACAAGGGCAAAGAAGTAAGGAAAGCTTGCAATCACGATTTCTTTCTATTTTTGCAAGATATTGTCCCGGCTAATCTGTGTATTTATGGGATACGATTCGATATTCCTTAAACAATCTCTAGCCTGAGTCAGGTGCTAATTAGCACCGGTAGGGAATGGAGATCGCTGAAATCACCCTTGGTTCTTTATATTTTTGCAAAGAATTTCAAGAGCATCTGATTCTGATGAATTAGAACGCAAGCCAGTTAGTTTCCAAGGATTCCTCACCAACTAACCACGATCGGCTGCTTCTTGTAACTCCTTGATTTGCTATTTATCTGGACTGCTTCTTTCTTGCAACGATTTGTGCTTCTCCCAAGGAAGCTTGGCACATTTGATTTGCTTCGATATCAACGATATTTTTTTTGTCGGGGACATATCAACGAAATTTGATGTAACAGGTTTTCCAACTAGAAAATCATATTTCCGCTGAGAGATTGTTGCACACAGAGAGAGATTCCAAGCCTTGATCTCCCATGGAGCAACCAAATCCTCCTCCAGCATATCAAACTGTGTGAAATATATGCTACTGCATTTCAGCATAAGCAATACTGCTAGATAAACAGTTAATGTCAGAAAATTGATTTGCTAAGTAGATAAAATAAGCGACAAAGCTATACATGAACAATCCATCATACCTACAGATGGTGAAATTATCCGTCATGTTCAAAATTCATCTGTACAAACATGCAAACCCTCAAATTTCCAAATCTCGTGACACAGGAATTACAAGAAAGCAACTGGATGTCCTGAGCGTTACAAAGAAGAGAATAAAATAATACTTAAACGGTTACCGATGCTACCTTGGACAGGATGGTAGTTTCAAAAATGAAGTTTTAACTGATGACTAAACAAAAGGAATCATGTCTACGCACCACCTTTTCTTCTCCTAGTAGTTCTTTTTACAGTATATGGAGTCCCAGCAGCAACTTTGGCGGTCTTCTGATCACGATCATTCACAGGCTGCTCGTTCAGGGCCTGACTAGTCTCTGTGGGTAAACTTGTACTGGAAACAGTGCTGGTCTCTGTGGGTGAACTTGTTCCGGGAACACTGCTCGTTGTTGTGGGTTCACTTGTTCTGGAAAGAATTCTTGTTTTCTGGGATTTACTTGCACTAATCTGCCTCCTTAGTCGCAACATCTCACCCTTTGCTAACGCTAGTTCCTCTTCAAGGTGTCTAGACCTCATTTCAAAACTTTCCTTCTCTGTCTGAAGCCTTGTGATAAGATTCTGCGCATCCTCGCTATTTTCTTGAGCCACGATCGTGATTTTCTTTTGTTCATCCAGAGCTTTTGATAGCATTTCTTTCTCTGCCTCAAGAGTGGCATTCTTGGAATGAGTGCTCTCTAGCGCCTTAGACAGTGACAGTGCACGTGTTCATCTTGTCCAGTGATCTGGTTGCCTCATCCAGGTCTGCTTCGAGAGCTCTCCGTGCTTGAGAATCTACCTGCAATTGTTTGGCCAAAGCTTCAAGCTCCCTATTCAAAGTACTCACAATTCTCCTTTCATCGACAAGCTCCTGTGTGGTAGACTCAAACTTCTTGTACACATCCAGCAATTCTTTCTTCAGATTGTCACGAGCTTCCACAACAGATGCAAGCTCTTTAGAGGTAGCATCAAGTTCTTCCTGCCCCTTCTGAACCATCTCTTTAACTGAGACCAGCTCATCTGACAGAGCTTTAGATATTGATTCTACCTCTCCAAGCTTGGAAGTCAGACCATCTTGCATTTCACTGAACTCATTTTGGAGGTTTGTAATCTGTAATACCAGGTCCTGATTCATTCTATTTGCTTCCCAAGTTCATCTGAAAGTTTGGAAACCTCAGTTCTGGAATCACTTAGAGTCTCTTCAGTGGATTGAAGGGAATCTCTTAAACCCTTCACTGCCGCAACTTCATTTTCTAGCATTGCTTTGGTAGCATCCAGTTCCTTGTTCAACTCGACAATGATTTCACGGTCTTTATTGGAGTCACTTAATACAACAGAGAGTTTTCCTTCCAGCTGTTTGATTAGATCATCTTTCTCAGAGAGTAGTCCGGAATCTTGATTTGCTCTTGTCTCAGAAGAAGCCTTCAAGTCTGCATACTCTTTCATTAACTCTTCTATTCTCCCCTCAGCTTCATTCTTTGCAGAGTTCAATACTTGAAGCTTCTCACTTAATGAATCAATTGAAGACGTCTTAGAAGCAAGATCGGTTTTCATTGTATGAATCTCTTCCTCAAGTTGCTGTATTTTAGTATTCGCAAGATCAAGGGTTCTTTTAGTTTGACCATAGAAAGAGCCAACGGTCTGGTAGTCTGCTTCCTTCGAAGAAAGTAAAGAGCTGAGTTCCTTGATTTGTTTTTCCTTTGTGTCAGTTTCTTGACCAAGAAGACTTAATTTTTCCTGCAAAACATTAGTTTCATCCACTTTCTCTGCCAGCTTGGCTTCAAGCACATCTCTATCATTCCCAGCTTGTGCAATACTACTCTCTAGTCGCCGTATTTCATCTTTAAGCTCCCGAGCCCTTGTTTTCTCCCTTCCGAACTCTTCGCTTAGTGATGTTACAGTCTTTTTTGTTGAAGCCAATTGATCTAAAAGAGAAGCTTCCTGCTCCTGGAACTTTAGGGATTGCGTCTTTTGTGCCGCCTGTTGCTCCACTAACCTTTTCTCATACTTGTCCCTCGTTGATGAGATTGCTGCCTCGTTTTCAGCTAATTTGCTCTCCAGCTGAAAAAATTAGTATTGTAGACATGTCAGATAAATGTCCCATCTTCATAGGTCAATTTGAACAAATATAGACTTCAAGGTATTACAGAACTTAAAATACTTGTTGCATCCCTACACTAGTTATACTGAGTGAGCCAGTTAAAAAAAACATTATGGGGGGATTTAAGAGTATTGATGAATGATGCGCACAAGTTTATCAGTGAGTCCTATATTTAGTAGCCTAATGAAAACTATTTTTAGTAAGTCCAGCCTATGTAAGCTATCATCATGGTTTTTGAGTCGAGCGACTAGTCGAGACTAGTCGACGACTAGTCGATGAGTCGCAGTGTGAAGTCCGACTCGGCATCTCGACTCGACTAATTGGTTGAGTCGAGCGACTCAATCGACTAGTCTCGACTAGTCCAGGTTTTTGAGTCGACCCGACTTAAAGTTGGCCCCGCCTATCATCTTTTTTCCAATATTCCTTGCCCAGCTCCCGTGAAACCTAGATCGACCAAATTTCCCCCCGAGCCAAAACTGTTTTGGCGGCTTGGCTCTCGCGTCCCTCTCCCTTGGTTTGTATTTTAGACTATTAATAAGTATATAAAACTAGTCGAGTGTCCAAGTCCTTCCTCTTTTGCCCATGGTTATGTAGCTTTCTAGTGTTATATACAGTTATGCATGAGTCGAACATGAGTCTCGACTAGTCAAGACTAGTCAAGAGTCGTTACCCCTAAACGACTCGTCGACTCATCGACTCAAAAACCATGGCTATCATACACCCCAATTTGAGAGTACCCATTTCTTTAAAATACACACGCCCACACGCCCACACCCTACACACTCGCCATCGCGCGCACACACACATGAGAAAACACGCATGTCAGATAAATGTCCCATCTTCATAGGTAAATTTGAACAAATATAGACTTCAAGGTATTAAAGAACTTAAAATACTTGTTGCATCCCTGCACTAGCTATACTCTTGAGTGAGCCAGTTAAAAAACCATTATGGCGGGAAATAAGAGTATTGATGCACACAAGTTTATCAGTGAGTCCTATATTTAGGAGCCTACTGAAAGCTATTTTTAGTCAGTCCAGCCTATGTAAGCTACCATACACCCCAATTTGAGAGTACTTGTTATTTTAAAATACAAACGCCCACACACATCCACACACTCGCCATCGCACGCACACACATGAGAAAACACACGCATGGAAAGAAAATTTATTTATCGGTATGCACACTACTATTTGCATCACATCTCCTTTATTCCTTTCTTGGGATCTTAGCTAATAGTATACAAGAAGTCAAGAATATCACCGGGCACTTTGAAAGATTGTCAAATGAGTGGAGAACATGCTGAATAAGACATAGTGAGGCTCATCGGATGGCAAAACGTACAAAACACTAATCAAGGACAGACATGCTAGCCAATCTCCACCATATAATAACTCAGTTTAACACAAAGGTAAGATCGCCAATGAAGAAATTCAGAAAAAATTCATATTAATTTAGCCCTCGACTGAAGTTTTTGTATATTTCCGGAAAGGCGATTACGTAAGGATATGCTGCATATTTATCTCTTAATAAGAACTTTCCAAATATACACAATAAAGAGTACAGAGAGGTGGTGGCTATTCTGAAAGAGAGACATGTTTGGCATTCAGCAAGGACTAGTAAGGCATGATTATCATTAAGGCTATACTAAATTACAAATCGGCACATCATAACAGACAAACAGCAGTAGCAGACACTAAGTACAGGTTTGCAGATGACTTACAGATGAGATGACTGATTGCAGAGCCTTCTTTTCCTGTCGAGAAGTACCATACAATGCAGCAAGAACACCTGAGGCAACAACTGCAATTGCATTCAGAAGGCCAGCAAGTGGATTTCCTGGAGGTTGCTCTTGCACCACTGGTAAGGGCGGTTCAGGTTGAGGGGCCTGCAGAGGAGTTTCTGCCTGAGCATCTCCAGGCTGAGGTTCATCAACCTTTGGGACATCCTTTGTCTCTACAGTGAGAAAGTGTCATCAACTACTTACCTAAACTTGCCCAGTCATGATACATGCAAAAACAAATAAACTATATCCGATATGTCTACAAAATATTTCTAAGTTAGTTGTACGAGTATGCAAGCACTAGACCGCAACTCTAGTGTGATGGCAATGGGTAGCACCAGGATAGCAAAAAGACAAAGGAATTCAAAAATCTTATTTTAAAGTAAAAGGCCACGAGTGATACTCAGCCCTAGTCCCAGTTTTAAGAAAACAATACATTCGAATAGTAAACCCAACCCAGTACAGCGCTCAGAGGGACCATGGCGAGTTTGCAGGTACACTGGAAAATATATATATATATAGACCAGAAGGAGAAAGTAACGCACAATAGTTATAGTAGATTCGAACAGAATTTTCTACAGTATTCATAAATCCTATCTTCAGTATGCCTATTCAAAATGAGGGGGGGAGTTCTGACCATCAAGCACAGCCTTGCTAGGTTTACAGATGATTTTATTACGTCCAATCCTGAAAGTTTTGTAGCAATTCTGAGCTTGCTGGTCTATCCTCGGGGCAAGGATCCCCTTTCTTCTAATAAACCCTTGGGGTAATGACATGCCAAAAACTGCGATAAAATTAAGAAGTGACGTCTGAATCATATGCCATATTCAAACTATAAATTCACTTGAGATAAGTCGTAAGTAATGGTGCATAACTGCATAACTCTACTTTCAAAGTCGTTGCACTCTCATGAGATACCGACTGCACTCAAGTGTAGAATTTATGCCATGTCCAAACCAACGGATAACTGCACTGCACATGTGAACTTAGACATAAACCCTTGAGGCGTGGCATAGATCAAGGGTAAGATTTAGTTTTAGGAGTTATCCATAGTCATGATCAGCCTTTTATAGAGGTACATATGTAAAGAATTTATATTAGAAAAACAAATCAGTAGGTGTAATGAGCCTTGGGTGATATTTCAAAAATAATGTAACAAAAATTCACGTTTAAATTTGAATTTTGGCAGAAATAGTCTTGATATACAACACCTCATGCATCTCTGCACTAGTACAATGCTACATTAATGTGGTTCTAATGCCGCAAACGTAACTCTCTGCATAGTTGCATTGGTGTGCAGCTGCACTATTTTAAACTTGGTTCAGGAACTCAGGCTCATCTGACACTCTTCAAATTGTCAGGTCATAACGTAAGGTGGAAATTTTTCCATCCGATGGTTAGGTGTTAATCTAAGACAGCAGGTTGCCATTCAATCCCATTGTTTTAGCAGTTCACGGATGTATAGGTCACAGTCTTTATATGTCAGTTAATGAAAAATCTGGGTTAAAACCCTTTTTCCTCGAACGGTATCAGACAGATTAGGCGAGCATACACAAAAACAGAATGAACATGAATAAACGAACCCCTGGGACGGAGTGTGACACTAACCAGTCACGAGTCCCCCGTTGCCAGGCGCTGCCGCCTTGGCGGCGGTGTCGCGGAGGAGCGGGAGCGCCGAGACGCCGAGGAGCACGGCTCGCCGCGCCAGCACGTACCGGGCCGACGGAGTAGAAGGGGACGGCCCGCCATCGGACGAGGCGACGATGGCCGCACCTCTCCGCGCGCGGTGGCGGCCGGGGGAGCGATTCCGGAAGGCGAGCGGCGGGGACGGCGAGGGCGAGAGGAGGAGGTACCCCATCGCGCCAGCCCTGAAAAGCAGCGGCGGGAGTGGAGATGGCGGTGGTGGTGTAGGGGATTTACCGGATTAGGAGCTGGCCCATGGAGGCGAAGCAGAGAGAGAGAGAGAGAGAGTGGGTGGGGCTCTACTCTACTGGGGAGGTGTGGGTCCGAGGTGTAAGCTCGTCCGGATTGTGGGCCATGGTGACCCTCTCTTCTGCACGGCTCCAGTGAAAACCTTTGACTGCGGTCTCGACTATGGCGACGTGAGACGTCGTTACCTTCTTGGGAAAATTGCCGTGGAGCTCCAATTTCTTTCGGTTTCATTTTAGTATCATCGGTAGCAAGTTTGGTTCTCTTATAATTTGTTGTTTATCCTTGATCTGCTTTGTAAGTTTGGCACCGCACCATCCATTTCTCACCTGAATTTGGTAGTGCATGCTTCTTGTGTCACATACGAATGGAAGTTACTAGAACGCTCCATATGTGCATACTTTTTTTTAGAAGAAGGAAGTGTTGCTCGATTAGATAGAATATAGTTGACCTAATTCATAAGGGAATCCGGGACCAAAAATCATAAATTGGTGTGTTTACAAGGAAAACCGGGCCAAACAACCGCACAAGTGGGGAGATTCGTTGTCCAGACGACGCTAGTCAACCAAATGCGACAAAACACACCTCCGGTCTGGGGCCGCCGCTCCAACTTGCACCACTCGCCACCAATGCCGCACGCGAGCCACAACGCCACAGGACACAACGTCTCGTAGCCCTAACCGTTCAGAAGATTGCTTACATACCTCGAACAAATCTGGGGCACATATTGACAAGCGGAAGATAGTGGACTGCGAGGTGCAGTTCCATCGTCGGCTAGGCAGGGGTGTGACCTTCGGGTCTATGTGGAGTTTGGAGCGTCAACTCTTTTCGTGGGTATTTGGTTTGGTCGCTTGGACGGCATACTTATCGACCAGTTCAATGGGCGGCCTCGGGTCAACGTGTGTGCATTGTTTTGGATGTAACAGGAGCGGTGGCTTCTCTGGTTACTTTGATGACAAAGTAGGTGGCTCGGTGGGCGCGGGGCTTTGGGGCTACTGTTGGTGTGGAAGCGGTGGCTCTGGTGTGGTAGGGTGTTGTGTCGTTCGCTTGGACAGCAGAGCCGGTGACTTGCTTGGTTCATGGTGTCGTCACTGGTGCGTGCGTCGCTGATGTACCAATTTTCACCTGGTTTTCGGCAACTTTCTCCTTAATCAATGGAACGGGCAAAATATTTGCCACAGGTATCGAAGGAAAAAAACAATCCTTTGCAGAGCTTGCCGTAAACTTAGGGGCACTCATATTATCAAGATACATAATATCGACATTGAATTTTGCATGGAAATCTAGAAAATCTAAAATAATCAAAGACAATAAACACTCCCTCCCGCCCAAAATAGGTTGTGTATAATTTTTTGACAGAGTCAATCATCATAAGGTTTAACCAAACATATAGCCCAAACTGCACATTCTTGTAATAAGCTGTCCTGTTAAAAATCAAACAATATGTTTCCCATTAGCATTTAGTAAACTGAAATGCACGCCTAGAAATTTGGCAGATGGGGTGCAAGTCAAACTTCTCGGATGCTCGGTAAAATACATGATGTGGACGCAGCTTCCAGTGAAGAACATGTAAATTTAAAATGCTTGTACAAATACATAATATTGTTGAAGTGCGTCGTCATATATCAAACACAACTATTTGGAGGAAAATAATCTTCTATTCTTTTGCCAGCCATTGGCCAAGCAGTGAGGGTGTGCTGTGTGCTGCAACAGCTGTGACCATGCGTAAGACACCTTCGCTCTACCGTGGAGTGCATGGACAAGGAACTCATTTTCCATCAGAAAATGGTGCCAACAACACCAACAATCTCTACTTGCAAACATGACCCGTCAGGCAATGACAAAAACTGTACTAACATTAACTAACAGAGGCAGCGCTGTATCTGGACTTCTAAGACTGAAACACATACAAATATGGACCAGTAGATAAAATGTAATGGCAAAACACTCGAAAACTTGGAAGCTGAGGGGCGCCACACGCTGCATTCTGCTCCTACCCTATACGTACACGCTGCATTTTGCGATGAGGTAATGAGGTATACACATGGGTGGTTTGAACCCAATTGATGGGGTGTGTCAAAAAAAAATTGAGTATACAGTTAAGTACACCATGGAGGAAATAAAACGCACAAATCATAGACTATCCCCATAAATGCAGTCCAATATGTAACAAGAGATAATGGACTAGTACTTACGCTGCGAGTTGTGCTGCCGCCGATGGTTCGTCATCGACGATTGCCTTGGATGAATAAGTTCGCAGGGCCTGCCTAGAAGAGTCCACAGATGCAGACTTCATGTGATTGATATTTGTTGAACGCATGCCAGTTCTAGGGCAGCTTATTTTCGCAGCAGCAGCAGCCTGAGGACATGGAGATGTGCTCAAGTGCCTTATTGCCTGCATGCATTAGGCAAGATAAGAAAATCAAAACATACACATTTATGAATAAAATTAAGAAGGCGAGGTGCGATGTCGGTTTTGCCACTTAGAAGCAACCAAGAAAAAACTAGTCAAAGCATAAATTTGAACATTGGGATTAATGCCAGACTATAAAAGCACGTCATTTTTTTATATCAGTTGAGGCATGTTGTTTTATTCACTAAAATTTGGATGTAGGAGCTCTAGCATTCACTTAAGGAGGCGAGATACACTTGGTCAGTTTTGGCCATTTAGAGCGTCACAAGAAAAAACTAGTCAAAGCATACACTTGAGAATTGAGATCAATGCCAGATCCAAGATTATATTACTAAATTTTATAAGTTGAATCATGTCTTCTTAATGCGAGGGGGCCTTTTCCCCCTCCACTCTAATTTTTTTAAATCATGTTTTCTTGTAACTTTTGAAATTTGGATAGGAGAACTAGCATCCACCACTTTAGAATGTGAGGCACACTGGGTCAGTTTTGGCCATTTAGAGAAGTAACCAAGAATAAACAAGGCAAAAACATACATTTGAGAAATGAGATTAAAGCAACAGTCCAAGATTGCAATTACAGTGTTTATTTTATCAGTTAAATCCTGCTTTATTTGCTTAGTGAAATTTGAATAGGAGCTCTAGCATTCAGTCAAGGAGGAATGTGGCACTGGGCTGGTCCTAGGATTGAACCCCGGCAATGTTTCCACCATCGCAGCTATCGGCCATTCAGCTTGTAGCTCAGTTCTCTTATCATCTTAACTATACCATCCTAACGCATAAGAAAGTAAAGCAAAGATGATATTTAGGCACTTACAAGGCCACAAAGCCCAATATTATTTGGCATCACCTGGCTTGGGTGGAGGTGGAGAACTCCACGATAAACATTATTGAGCGTTCTAATACCATCCTGAAATATGAGAAGACTCAATCGATCAGGTGTGAAAACAGCACATTCCATTATTTAGGAAGCATGGGGCATAGAATTGAATGAATAGACTAGAAAAATAACAACTAAATAAGAGGATTTCTTTCGATTAATGTAAAGAGGAAGTAGTCAAGGACAGTGTATACCTACCGAGATAGGTCGGGCCGCCGGAGCGGCGGCTGCTGGAGCAGACGCGTGGAGGAGGGCTCCCGATCTGACCAACGAGGAGCAGGTTTTCTTTAGAGCGAATCGCAATGCCATCGCAAATCGATCGTTTGGCTTATTACGAACAACTAAGCGACTCTAAGAAATCTTCGTTCCCCCGAAAGTTAATGTGCTGTTGGACAGACCGATGGATGGATTGCGTAGCTGCATATAAATTACCCCCGGTCTGGCAAACGAGGAGTACACGCGAAACTGAAGCCAGAGCTATAATCCGCCTCGTAGTGGAGCTCGATTCGTACTAGGATTCCGCGTTCGGATCAAGCACGAGAGCGATGGCGAGCTCTGGTTACTAGCCGCCACTCCAGCTCCTACGAGCCGAAGGCAGCTTTAAGAGAATGCTGGCCGTCGTGCCTCAAACTTGGTTTATGTGCCGTGCCAGCCCGGCCCACGTGCCTCAAATGCATAATCAGAACAGCCCAGCTTATTTCGCGCACCCACTATATATCGCCTTTGCGAGCGCGAGTTCGGACTCGCCCACAGCGATCCGCTCCATGGGCCAACCATCTACGCGCAGGTTTGTTTCTTTTTTTTTTCTTCTTCGTTGTTTTGCTGTTTGTTTCTTTTTTTCCTTTTTTTTTTCTGTTTCTATTTTCTTTTCTCTTTAACTACATATTCTTTTTTAAAGCTTAACATTGTTCAAATTTGAACATTTTTATCAATCTGAACAATTTTTAATATGAACATTTTCAGAAAATGGTTTCAAATTGGAAAAATATATTTTTAAAAAGATTCTGATTTTCAAAAAAAATGAAAATGTGTTCAGATTTATAACTATTCATTTTTTTAAATGGTTCCGATTATGGAAAATGTTTCGGATTTAAAAATGGTTGCGATTTTTTGAAAATGGTTTCGATTTTGTGAAAATGGTTCTGATTTTAAAAAATGGTTCCGATTTTTTAAAATGTTCCTTTTTTAAAATGGTTCAGTTTGCAAATGGTTCATTTTATGAAACAAGTTTATTTCTGAAAATGGTTCTGATTTTAAAAACGGTTCCAATTTTTTGAACATGGTTCTGATTTTTGACAATGTTCATTTTTTGAAAATAGTTCATTTATTAAAATGGTTCCGATTTTGAAAATGTTCATTTTTTAAAATGGTTACGTTTTTTTCAATAGTGAACCCATTTTAGAGACCAGAAGTTCTTTTCTTGCTCGTTTTAAATCTGTTATTGATATATTTTCGAAAACATTACCAGAAATAGATAAAAAATGAACAAGCCAAGATAAAAATAAAAAACGCACGCGAGTGCGCTGGGGAGCGTGGCGTCCTGGGTTTTGCGTCGAACACTCCGACTCGTTCATGCCATTGCGTTCCGGCCCAGGCCCATGTAGCCCGACACGAGTGTTCCAACTCACCCGAAGCGATAGATAGGCTATCACTTTCCTTATTTCGTGCCCGACACGAGTGTTCCAACTCACCCGAAGCGATAGATAGGCTATCCCTTTCCTTATTTCGTGCCCGTCACGATGGCCCGAAGGCCCGGCAAGCTGTTTCGGCCATTTTGGCCTCATCGGCCGTCTAAACCTTTTTTTTGACTCTTTTTTTTCGTTTCTGCATGTTTTTTTTTCAAAAATCCAGGAAGAAATGTCGAAACATGTACAAAATTTCAGAATGATGTGCTCCGCTTCACATGATTATCGGTCCGCTCGGGCCATGTCGTGCTTGTGCCAGGCCAGCCCAGCAGTTTCCCATGCCGTACCCGGGCAGGCCCGCGCGCCAAACAACGAAAAAAGCACGGCCCAAAATAGGCCTCATGCCTGGCATAGCCTGAAAACCGGCGTGTTGTGGTGTGCTGGGCTTCGGGCCACATTCCAATGCCTCCGGGCGGCCCAACAAAGACGGCCTGATGGCTAACATTTAAGTTTGTACTAGAATCGGTTTCCTCATTACCTATTTGAGTTTTACGCCAACGAAGTGCGGAAGTGTATTCAGTGAGCAAATCTCCCCATAAAAGACACACAACTACTCAACGGCGTCCCTCCTTTTGCGCCCAATCGCTTCTACGGGCACCGTGCAGACAATAGCGACGGCAAGAGCCGAGTACCGACCAGAGACGACACGCAACTCATAAGGCCAAACCTCAATCACTACTAACTGACCGAAAATATTCAGAGTTACCCACCAAATAACGTCGAATTTAGAGATCTATTGACTATTACAGAGGATTGTCTTGCCTAACCAGAAACATAGGAGGCTATGGTACAACCCAATAATACCATTAATGTTGCCCAAATCTTGTTTTTTCTTTCGCGAAAGCGCAACAAGCATTGTTTTTTGATTCATTGATAGAAATTTTTTGATTACAAACCTAAGACTAGCCGATGCACGACCACTCAAGACGAGAAAAAATTAACTGGTCTCTTGTAAGCAGCTGTTTGGTTGGATTTATATCTAACTTTTGGATTGGTTTACAAGGCATAAAAGCGCTTAAACATTTGTCTTTTAGCTTTTGACTTGGCATGGTGTGGCATGCAGGTATAAGTGAAAAGCAAAAATGTGCTTTTGTGAGTTAACCAAAAATTAGATATAAGTCTAACCAAACAACTTCTAATTATTGTTAGATTCCATGAAAGATATATTGTTTGCTCTAAAAAGAACTAAAACATCTACACATACAAGCTTTCCAGAAATTCAGAAAATTGTATTGAAACAGACTAGTTACTTGCCTTCCCTACAAAAACACAAAGTTTTCGAAACTGGGGATGAACCCTCGGCCTCTTTTGTATATTAATAAAAGAAAACGGGAAATCACGAAAACCTTACAGAGAGATATAACGATCAACCGGAAGCGACCATCCAGGCGTTAACTCGCTACACATATGAATCTAACGAAAGGGGTGTATCTGATCGAAGCCATGTGCGCGGTACACACGTCATCTAAATCTGGAAACCTCACATAAACCACCCAACGACTAGCCGGGAGCACCACCCCATGTGCACACTGATATGCCATCGTCGCCGTCTTGCGCCAACCCATTTACATGAGCGATGAATGTCGTACAATACGACATGCCATCGACGCGACCATGAATGAATTAAAAAAAACGCAAAGTGACGGACGTACAAAACGGACCGTACAAAAACGTATACGACAACAACAGGATGTGTACTCGTACGCATGGTGTCATTTTCTTGTGTGCAGCACGCTTGTGTTAGTATCTACTCCCTTTCCTTTTCGAAAAAAAAAATAGTATCTACTTTCCTCCTCACGGTTAAAACGTGTCAACGACAGCTTTCCGAAACTAGCGCGGTGAAAAGCCGGCAGTGCTGCTGACGCACGCACGGGGACGGCGCGCCCGTGGTTTCAAGCAGCGCTCGCCGGCTCAGCCAACCCGTCATCGTCATCGTCATAAAAAGATGCAGACGTCGAGCTCAGCTCAGCGAGGGGCATGGCATGGCTCTGAATCCTATACAGGGCCTGGCCTCTGCCCTGTCAGGTCCATTTCCAGGATCAGCAGAGCCCATTTGTAGATAAATCGGCTCCAACCATCCCACCATCCTGAATTCCCGCTGCCGCGATGGATATATCTGATCTCATCTCATCTCACCCATACTAGATTTCAGCAAAAGTTTTCTTGGAGCATCTCCAACCGGAGGCCCCAAACCCACCCCAAACGTCCGGGCGGACCGCCCGGACAGGGTTTGGCCCAAAAACGGCGACCCAAGCGCGGCCCCCATAGCCAGCCCAAACGTCCGGGCGGTCCGGCACACCCCAAACCCAGCCCATATCTGGGGCGGGTTTGGGAGCGCCCGGGCGCGCCCGGACGCGTCCGCCCTGCACTCGCTGACAGTGCGGATCCACGCTTTGACCGCCTGGCAGAGCGGATAAGCTAGCTTGGCATTCATAGCGCACCGGCCGGCATTCATGGCGTACCGGCCACCGGCCACCTCCGACTATAAAGTGGAGGGGCCGGAGCAAACCCTACTCCGCACCGCACTTCCGCCGCCGCCGCCGCTCTCTTCTCCTCCTCCACATCCACCAGTGCCGAGTTTCCTCCTCCACCTCATCCACCATGCCTCGCCGCCTCCCCACCACATGCGCCAAGATGACGGCGGAGAAGTGGGCGCAGCTCCGCCGAGAAAAGGAGGCCGCGGGATCGCGTGTGTCCGCAGAACTGTTGGCGGCGGAGGGGACAGACGTCGGCTACGGCATCCTCCGCGAGGGCTCCGACGTCGTCGAAATGACGGGTTCGGAGTACCTCCGGCAGATGCACGAATCGAATCGGGCGCAGTCGTCGGCGATGGCGGAGGAGTGGAATCAGCAGGCGGAGGCGGAGCTGGCAAGGATGCGGGTGGAGGACGAGGCCACTTGGGTTCGGGCGGAGGAGCGCGCAAGGGTGGCGGCGGAGCACCGTTTGGCCGAGGAGCAGCTCAAGGCCGAGGCCACGGACCGCATCTTCGTCGGGCAGATGAAGAACATGCTCGGCTTCGTCGAGAAGCAGAAGCGGGCGGAGGAGGCGTTCCGTCAAGGCTGCATCTACGTGCCAGAATCTTCCGGATCTGGCTCCTTCTACACCGACTCCGACGAGCAGGGGTCATCTCCGGACCCTCCTCCAGCTGCGGCACAGGGCGGCTCCGGCTCCGGCGACGGCGCGGCAACGGTCATCCTCCTGTCCGACGATGAGTAGACTAGGCTATCCGGTCGCATGAACTGCACGTAGGATAAGTAGCAACTTGTATTCACGTTGCATGCTTTTGTAGTAATTTGGTATCTTAAATTAGAGGTGTGTGGTTGTAGCACCATGTTTTTTGGGCTGTCCGGTCAGTGTCCGCGGACGCGTCCGCGGATACTATGGGAGCCGGATTTGGAGGCTCCGCTTGGAGATGCTCTTAATCCTTTCACTGCGTCTGCGTGCGTCACTGCCCTTTTTGGGAGGAGGGTTGGATAGCCTCCAACATTAGCACAAGTGTTCGTTCGTTTAGCAGTGATTATCAGTTGCACATATATTGTGCAAGTAATTATCGGTTGCAGACCAGTCAAATGTCATGAAGAAGTGGGAGTAGTGAGTGTCTCATCTTTCACAAAAGTACTGCTACTCTCCAGTGTTAGCTGAGCAATTATATTCTAGTCTGGTAGTCTAGCTTGATCACTTCAGCTACTCCCTCCGTTCTAAAATACTTGTCTTCCATTCGTCTAAATTCGGATGTATCTAGACATATTTTTGTGTATAGATACATCCAAATTTGGACAAATTGAAGAAAGTATTTTGGAACGGAGGGAATACTTATTATGAGTTGCTATGACTACTGGTCTCTTGATTTCACCCATTATCAGACCCTAGCAAGCCTAGGTTTTGGTAGGCCATGGGGAAAAAAAGATGCCTTTAGTTCTAGTGGAGCAGGCAAATCAAGTCAGTTAAACCATCATCATCTTCATCATGTCCAGTCCATCATCATCATCGTCGTCAGTGCTCAAAGTAAAAGAAGAATGGAAATGACCCAAAGCAGCTCAATGTCATTATCTCTCACAGGGTAGTGTAGCAATGTGCAGACATGGTCACTGCTGCCAGCAGGAGGAAAATGAAAGAAAGAAGAAGATGAAGAAGAAAAGGATGGGTCGCACTGGCCAGCAGCCTTAAGATCAAAACTACAGGACTAAAGGCAAGCAGGCAGGCGACCACTTTTTTTGTTGTTCTACAAAGCCCAGATCCCTGCAGGTTTCAGGACTGGTAAAAATGGCAGCAGCTCAGCTCAGCTCCCCACAGTAGACGACAATGACCCACCAAGAACGAACGCCGTTTCTTCCTCCTCAATTCCTCAGCTGCTGATCAAAAACAACAAGCTGATCGCAATGTGCACTGGTGATGGATGGATCCATGATCACCCCACCCCCTGGAAGAAGCAAGGGGAAAATTGAGTGCATGATTGTCCTGAGGTGGAAACGGCGTGTTCTCGGTCGGGCCATCGTCGGGGGGTCATGTCGCCACCATCATGCCGGCCATGAAGATGTCCTCGTGCAGGGAGGAGCAGGATGAGCGAGGGGAGCCGATGCTGGTGATGTTGTTCTCGGCTTCCTCTTCGATCATGATTTCCTGGTCACGGCACTCGGCGCTGCAGAATGCTTTCTCACCGCTGCAATCACACACGACACATCAATTAACATTCTGAAGATGCACCCAAAGAACAGTTGTGATATCAAATAATCCAGTCCGATTGATGGACGCCCAAGCAATTTGTTCAGTTTATTATCGTTCTAGATTGTAACTCTCTCCAAACAAACAAAAACTGAATCTTGATGGCAAATCAGCATGCAGTTGTTCAGTTCAAGTGCTATTTCATTTTGTTAGGATTGTGAATTTTTTTAATAGATAAAAGGCTTTTAGGATTGTGAAATGCGTCAGGTTTTAGCAAGATCTCTTCTCTCAGATGAACAATGCGGCAATTAGCCGTTCGATGAACTCTGTTCTATCAGATCAGTAAAAATATCTTCAATCTAAAATGATTGCAAAAATAATGCACTGGAAGAAGCAGAAGAAAAGTCATTGACAGTACATACCGGTAGATGTAAATGTCATTGCCCTCCAGCTTCTTCTTGCAAGTGAAGCAGGAGCTGAGGAAATCCTCGCCGGCATCGGCGGCCGTCTCGGTGGCGCACTGGACCACCAGGTAGGACTTGGCAGCTCCGTCCTTCACTTCCACGGCGGCCTCAACATCCTGGGGTTCAAGAATGCAGTCCCCAAAGATGTGGGTGGTCTTGGGGTTGGGGCCACGGGCGATGATGCAGGTGTAGTCCTCCGACTGCTCGACCTCGCTGGCCGAGACCGAGCCGACGAACCGGCGGCGGCCTCCTCCGGCGATCGACGCCGGCAGCGACCCCGGTCCCGGGAGCTCGCCGAGGTGGAAGCAATGCCGCTTGGCGCCGGCCTGAGGTCCAGCATCGGGCCGCGTGGCCTCCGGACCAGACTTCAGATCCCGCCGTGGAAGAACCTGCTGCACGGCACGGACATGCCGGCGGTGGCGGAGGCCGGGCAGGAGACGGTCTTGCCGAGCTCCGGCTGCGAGTGGCCGCCCCCGCCGCAGCCCTTGGGCGTGGACTTGAGGCGGAGGCGCGGGCTGAGCAGGCAGGTCGTGCCGTTGGCGCTGGCGCCGTCGCCCCCGGCGAGGGCGACGTCCACCACGAGGCCGAGCCCCACCGGCTCGGAGTCCCAGGTCCTCGGCGAGCGCGGGGACCGGAGCAGGAGCGCCTTGGGGTCGAGCGGCGACGTCGGGCTCCGCTCCGACTCGCCGCCGCCGTCCGGGGACCGCTTGGCGGCGGCGAGCCCGACGAAGAGCCGCGGCACGGCGAAGAGCGCGCCGCCGGCACCGCGGGGCCGGCTGGCGTCTCCTCCGGGGCCCTGGTCCGACACCATCCTCCGCAGCATCGCCGGCCGGAACAGCCTAACCGCCTGAAACCTGGGATGGATGGATGGATCGATCAAGAACGCGCACAAGACGACATCACACAAATCTACTCCGTTCCACGAATCCAAGACACGTTCTTGCAAATCCCCGAACGCCCTCGTCCAAGATCACACCACCCCAGAGGAAACCACTAGAAACCTCCAAACCATTCTCAACTCGTCTCAGCGACTCAGCAATGCAAGCTCGTGAGCAAGCAAGAAAGAAATAAGGGAAGAAGCGGGCGGCCACCTCCTCACCTTTCTCCTTTTCCCCTTTCGCTTTTGCAGCTAGCTAGTGGTAGCAGCAGCTACGAGTATCTCTCTGCCTCTTCTTCTTCCACCTCCTCTGCCAATGGCTCTGGGTCGACAGACAGAGGCGATGAAGAAAGCTAGGGGGATGGGGGAGTGAGGGGAAGCAGAAAAAGCAATGGAGGGGGGAGCAGACACACAAACCACACTGTGCTACTCCTACTCGTACCACTCTACTCCACTGATGCTCCCCCTCTACTGTGTGCGTCACTTTCGCAATGCATCAAAATCAGAGACGACGCAGTGGGGAAGGAGAGAGAGAGAGGGGTAGTGTGGTGGCTTGTGAAATACACCAACCTCCTTGCCATTCCATTCATGGATGTCAGAGAAACGGAGGCAGACGCGACGTTTTAACGCCGGCCCTGCGTGCGTACTGTACCCGGCGGTCGGTACGCGCATGAATACGGTATAGCGGGTGCTATACGATTCCAAGGACGGGCCCGGAGGCTTCAATACTGGTAGACCTGTCACCGGTGTGCGGTGCTAGTAGGTGTAGACGTATTTCGTACACGACGTATTTCTGATTTTTTTTTGTGGAGGAAAATTTGTACTGTTAATGAAGGCCGCTTAACTGAGAAAAACATCTTAAGAAACTGAAACGGTATTGTAATGTTAATGAAGGCTTGGATTGAGTGAACATAGGCCACTAGTTGCATTTTTCAGTATACATTTGAGCAAAATTCTTGTCCGTTGATTCACTCGTTGCTTCCTGGATGCGTGCAATGCTGGGCGGTTACTACTGATCCATACCAGTAATCAGGTCAGGTTCGACCGTTGGATGAATCTAGACACTTCCGGACCGGTGAGTCAGTCGTTGAGTCCATCATCAGTACGTAATCAGAGCGAAGGAAAATGTCCAAAACACATTGCTTGTACTCCACTACAGCTACCAACTTGCTGGTTCAAACTCGTATTTAATCGCTCCCACATGAACATGTTTCCGGCCAAATGAGTGGCCGAAATAAAATCAATCAGAACTGCATCATCAAGAACCAATCAATCAACCGTCCCATTAACTTAATCCAGCATCGAAATCTTCTTATGATCTCGTCCTACTATTTTCTAATTAGAGTACTGCATATAGCATTCCTTATGTGTATGCTACAATCATTGTGCCTTTAGGGTTTTCTTTTCTACCCTGTTAGTATCTTCTTTCCATGCGCTGCACTGCATTGCACTGAATTGCAGCGAAAGAGAAAAGGAGATGAAATACGTTTACAGCAGCTCTGCTCGTGAGTGAGTGAGCTTCTTTTTGGCGAGCTTCGAAGCTGTCTCCCGGTGGATTACTACTGATGATGCTGTGTTGCAAAGGTATAAAGTGATGAGCTGAGTCTATACCTTCTCGTGGTAGTAATTCATCTTTTTTCTGTATCTCGCTCTGTTGGGCCTGCGAGAGAGCTCATCGCTTTGTGGATGGATAAAGCAGTGCGGCTTTGGCCTTTGGGTTTCCAGCAGCGGTACATTAGAGCATCTCCAACAGAGGCTCTATATATGCTGCGCGCACAATAAACCGCCAATTTAGCGCGCGGGGCTAAAAGCAGCGCTCCAGCAGAGGCTCTATAATTGCTGCGCGTGTCAGAAACCGTCCAGCGCGCTGGACAAAGCTGGACAAAGCTGGACATTTTGCACCATATTTGGTGCGTGCCGTCCAGCGCGCTGGACAATCCAGAGCTGACGCGCGAAGAAAACTGCCACGGAAGTTTCCTTCCGGGCGCATCGCCCTGCCCGAGCGCTGGCCCCGAGCGCCGGCCGAGCTTGCCCCGCCCCTCGCCGGCCCGCCCCGAGCGCCGGCCGAGCTCGCCGCCTCGCACGGCCTCCCGGAGCGCCGGCCCCGAGCGCCGGCCGAGCTCGCCCCGCACGGCCTCCGCTGCCACGGCCGTGAGCGATCCAAGCGACGAAGGCGTCCAGGGTGCTCGAGTCGGAGCGGTACTGCTTCTGCGTGAACTCGAGGAACTCGCGCCAGGTGAAGTCCGGGTACGCGCGCGGGCGGCCGTCGACGGCGAGCAACTCGGCCGGTGTCACGACGGGGCGGTCCAGCTGGAAACGAGCCGCCGCCGCCGGAATCGAGCAGCCGTCGCCGGAATCGAGCAGCCCGTGGCCGCTAGCTTGCGAGCTAGCTAGCTGCTCACTTGCGAGCAAGCCATCCGGCCGGAATCGCGTGGCCGTGGCCGCAGCTGAGCAGGATGCGGATGGAGACGAGCAAGCTAGCTAGCTCTGAACGATTGGGGGCCTAATTGCGCTTTTTATTTTTGTTCCAGGGACCCGATTGTGAGCTAGTTGGACTTGTTTGTAAAAAGTTAGGGACCTGTTTGCTATACTACTGCAGGCTACCGCACTGTATTTTAGTACGTCTGTTGGAGACCTTTTTTTGCTGCGGCTGCGCGCTATATTTTAGTGCGTCTGCTGAAAACGTTTCGGCCGCGGCGCGCTAAAACTGCTATTTGAGCGCTGTAAAACTTTTTTTGGACGCGAAGTTTTTGGGCGCCTGTTGGAGATGCTCTTACATCACGACGAAACAGTGCATGCTACATTGTTTTCACTGTTGTTACTGCTGATTTGCGTCTATCCAGTGGTGGTGGGGCCCAGCTTGGGAGTACATGCACACTTTCATGAGCAGGGTAATCTTGCAAGAACTATCTATCCATGGTGTGAAGTGAACCGGAGTAAACAAGGAAAGCAATCAGGCAGTGAGCCTGGCAGTTGTGTTTGGAACGATGTGTGCACCAACTGAAAAGTTTATACTGTACTACACTCGCAAAAAAAAAAATTATACTATGCCAGGCTCACTTCGAGTTTGAATAATGGAGTCTTGCTTCGTTTGGTTTCAGACAGGGAATTTGAATTGAATACTGGAGTGTGCGACATCATCGCAGGGTGGAAATAAATGGAAATTTTACTACGTGTCCGACGCGTGACGCAAATTTCTCTGGAATCCCAGCCAGGGACACAACTCTGCACTGCGCACGCACGCACGCACGCGCGGTAACCCACGCCTGGACGGTTAACTCCGTTGTGTAATCACATGCAGGATCCTCTGCGAGCCACCTCTCTGTGGCTGTCCATTACAGGACGAAACACCTTACGGTGGCCGGTGTGGCCCGGCGCAAACGATCCTGGGGCTTGGTGAGGCCCGCCAGGCAGGGAGAGACGGCGTACGGGCCGGGAGTAGCCATTGGGCACACCGCTTTACGGGGACAGCGGTGGCCCGGCATTGACAAAGCTGACTGCGACTGGGCCGGCCCCTGGGGCCCGCTGGGCCTGTCTGGGATGCCTTTTTTATTATTCCTTGTGGGGCACCGACCATTTCTTGCTGCTGCAAAATAATTCCCCTCCTGCTAGTTTCTTGCTGCGAAATAATTCCCACTTTCCCAGTACTCACTATAGTTTCTTGCTCCAAAATAATTCTCTGCTGCTAGGTTCTTCCTGCGAAATAATTCGAGTACGATACGGGATCGCATACCATCAGCCAATCGTACATACGGTTTTTGTCTGATACCACTTAGGCTTGGACGTGTTTGCCAAACAATAAGTTCGAATCCAAGGACAATCAGGAATAGTTTCTGCTTTGAGGACTCGACCACGGTTATGACTTTTCAAATGAACTTCACTACACACTTAAGTGACACGTTTGTACAATTTTTTTGCGAAAAGGCCACACTTAAGAAAGACGGGAAGTCGTCGTGCTAAGGTCCCGAGCGACCATCGCACCAGAGCATTAATCATCGCCAAAGATGAGAACGGTAGCCACGCGCCCTCTGCTGGCGCTAGGCGCACCACCGGAGTGAGGATAGATACTGAAAAACCCTAAACGAAGGACGAAGCCTCCCGCCTGCGAGAGCGCCGGCCGTGATCCGCCACGCCTCCGACGCTCTAAGGCCGGAGACGGAGCAGACCAGCGACCGGCGTCGCCGGCGAGGGGGACGGAACCCTAGATGGGTTTGTACAGCCGCCTCATGATCGCCTCTCTCCTGACTCTCACCTCACGTACCGTCTCGTGACACGTGTGTACAATTTCTCGTACTATAATGCGAGTAGCCGATGCAATCTGATTAGTACTCTAGTACACCTTCCGAGAAATTTCTTGCAAATCAAATGTGAAAACAGATGGAAAAGCTGAGACGTGTGCTCTCATCGTCATCGGAGCGTTGGGTTTTGTTTTTTAGTTTATCTAAAATTCGTTCAAACTTGTAAAATTACCTTAATATTTGAATGAATTCCGTTAAATTTCGTGTTTAAATCTTCTTTTGGAACTGCGAGTGGGGAGCAACGCCCCTAATAATCCGCATCACGTCTGTCCGATGCTGCTGCCGGACGGCGCTGGTGGAGATGCTCTTACTAATTCCTTCCTACCGAATAATTCGAGGGCTCCAGTGAGTAGGATACGAGATCCCACACTACAAGCTATGATCGTACATACGGTTTTGTCTGATACTAGCACTTAATTAGACCCGGACGTGTTTGGCAAACAAACAGTTAGAATCCAAGGACAATTTCTACTGCTGCCTTTCAGACTCAGACCTCGGTTCTGACTTTTCAAATGAACTTCATTACGCGCCTAGTAAGTGGCGCATTTTGCAGGTCGATCTTGAATGGATTTGCCGTACTACCCAATTAGTACGCCTTTCGAGAAATTTCTTGCAAATCACATCAGGAAAGAGACGGAATAGCTGAGACGTGTGCTCTCTCTCTCTCTCATCGGACGGAGGCCCTTCTGTGTCGCGTTGCGCACCCTCCACGCGTGCGGATCTCGAGGCGCATCTGACGGCGCAGCAGGAAGATCCGCCTGCGATCGTACGGCCCGAGGGACATACTGGAGGTGGGAGTGGGACCCGTCGCACGTGCTCTCCCGGGCCGGCGCGTGCCACGCAGGGGCACGTACAAAGGAGTACGTCTAGTACGCACGCACTGCTGCACCCTGTTCTTTAATTATATGCTCTACCCTACCGACATGGTTACAAAAACATTTTAAACATACGGAGTACTTTTTCTCAAGAAAAAAAATGTCATGTTGTAATCGCAATAGAAAAATGTTTTCTCTGCGTTACCATTTTGGTACTGCGGTGGCAGGAATAGCAGATACGTGCTGGATTATGTAGGAGTACATTATTTTTCGCATCAGGGTGGTTCACAATGAAGCACGCAATGCACAGGAAACTACCCCTTCTGGATATCCATGAAGTAAACTAAGGATATTTGCATAAACTAATCAACTCGAACTCACAGGTACAGCTTGTAGAAATGAGCATTGTGTTAGGTGACATTTGCATGTGTTTTATCTCTGTTTTTAACACATGTAGGGTTTGAAGGACCCAGAGATGATCAAGTCACAAAAAAAAAATACCAGAGATGACATATATGACAAAACACCCCTTACTCCGAAAAACAAAGCAGAAACTAGTAGTGTCCATCTGCGCACATATAATAATTTGAAAAAAATGTGTTGCATATCTATGAGTAAAATTAGAGGCTGCAAGTTGGAGTCTCTTGCATTCTAGCCAACCTTGGAGTTAGCGCGCAGCTGAACAAACAATCGAGTTGGCATATGCATTTAGGGTCCAAAAAGAGCCGAAATGAATCACCAATATAATTCAGAAAAGTCTTGTCTGTTGCATGGAGTTTCGCCGTTTTGGCTTTTTTACACTACCAAAAATATATATAAAATAAATAAACCGCGTATTCCTTTAAGTTTCAGAAACAACACATTTTAGGAAGAAGATGAAGCCAAAAATGGAGATTCCGTAGCAAAACAAGCAACTCCTTAATAGGAGATAATTGCATCTGTTGTCACTAGAGTTAACGACCTCCTGGGCGGTCACGCGTGACCGTACCGTGGGCCGGACCACACGCCGCGCTTCGCCTCATCAAAAGGAGAAAGTATCGTGAAGGCACAAGAGCAGGAAAACATTCGGAGCATTGCTAAACCTAGCCAAAACAGAAGAGAAGAGATCCGGAGAGGAGAGCCATCTTACAGATATGCTCCGTGATCATCTTCTTCGAGATAAATTGCTCCATCATCATCCCCGTATAGATAGAGAGATAGACGGAGAGAGAGAAAGAGAGATTCATTCATGTAAGGCTATAGTTGTAAACTCTACTCGTATTTGAACTCAAGAGTTTGTTTTGGTTAATCATCCAACTATTTGGCTTGCTACGGTAATATCGAGATGAATCATATTCATTTGATCATTGAGTTTATTCGTTATTCTCCTCTCATGTGCGCGTAAAAACCCCTGGGAGCGGGAGCTGTAGGGGATTGGTGAGATGTGATTGTGCCTAATCATATTGATATTTTTTTTTGGAGTGCTATAAGTATTTTATAAGATTGTTTATTCATGGTTTGCATAATAGTTGTTGTTTACTTTAACAGTATACATGTAACCACCTATTGTTTAGCGAATTTGTGGCCTCTATGTGACAAGTGTTGATATCAAAGAGGAGTGAAGACAACTTCATGATCACAGGAAGCCACCAAGTGTAAAATGATGGTCCGTCTCACGAGCTTAATTCTTTAGCTCACCATTATTTGTGGTAGCAACAAGCAGGACAACAGAATCAAGCAATTTCGTCAGGAGGAGTTTGTTTATTCAAGGGTGGATCGCCTATCGACAATATGAATAGTTAATCACATATTCATTCCACTTGTCACATTCACTATCATCATGAATTGTATATGTTTGCGCATATCTTCTAAAAAACATTCTATTTCAACACTTTACTTTTATGTTATTTGCTTTTAATTTCTACTTTATTATTGTTTCATTGAAATATCTACTTTCATAAATTTCCATGCAACTCTTGCAGTCAATTTACTCAGTGACACCTTGTGTGTGACTGAAAGAAACACTCGCCTAATATCTTTGTTGAGATGATATAAAAACTGGAAGAATACTTCCATGAAATTGGTCTTTAAGAAAATGTGAATTTGCAGACATCAAGCTATTTTCTGACGTTTTTCGGGGAGCTAAGTGTCGAGTGTTTTTTTCTTGATTAATTGCAAGATGTTTTGTCGTAGTTACTTTCTGCCTTAGAAAGACGTTCTACACCATCTCATAGGAGATATTTACAAGATTACTTTGGTGGAATTCTAGGAAAGAGTTATGGAATTCCAACGTAAAGATTTCCGGAATTCCAGCTGAATGAGTTTCCCCACACAACCCATTAAAGATATATTAGTTGGGATAATGGATTTAAGTGGGAGGGATTACCTTAGTGGCCTTTGCCATGAGGCACGGGTGAGAGGTGTTGTTATTCTTATTGGGGGAGTCGAAGAGGGGTGTCGACGAAGAGAAGGGGTAGCTATGGCGATTTGGGCCCAACCTGTAACTTCATATTAATCATCGGGCGCATACTCCTCATGAACCACCGACACCTTGTGAGCTTCTTCTTTGAGAAGTTCATATTTTGGACGAACTTGGGCTTATCCTTGCGAATAAGCTTGCCTCCATTGTATACTCTCTTCACAAATTGGCAATCAACGACGAAATGACTCACATTCCCATATAATAATAGCAAGTTCTCACATGTTGCTTTGGCTTGAAACCACTTGAGTCGTGTCTTGTATTTTTTTGACTTGAAGTTCTTCTTATGCCACCAAAAAGTTCTTCAAGATTGAGCCATATGCTAACTAAAGGCATACTTTGTCTCCTCAGGGGAATACTCCTCTTCTTCCTCTCCTTCACCAACTTGAACCGCCTTGGCCTTCAAATAACGGTAGGTTTGCTACTTCAAACATTTAGCAAGACCAAATGCATTATTGGCGGTTGAAAGAGCATGGTGCCCCATGTATGGTTTGGTAATTAATAACAATAATCCTTGTGAACTAATGTTTGCCTCGAGTTATACTTGAAGGGGTTGTTCATAGGAAATACTTGAAGATCATATGTTGGATTCAAGGTTGAAAGAAAAAAGTGAAAGAAGATGGAGTTCTTGTGTGGAACTCAGAGGTTGTCTTGCTCTAGCTTATGAGATAAGCCATGGAGGATCAACATCTTGAGATGATGATTACAAGGGAAGGAGTTAGAGATATGGCTCTATGCCAAGATCGCGATGCTCTCATATGTGAGCCATGTGGGACCAAGGCGTGGAGCATACTATCAAGTGAAGAACTCATTATGTATCTCAAGATAATGTGAAGGAGAAGATCAAATGATGATCACTATGGTGTTCACGAGGTTATCCGAGGAATGGTTATGAGAGTGTTGATCCTATAGCAAGTATGTCTTGAAGAAGGATATTGTGCGAGCATTCATGTTTTAAGAGCACACATAGGCCTATATTGTTGGATATATACCGCATTTTACTTTTTGGACATCAGAGTTACAACTTGAAAGTTCAACTAACCACATCCCAGATAGTGTGATAAAATTCAGCCAGGAACCCATCCAGTTCAGGAACGAATCTTGGTGAGCTATTCTTTGTCCCAATGATTTTTTCCCAGTATACTCGGATATTCAAAACGGGTGGTGGGTCTAGATGCACTCATATATACTACTACTACTACATAGATACACATATATAATTTCCTCTGTCCTATTCATCATCATTTTTACTCCGGGAAACAAACAAGCAGGTACGCCGGCCGGGCCGGGGTTGCTTTCCTCCATGCGTCACTCGCCGGAGATAGGACTACTGCCCACTGTACAAGGTTCCAAGCCAACAATGGCGACGGTGTCTGCGGGTGGCGACGCGACGTGAGCCCTCTTCCGATTGTTGCCTTGTAGTATCATCCTTAAATTTGTTTTGTTTGCAACCACTTTGTGGCTCCCAACCACCGCTAGCTCCTTCCGGTTGTACAATTGCACTACTGTTAGTATCTTACATTACTTTGATTCGATTGCGTTAGGAAGTCGTGTGGGTTTTAATTTATTTGGTTAATAATACTATGCTAGCTCCTCCCTACATTACATGCATGTGAGTATTCTATGCTTCATTAGGCGATGATACTTTTTTGCAGTCCCTTTGGAAGATTTTGCGACGGGGTATATTCTTCAGAGAACGCCATCAGCTTCAGATATCCTCTTCTTGCTTAAACAACTGAAGATTTGGTGGAAGAGAATCGTTGGGGAATTGTGATTTTGTCATGTTTCCACATTTGCTCCCTTTTTTTAACCAAACAGGCTCCTGCTCGCCACTCCACCTTGAACTAGTTAATTAGCACTTCCATGTCGATGAAAGAAGAGTTGATAGGATGCTAGCTAGGTTTTTAATTTGATCATAATAAAGTGGCACTAGTGAACCTACTCCGGCCTTTGTTTGAGACCGGGCATGGCAGTGATGGTCCATCCATGATTTGTGCACTGTTGAAAGGGGTGAAGACAATGTAGGCAAAGCCCTGTTTGATTTGTTTGTTTGTAGTGTACCGGGGCGCCAAAGCATGTGCCCCACCTCGCACTCGTAGCTTAGGGACCCGAATAATTGCTAGGGCTGGGACCTAATTACCAAAATGTTGGATGATGACAATGTAGTTGCTTCCTCCACCCTTCAATGTCTTTTTTTTTTCTTGTTGTTGTTATTGTTCCGTACCGTTAAGTTTCAGTAGATCTCGAATCATTACTTGATTCAGTAGTATGTCCTATGTATAAAATTTGAGCTGGTTCCTTTATTTATTTTTGGAAAAAATGTTACTACAATGAGAGAAAGATGTAAAAGATAACCTATATATATGTACCACTCCAATTTGTTTACTATTTTACCCAACACTCCATGATACTTTAGTAGACCACTACTAGACTGCAATAGAAGTGATCATGTTCCTGGGGATTTTCATGACCAAGTGTGGGGCTCGGCTGGTCAAAATGCATTTGCATGCTCAATTAGTAGCTAGCTAGCTTTTCAGCGGCCGTGTGTTTGCCTTTACTTTGTGGGATCATCAGGAGGTACTCTAATTATTATTCATCTCCAGTACTAAATCAGAGACCTTATCATAACATGCATGGCTCCACTCTATGATTGCTTTTTTTGTTGTTGAGAAAAACCACTCTATGATTGCTTGCAACAAAATAAATGGATGGAAATAACAAGGAGAAAATGATATACTATCCTGCGGGCTGCCGAATCCGATCATCATGGGCTTCTCACCCGGCCTTGTTAGTCCTATGCGGCATAATTCCGGCCATATTGTAGTTGGCAGATGGACATGGGCCGCCAGCTCAAAGCTGGAATCGTAATTCCCGCCGTGTGCGGGAGGGAGCTGCGTTCCGACTACAGATTCGTTGTTACTCGGGCGGTCTACTAGGACAGATTTCTTGTTCTTTTTATATCCTGAATTTCCTTTTCTTTTTTGTGTTTGCATCTCTTTTTTTCACCCCCTTTTCTTATAGTTTGTATTATGGTACTCAATACATAATTACATAGTTATCCATCATCTTTGTTCGTACCAAAGTAAGTGAACACGTTTTTTTGTTAAATGCATGAACGTGCTCCGGGGATTAAAAAAATCTTCATACAGTATTGTACAGATCAAACGTATTTTAATTTTTTTGTGACATTTTGTTTGACATACAAGAGCATGTTATTGAAAAATGTAAAAAAAAAATTATATGTTTGACATACAAGAGCATGTTATTGAAAAATGTAAAAAAAAAATTTATATAACATATTAACATGAAACATGTTAAAAACCGTACGGAACTTTTATGTGAGGTTGCGTGAATATTAATTTTACACCTTAAACATTTTGATATTCTAGTGTTTACATAGGTGGTGAAAAAATATTTTAAAATTACACCTTTACTAATTTTAGTTATCAAATCACAAGAGTCAAATCTTGGAGGTCCTCCACCCATCCGACCCTGCTCCTTGTCTGTTTGCACTACCTTGTGAAAAGTGCGAGGTTGGCTGAGTCTCCCGCTAAAAGTGAAATCTCTTGCTACGTGGAGAAGGATAGAGAGCGAAAGAACTTAGTGAAATAGAAGAATAGTTGAATAGAATGTAAACTCTATTCTAAGTTTGAATTGATGTTTTGTCCCAATCAGGTACTTACATATTTTCCAAATCATACATAACTTTTAAGTGTAATTATATGCAATTAAGCAATCACAAATTCCTAGATATAGCTGCATGCAAGTTTCTGCGTAATTACGCTTGTTGCGGTACCTTTGATGAATAAGGAAATAATAAGACCCTCAAACATATTAACAAAATGTTAGGAAATATTTAGGATTTTCCTTATTAATTAATCAATCAAATCAAATGAGTAGTCGTCCAAATCACACGCAGCACCACAGTGGCATCACACAATGTACCACCCATCATCTCAGTTCAATTCAAACATGCTAACTTGGTAATTTTTCTACCATGGTTGCCTCCACCATTGTGCTTCCCGCCATGATTCCGCCTGCCACCGCTAGGTCCACCACCAATATTGTGGTCCACTCCACCGTATTCACCAATGCCACCGCCAGGACCAAGATTGCCGCCTCTCTTGCCCACTCCGCCGCCTCCACCCAGGCCACTCCCACCGCCAATGCCCTTGCTCGATCCTCTGCCGAGGCCGCCACCGCCACCAACTCCTTTGCCCAATCTACTCCCTCCCCCGATGCCGCTGCCCGCTCCGAAACCGCCTCCGACACCAGCTCCCATGCCTTCGCCCGCGCCACCGCCACTTCCAAATCCGCCTCCTGAACCACCGCCTCCTCCAAACCCACCTCCTGCGCCACCCCCACCTCCAAAACCACCACCTACACCACCGCCAGCTCCAAAACCACCTCCCGTGCCACCGCCGCCTCCGAAACCTCCTCCTTCGCCCGCACCATCTCCTAAACCGCCTCCTGCACCAGCACCACCTCCGAAGCCTCCACCCATTCCTGCACCGGAACCGGCTCCGACACCAAATCCGCCACCGGCGCCCCCGCCACTTCCACCACCCATGCCTCCGCCAGCGCCACCACCAAAACCACCACCCTTCCCTCCACCGGTGCCTATGCCGCCACCACCTCCAAAGCCTCCACCGCTTCCACCACCCATGCCGACGCCACCACCAAAACCACCGCCCTTCCCACCACCGGTGCCTATGCCTCCACCTGCACCGCTTCCACCGCCAATGCCTCCACCAGAACCTCCACCCATACCACCCCCACCTCCAAAGCCTCCACCACTTCCACCGCCAATGCCTCCACCACCTGCACCCTCTCCGCCTCCAAAACCTCCACCGCTTCCACCGCCGATGCCTCCACCAGAACCACCACCAATACCGCCGCCGCCTCCAAAGCCTCCACCACTCCCGCCACCCATGCCTCCTCCAGCTCCACCACCAGCACCGCCTCCCATGCCACCACCAAGACCCGTGCCATCACCCAAGCCGGCACCAAATCCACCACCGCTTCCAAACCCTCCACCACCACCGGCGCCGGCTCCTCCTCCAAGCCCCCCTCCACCGCCAATTCCTCCACCAGCTCCTCCTCCAAGTCCACCACCAACGCCCATTCCTCCACCAGCTCCTCCTCCAAATCCACCTCCACCACCGGCGCCCATGCCACCACCAGCTCCGCCTCCACCTCCAAACCCACCTCCACCACCGGCACCCATGCCAGCGCCACCACCACCACCAGCTCCTGCTCCACTTCCGAGTCCACCGCCAGCACCTAAGCCAGCTCCGCTTCCGAGTCCTGCACCACCGCCCATGCCACCGCCGGCGCCGCCTCCTCCTCCAAAACCACCACCGCCGCCCATACCTCCACCCCCACCAGCACCACCTCCCGCTCCACCCCCTGCACCAACGCCACCTCCCAAACCACCACCCGCACCTCCACCACCACCCTTACCATGTTTCTTCTTGTCACAGCCCTTGGCCGCGACCGTGCTGGTGCTCCACGGCACGGGCTCGCGCCAGGCGGCGGCGCTCGCCGCCCACCCAAGCGCCAGCAGCAGCAGGCACGCCATTGCCCGGCTCCCCATCGGAAGCACGCCTTTCTTGCTCCGTAGCTTCGTGCTCGCGCGTACGGACGGATGGTGGTACTCACTATGTGTTGTGTTTTGTGCTGGGGAAGCGGGAGGGGGGTATTTAAACAGGATCGAGGACGTACGCGTGCACTCACTGGCTTTGGATTAAATGGGCTTGGACACTTTCGGTTTGGTGGCGAGCCGGCCGGGGAGCGTTGACATGTCTTTTGAGTGCGTGCCTGTGATCAGGCCGATGAGGCTGAGAGGCTTTGGTTGGCGCAGCATATGATTTTTACTCCCCATGCATCGACGTGAGTGAGCTACTCATATATGCATTCATAGCTGTTCTCTGCGTGATTGGTTGTCTAGCTTAGCTGCTTACCTCTTTTAGCCTGTGACTTGTATAGTTGTGTGTGCATGCAGGAAGAAACGATGCAGTGGATGGTGCAGCTGTCCATTAATGGCGAGGAGCTCGCAAAGAAGCGATGTGGGTAGGAAGGGGGAGGAGGTACAGCTTGCCATGCACGGGGTTGATCATGCCTGAGAACTAGCTACGAGCTCCTTTTCTCGGCAAGTGGGACTTGTTACCAATCCAGCTCGACGCTCACAAATTTGGTAGTATTCTTTTTAAGTGGTCATGCTTAATCCTGGCACTGTCAAAATTCTCCATTAATCCGAGAGTAAACAGGAACGCTCACATACTGGTGTTCTCGTGGCAAACTCTGAGATCAAGCACAGTTTCAGAGAAACCGAGCAATGCACCCTAGCAAACTCGGGTCAAAGTGGGCTTGCGTTCTTATAAACACCAAGGCATACGAGCTTATATACAAGACCCTGAGAGGCTGAGACAATCGACTGTTGACAGTACATAACACATGCCATCAAAACTGAAGGCTAGCTACATCTACTGCTGCCAATGATGACATAAACATGCAAATAAAGACACGACACTGAAACGGATCTAAACACTGATAATAAATTAGTGGTCAGTGGCGGCTTCTCCGCGCTTATCTTCCTCCTTTCCTGAAGTGAGACTTGAGCTCCTGGGCGACGCAGAACATCGTGTCCATGGTGTCCTCGTCCAGGTGGCGTCCTTGACACCGCCGATCGCCAGGATCGTCCTCAGCCAGTCCTCATGGAGGGTGGAGAACTCCGCCCGCCCTTCGCTCGACTTGAAGTTCCTGGCGATCTTCGACTTCATCATCTGCCCCGCGACAGACGCCTTCTCCACTATGGACATCGGGATCCCTGCCATCGTGGCGACCTGCAGGCCGTAGCTCTCTGGGGAGGCGCCTGATGCGAGCCGGTAGAGGAAGGTGAGCTCCTTCTCGCCGTTGCCTCCGCTTTTTGGCCTGAGCATGCAGGCCATGTGCTGGAGGCTCACGTGGGGGTGGGAGGCGAACTCCTTCGTGAGAGGGTGGTAGTGCGTGGCGAAGAGCAGACGGCATCGGACCTGTTCCACCAGGTGGCGGAATACCTGGCACAATACAATTATCAGAAGCATGGACATTTTCAGATGCATGAATGGTGAGCAATGCAAAAGCACGTCATAATATGCCCATGTTGCAAGTGAGAAATTGATCTGTTTCTGCCTATCTCATCTATTGCGGAATGCCAAACCAGCTTACTGGTACCAACAGGGTACTACCTGCCACAGGTCCTTAGTGAAGGTTGAAAGGCATGGCAAGAACGGTGATGAAATAGTATAGCATAAGAAATAAATACTCACAGCATATGCAATTGCATATCCATCAAATGTGCTAGTCCCTCTGCCAAGCTCATCAAGCAAGACAAGAGAATCCTCAGTTGCATTCTGAAGAACAGATGCAGTCTCGGTACATTCAACAAGAAAGGTGCCTGCAAGAATGCAACTAATGTTGTAACGATCCAAGTTAAGGTCGACATGTCATACCTAATCCAAATTTGATAGTGCTTTCTAAGTTGCTATTGAGAATCCACGGATTTACTCAACAGATTTATAGCATGTAAAAGTCAGGATTTTTTTTTTCTGCAACCACATTTGAATATTTGACTTATTAGGAACCAATTTGTGGTTATAAATTATAATTCTCTGATGTAATCCTTCAGGGATTGAGGGATATGTTGTACAGTTTTATAGTATGGGAAGTATACCATATGTGAATCCCCTCGTGTTGCCTGGTCAATTTATTTTTGTAAATATAATATAATTTGGAGTGAAACTACATTTTTTAACTCCATTTTGGGCCAAAAGACATAGGAATCGATAGACATGACCAAAAAAATTGTCGGTTATGACTACTTACTTTCTCCAGACATAATCCGATCTGTTGCACCAAGGCGCGTAAAAATGGAGTCAGCAAGAGTCAATTCACATGATGTACACGGGACATAACATCCAAGCTGCAGACCAGAAGAAATTCCATTTACACATCTAAATAGGGAGGCACAAGTGTTCGCAAGAACAAGGGCATGCATAGCAAATTTAGTTATACATACCTGGGCAAGTACAATAGCCAAGCAGGTGGCACGCATTATTGTAGATTTCCCTCCCATATTTGGACCAGTCAACAGCAATGCAAAGCGATTATGACCAGATAAATCCTGGCCAAGAGATAAATCATTTGGCACAAGCCCAGTTGCACTTTCTGCAAAAGCATAGGGATGCCATAGACCCTTCATCCGAAGTACAGGCACTTTGTCTTTCAACAGAATACGTGGTCTGCACATGGTACCAAATGACGACAATGTCATTGCTGCAAAGGACCTAAGGACATCAACAACGCTGATGGCATTGATCACCAGAGACCATTCAGAAGCTTTTCCAACAAATAGTTCCACCAAAATAGCCAAGGTGTTAGCATCATCGTCTTTGATATCATGATCCTGTCAAAACTCAAGATCAGACAATAAGTGGTCGAGTACTGATGGAAATCCGGAACAAATAACAGAAAAAAAGAAGTAAGCACTTAGATTGATAATGCACATAGAAATTCCCAGTACCTGGTACCGTGGAAAGTCATTCTCTATAGCCTCTTCAAATTGATGAACTAGTTCATCGAGAGAGCTCAGGGTTGGAATATCCACTGACTTGGACAGTGCTGATATACCATGGTCCTCTCTTTGTAGAACACTTAATAAGTTGATTCCAACCCGAAGGCCCTTGATAAGCGTGCCGAACGTTTTAATCTAGCACATACAGAAAGTCACATGTCGTTAGTCAGTAGCATAGATACAGGAGAGAACTTTATAATTTGCAAAAACGTTCATGTCATTGACTGAATCTAGACCATACAAAAGAGAACTATAAGCTGCAATAAGCTTATGAAGCTAGGATTGAAACAGAAAAGAGCAACCACTAACCCGTCTCTTTAATATCCTTTCTCCAACAAAGGGCAACATAACAGCAGATGTTAACCCCACGGTGGATCTAACTCGTCCAAGTAACCTCTCAAGGTCAGGAATTTTCCGGAGATGCTCAAGTGTAATAGAGCCTACCCCACAATTTTGAATGAAGCCCTCAACAATATCAAGCCTCCTATTTATAGCATTGACATCCTTTAGCGGATGGCATATCCATCTTCTTAGAAGCCGCTTACCGGATGCAGTTATGCAGTGATTGAGGTGCTTGTACAGAGTACCTGCAACAAAATTAAGAGTATACAGAGTTGACTGTCTACGTTTGATATATTAAGTAGAGCAGGACGTAGGTAGAAGGTGCACTTATACCTGATGAGCCACCGTCAAAACTGTTGTTGAAAACCTCCAGGTTCACAAGAGTCTGACCATCCATCCTTAGACAAGTTTGGTACACATTGTAAGGTAATACCTCTCCATTTTTTAGAGCATCCTCTAGCTGTTTACAGATTGTAGCATATCAGAGCTTGGTACACATTTCCGGCTAGAGTTGTAGCGGGCAATCTTATGACAAGCACATTATATTTAGAAAAAGACTGGAAAACTATGCCTAATTACAGTGTTTTGAAGCAATTCTTAAGCATTACTGAAAAGGAAATGTGGTTACTAATGGCATAATCGATTGACAAATCTTAAGTGTGCAGCAAATGCAGTCAAAGAAAGAAAGAGTTGGATTAACATAAGTATACCATAAGTCTAGTCAAATGACCAATAAGTCCACCAAGTGCACAAATAACTGCATCTTGATTCACTGAATAATCCAATGCCGATAGCCAAGAATCTGTTGATGCTTTAAAGTATCCTTTAGAATGTACTAGCATTCGAATTTGTGAAGCGTCAGAGAAATCTGGCCCAGATAGTGGGGTCAGCTGCATTTTCACAGAGCCTGCAGTTAGAAGAAAGGTCTTTAACTTCACAACTCTGGTATCAGTTTACTAGTTAAGAGACAAAAGAGCTATAATCTGTCGCTAGTCAAAAGAAGGTAGACCTATATAATGATACCAGAAAATACTGATGAATAAAGACATTAAAAGAGCAAAATATTTAGTTCGGGAGAGAAAATAGCAAAAGATTATGAGATTTAACCTGCTGAGGCATATTTTAACATAGATTTACGACTTTCTCTTGAGAGGCCTGAAAGAGGAATACATATATTAGTTCCTATACACATGAAAAATACAAAATAAAATATATACTGACCTGAGGATTCATATATTATCTCCCTAGGGGAAACCTGAAACAGCATACTACTGAGTGATCATTTCTGATATGTTAAACTAAAGGAAACAAATTGCAACAGTAAAGAACCTACCTGTACCAGCAAAGCCCCCAAAGCTGCAGATGAATCATCATCCTGAAGTGAACCTACCCAAATTTTAAGAGCGGCATAATCTAGAAAAGCAAATCCATATACCCGAGAACCATTAGAAGCTAGCATAACCTGAAAAATACAAAAAGGAAAGCCTGGCCGCATTAGTTCAGCATCACCTATGAACAATAGCTGATAAAAACTAATTCACGATGCATTAGAGCACTTGCGGAACAAATTGCAAGAGAGAATTAACTCAGTAAAAACTAGGATATGTAACACTGCATGTTTCACAGGAGAATGACACTAAAAATGTCATTATACTTTCAGATAAAACCAATAGGTGCATGTGTGTCAAGAAATGTCTTCACACTTATTGGCTCCACATATTTCCATATTCTTGCCATAAAAAAATCCACATATATCTAAATTGGGACGAACCAGATTTTAGATTTATCACTATGTTCATATGTAAATCTATTTGGTTATTTTGTATTTTGTCCAAAGACCACGAGTTTGTAATTATTCCCTGTCTTTTGAGGAAACAGTGTTCTTTCTATTATCAGATAGTTAGCTTTGGTGGTTGTACTGTGTCTACTCGTATGTATGAGATGAACTTACAAAAAATTATAGCAAATCATATGAACTTACAATTACAAAATATTGCAGCAAATCATATTGGTCCAAATGAAATGCACTGCTTTGTTAGCAAAAGACAAACCTCTTTCAATGCAAGAAGATGAACAGCATCAGCCCCTATATTGCTGTCGGCTGCAGTTGATGGCGTGGAAACATGAACCAACTTCCTTTCAATAACCTTGCATTAGTCAAAAAATTAAATGGTTACACTTATATACGGTCAGTATCTTGCAAGCGCGAGTTAATGTGCATCCATCGATGCAGATGCCAGGGGTGCCACCTTCTTTTTACTAAGAAAAACCTTACACCTCAAACACCAGCCAAAATTGAATGTTTGCATTCAAGTGCAGCTGCACATGCCATAGTATATATGGCTAGGGCTACTACCTTCATTCTTTTTTACTTGTCATTTTAGACCACAACAGTCTCTAGCGTGCATGAGACACCACTACTTTTGTAGTCATATGTTAATGAAAGTTATTAAAAGTGTACCCATTTCTAAGTATTTAATTAATGATAAATCTAGTAATAACATGTGCACATGACAAATCCAAGTACTATTGGACATACTGCTGGTCAAAGTTTCGAAGTTGATTGCACGCATTCTAAGAACGTATCCAAGAAATAAGGAAGTGAAACACTTACTGAATTTGGTCCTCTAGCTTTTGCCTGCACTGCAGATTCCATTTGTTCTATCCTACCAACTTTATATCTGGAGGGAAATACTAGATAGATGAGCAGTAGAACCACCAAAATAAATAGTAATAGAGCAGAAGAGATTTATATCCAGCAATATTTGGGATGTGTCACATCAAAAATCATATCATAGCATTCAAAAAGAAATTAAACGCATTGTGCAGCAGTTCAAAAGGTCTAATTTTCTGGAAATCGACAAGGGTGGCACAGAAACTGGTAAGGAATCAATATTGAGTACATTTCTCATATTATCATCAACAAGAACAGAGACGGAAACAAAAATATGCCTATCAATGCCAACCAGAATAACAGACCATAAACTTGCTGATGTTCAAGGTAATGGTATGATTAACATGTTGAAAATGAGCAATTCTAAGGAAAACAAGGAGCTTACCCCCGAGCCAAAAGCTTTTGAACAGCATCATCTATCCCACTCTCTGAAATACCAACCTTCACATAAGATGAAAAGGTTAATATCATGTGTACCATAATGATTAATGTGGTAATAAAGCTACCAAATATAGAGGCTACAAAGCTCCCTTTTCTTCAGGAGGGTTTAGTACAAAGGAATTAGTTGAAAGAAAACATGAAACTCCACTATAGTTGCCGACAAAATATGGATACACAAGCTTCTGAGGATGAAAACAAGATGAAGTGATGTATTGCTACAAGCTTGGAACAATTTAGCCAATCATTTCCCGATGCCAAAAGAACGATATCACACAGATTACTTTGTCCAAATACTACAAATAATATAGCAAATAATAATTTTGCACGACAAATGGTCCAGTTAATGATATTTGTTACTCAGAAGCAACACGGTAACCACAAGTTGCATAGGAAATTAATTCGATTTAGCAGGATCAGTACAGCAGACACTCAGAAGTCAGAACCAAGCATTCCAATTTCAAAATAAGAGTGGTCACAGTTTATGACTTTGGGTACCTGTCGGCATTTGCCCACACCACTGATAGTCATTTTCCAGTCAAGCTCCTTTTGGCCGACTTCAGCATCTACTTCATAGAGTTCATAAAATTTTCCCTACACATACAGTACCATACAAGAACTGGTCAGCATAGTTAATTTCGGAGGCTGGGGAGGGGGATCAAAGCAGCATTTGAACTGTGGGATGTATGAAATCTGAGGTTAAGAAGAAATGAAGGACCCCAAAACAAAAGCAGATAACATTTTGGAGTATTAATCAGAACAACATCATTTTAAAATGTCTAACTTCTGGTGCATATGTCAGTATGCATAGAGTAATTGAGTAAAACTTCTTAAAAGTATGCCAGCAAACAAAAAATTCCACGGTAGTCCAATGAGCAAAAAGCATATACTTCAAATTTATATGGTTAGGCAAATGCTCGATATGACACCAAAGGTATGAGATAGTGATTAGCGTTGCAGTAATCTTTCACATGATAATCTTGACAGAAGACTGTCAATAGGCAGTGATAGAGCCATTGATGATGCAGCTTACCACTTTGAAAAAGAGGACAACATCCATATATTTGCACTTAACAGTCCAGTATTGCTTTTGAGATGTTGACATCTTTCTCAATGCATCAGGTGGAATAAAGAGAGTTCTCTTGTCATAAAGTGGATCCTCTGGCCGCCTTTTATTTGCATCCCTGATATTCGGAGGATTCAGCCATTCAAATTTACTACGTGCACCTTCAGCCATTTCATCATGAACCATCTTCTTAACTGGAGAACAATGGGCTGGTTTCACCTTCTTGTTTGAACCCCACAAGGGAGAATGATCCTGTTGAACTCGCTTAGCAGGAGGATTCACTGCTCGTGTCAGTGGCGTTTCTGGTTTCAGAGAAACAGAATCAAGTTCCGGAAATAGTGTAGCAGGTGCTCCATTATGTTTACCATTCAGAAATACAGAGAAGTTTTTGGAGTGGTTCTGCAGTGGAGTTCGATTCGAATCAAATTCTGCAAACAGATTTGTTGCTTTAATGTATGAAGGGTCTGAAGATCCAGAGAAAAGCTTCTTTGAGTGTTTCATTGTAGGAGTATCATGTGAATCAAGTCCAAGAGGTGTCCCTGCTCTAACATGTTCACCACTAGAACAGGTCAATGGTAACTTCTTCGATGGATGCTGCAAAAGAGTTGGATCTGAACCATACTCTGATAAAGGTGTATCTGCTCCACAAAAAGGCCCAGAGAAGATTCTCTTTAAGTGATCCTGGGAAGGAGTTTGTACATCAAATTCTTCAAACATAGAAGTAGCTTTAATGTACTGATTATTGGGAGACTCTGAGGATAACTTCTTCGGACACTCCTGAAACAGAGTTTGATCTGAACCAAGTTCTGGGAACAGTGTGCTTGCTCTAACAAATTCATCTGTGGAAGACCTCCCAGGGTACTCCAACGGCTCATGCAGAGGACTGACATCTGCAAATATTGTAGTTTCTCTGCTATAACTGTCACTGTGTGGTCCAGAGGATAACGCACTTGGGCGCTCATTTGGGGTATGCTGATTTTTAACAGGTAAGGCTCTCTCCACAACATGTCTACCCTGGGCAGCGTCTTTGTTTCTGCAACAAGCACAAGAGCATCATCATGATGGCACGACAAAAACAAAGCATTTTTTTCCAAAGCCCACTGAAATGCCTGACGTGGCACATAAAAAAAAGGAAAGTCCACCAACGGAAACCAGCAAAAAAACACTTTGGGGACCAAGCACAAGCACCTGACATAAACCCAATAACACAGACACACTACACCCGATCTAAGCAATCATTAATTAGTCCATTGCAGCAATCCAGGTTTACACACTCAAGTCAATGACAGTTAGCACAGTCAAACACTGAACCCAAAATACAATTATTACGATGCACATAAAAGATCTTAGAAAGATTTCGCTGTGTGCTTGCCCACACAAATTGTTCCTTTTGACTGCCTGCAGCAGCCTCAAACTTGATGCTTCCTTTTGGTTTCAACAAAGTAAACTACGGTGGGTTTTCTCTCCGTGCAACACACATGCGAATGTATAATCAAAACATAAAATGTACAGAGCACTATCTAACAGACACAGGCAGGCAGTAAACAGAATTGGAGTTTAAGAGAAACGGATTTGAATGGCCGGTGAGGGCAGCGCAGGCCGAAACCTGCCAGGCACAAGGCGTGCAGTGGCCAGAAAACAGGAGCCTTCGAGAGCTAAGCACATGAGAAGGGGACCAAAGACGGTGCGATAGCAGACACACTCGCACCGATCTCCTCCCTATTGCTACTACTACTGGCCACGCAGTCGCACTAGCGCCAACAAACAAAACCTAACAGTAAAATCAATCGAATCCCCAATCGCTGCGAGTTCAACAAGTAGCAACCTACACGAATCCGCTCGAAACCACGAGCTCACAATCCAACAATTAATCGCAAACCGGCCCAGACAAAACCCTAGCCTCCTGCCGCTACCGAGAGAGCTGGCTGGAGGGTCGCGCCCGTTACGTACCTCCCCTGCGACGGCGGCCGCACGAGCCTGTCCATGATGCCGTCGACGGAGGACGCGGCGGGAGGACGCGGGGGCCTCTCGGGGGTCGCGCCGTCGCCTCGGGGGTCCCCCGGCGGGGAGGTCCGGCGCGGGTGGAGGAAGGAGAGGATGGACTGCTGCTGCTGCCGCCGCGGCTGCATCGCGGTGGGTCGCCGGGAGGGGCCCTGGGACTGGGAGCTTCGAGGTGGAGTCCGCGCCGGCGGGAGTAGCGGGGGAGCGAGAGGGAAATGGTACTGTAGATGAAATAATTTGGGGGGAATTTGCGAGCGGGAAATGAAAGCGCGAGGCCGCGCGGTGGGAGGGGAATGGGGAGTTTTCCGCTTTCCCTGACCGTGTTGCAGAGAAATAACACCATCCACTATGCGTGCCGAAAGCGATTTAAAAACTCGTAAAGTTGGTTCGGTTCAAAGGACAAAAGTGCAAAACATGTCAGACTGGCCATATTTCAGAGAGAAAAGAAACAGATTTATTTGCATATAAAATGTGATGAAAAGACTTGTGAGTCCAATAGTCCATACAGAAAAAGTGAATCTACATATCATGTTTATGGATTCACCATTTGCCAAACAACTTTCAATCAAACAAACAGAAAAATCTCTAAAACGAAAGTCTATAAATAGCTATCCTCCAAAGACGAACCAGCTTCTACATGGGTGACTATGGGAACAATGTATCCCAACCACTTTTGTTGTCCAATGTGGGCCCAAATGATCTATAAAATGAGTTCATGCAGTTTGTGTACTTGTTCATGTTTTTAACTATTGATCTAAAATACGAGTTCATGTAGTTATTGTACTTGTTTATTTTATTTGATCTTATACTTCATCTTTTGAATGTGTAGTTTCCATGTGCTCCAAATGAGTCCGCACCGAGTAGTTTTCGTGTCATCCAGTCCATGATGAGGGTGTTGTACATGGAGAAGGTGGTCTCCAAGAAGGCAAGGAGGCGACCATGACTTCTTTTTTTCTTCACGTGACGAAGGAGGGGCAAAGATCCTGGGCACAGCTCCATAAAGATTATTTATATAAGAAACTGCATACTCATGACTTGCAATTGGCATCTCAAGTCTTGGCAAGAAACTAATAGGATTTTATTGTTAAGAATAAAAACACTGGATGTTTTCTATTTTATGATAATTGGTATGAAAAAAGAGCCCCACGTGACTACACGAGCTTAACTTGCATTATTTGCAGATCATCTTTTTGGTGAGACTCCATAATCATTTCACTTTACTTGCTTGAGACACTGAGTTGAACATGAGGTCGAAGAAGAGATTGCGGACCTATAGATCCGTGTTGAGCTCTATGCCTCATGTCACAGAAAAGTGTTTCTTCCAGCATTCAAGAATCAGCCCACTCTGGTTGCTTGAGACTCTGGATTGAGTACGAGGTTGAAGACAAGAGGTTGCGGCCCAAGTAGACCTATGTTGAGTCACGTCTCAGTTATGAAAAGGCGATCTTGATTGAGTCTAAGCTTCATGACAATTCACATAAAAACTCAATGTAGTTGATCTCGTATTCATGTACGGAACACCTAAAGAGGGCATCCTTATCCGAGGTCAACCACATACAAAGACTAGTCGTTGTGATCGTCTGTACACAACCACCTTTCCCTAAAAGTTAGAATCCTTGGTTGCCTGTAAATAGAACCCTGACCCCAACGGGTAAGGTTGGTGATCGGATCAGAGGGCAAACATTGCATATTTTGTTCCTCTAGGTTCCCCTCGCTTTCTCATGTATCCATTCTTATCCACAAAGAGAGAGAGAAGAGAGAGAGAGAGAGAGAGAGAGAGAGAGAGTAGTTAGAATGATCGATCATACATGTATCCATCTATTCGAGAAGATCATCCTTGTTACTCCTAGATATTTAACATCTTCTAAATGGTCAGGTGTTGACCGTCGAGCGTCCAAGGTGTGGACTGTCATGCTGGCCTGCAAGCATCCAAAGTGTGGATTCGTCGAGGCAAGCTTTGGGGATCTTCCATCGAAGATCCTCCATTAGAGATCGGGCAAAGTGGGCGATGCTTTGGCTGGACCAATGGAGAACATGACCTGGTCCAGCGGATGATACTTGTGGTCCTGTCGGTGATGTTGATGGACCTGGGTGCATGCATAACCTCTCCAAATGGAGACGTAGAGTTGGTGCCAACAATTCGAATTTCGGGAAATTATAGTACACATGTTTCCCTCGTCAATGTGAGCCTATGCTCTGCATTTCCTATGGTTGAATTTATACTGTTGTGTTCCATGTTGATCTCATCTCTTATCAACCACGTTATGCTCATTTGACAAAGCACTATGTACTACTGCTTTCATGTCACATGTTTTCAAATAACTGAAAGGATCGAGTACGGCACCTAGAGGGGGGGGGGGGGGTGAATAGGTGCTACCACAAATTTTAATTCTTTTTCAATTTAGGCTTGACACAAAGGTAAATTCTCTAGATATGCAAGTACGGTGATTTTGCCTATATGACAAGCAAACAACTAAACAAGATACAAGCTAAGTAAGGGCGGTAAAAGGATAGAAGTAACCGAAGTGAAGCACGTGGAGACAAGGATGTATTCCCGAGTTCCTCCTTGTTATGGAGTACGTCTCGTTGGAGGGGTGTGAGCTTCATCACAACAGGCTTACTCAACGCCACAAAGGCCTCACCCTATTCTCCGATGAACCGCACCACAAAGGATTGGTTCACCTTCCACTATCGGTCCCTCTTCGAGGCGGAAACCGGAGCCTTTACAACAAGCTTGGGGCACACAGCCACAACTGAATTGGAGGCTCCAAAATCACCACAATCTGTTCAAACAACACAAGAAGTAAGAACAAATGTCTAGGTTTTCCCAATGGAAACCCTAGGCATGAATCACTCAAGTGAATGAAGGGGAAATGAAGGACGCTTTGGTAGACTTGTAGATCTTGGTCTTCTCCTTCAATCCTCACAGTATGAGCAAGTTTGGGTGGAGAGATTGGGAGATCTTAGTGATTAGAGCTCAGCAACAATGGAGGAGAGAGAATGTGGATCGGCAACTCTTCACGGAGAAGAAGCAGTCTTTAAATAGGCCCCCCTGAAAATCGAACCGTTATGTGCACAAAAACTGCACAGCGGTACTACCGCCACTGATACACGAGCGGTACCCAGTGTAGCGCCGCTGCCAGCGGCTGCCAACCAACGGTACTACCGCCAGAGCTGCCGGTACTACCACTGAGGTCCTTTGAATAAATTAAAAGGGCGCCCTAGCGGTAGAACGCAGCTGCTACCGCCGGGGTACCATAGGGGTATCCGAGAGAAAAATCCTTCTAGCGGTACCTCTGCCGGTACCAACAGCGGTAGTACCACTGTCTGGAAACAGCAGTACCTCCGAGGTACTACCGCTAGGGGTAGTATCCGCTGTGCTGCAGTAGTTCCACTCCAGGAGGAGCGGTACTACCGCCAGACCAGATTTAGCTCTTCTGGTTCTGTTTCAGGGCCTCTCTCTCCATGTTCGACTCCATTTCCAAACCATGTGTTGATCCTATAAATTATGCATTACTTAGCAACAACATTAGTCTCGTTGGTGTGTTGTCATTATGCTCCAAAACAGATTTAGAGCAAGTATGCTCTTTCAATAACCTGTATCAAACATGTTTCTTCATGTATATATACCTCATGTTGAACATAATTGTGCCTATCGTTAGAGTGCTAAACAGTTATTTGAAGAATAATTGTCTTGATGATCCTGAAGATCATTCTTGTTGACTTAAAGTGACTATGTGAACAGTTGCTTGAAGCTGCATGTCCTTATGATACCAAGATCATCATTGCTGGTATCAAGTAACCGTTCCGAATGTACTTTCAAGCGCTCATATTCAAACATGTTTTTAAGGTTTTTTCTAGAACGACGCGGCGGGGAGGGGGGGGGGGTAAGCAACAACATAAAGGAGAAAGTAAAAGGAATACAGAAAAAGGAACATACACAGGCTCTTAGAGCACATACATGGTCATCGTTCGAGGAGGAACCCACGCCCGTGTTTTGAAGTTAAAAAATGGCCTCTTTATGGTCTGTAGTCTCCAGTGCGTTTGAAACATGTATCAACTTATCACCCTCTGTTGTCTCAAACTTTCAACGTATTGTGCCATCAATCCACATGCTTAACGCTATATATTAATTCAAGTTGTATGCTTTAGATACTGGATACTATATCTGCTTGAATAAGTACTACTTTAGAAGTGTCAATTATGTTGCAGTTTTTATAAATTCGTATTAAACCCCCTCTAGTCGTCATACCTCGATTTTTCAATAACAAACTCACTGGTAACAAATCCGCCACACCGAAGCTCGCCAGAGCCAGATGGAGTGACTCCTAGACCAATCCACCCACGAACTTCGTCTTCTCTGGCCAATTCACTCGCGGGACGTTGTCTTCTCCGCCTCCGGAGGCTCGTGGGTAGGTCGCCAGCCAGCTCACGGACCAGCCCGGCAGCGCCGTCCATGGTGTCCTTATCGTCCTTTCACCTGGTGCGGCGCTGGCGGACACATCTTTCCTAGCCAGTGTCGACGTCCGTCAGTGCGAAAAATGCTGCAACGACGCCATCACGGTGACCGGTGCACATCAAAGCTACTGCGGTGGCGGCGACCAACAAGAAGAGGAGTTGCAACGTCGGAGCAGCAGCCGGCATCGGGTACGCATGAGAGGAGGGCCGTGCGGGGAGCGAGCCACACAAGGAGAAACAAAACATAGGGCCTGTTTGGTTACCTGCAGCCTCTCATGCAACACTTTTGCACCGCCAGGGCCAGACCCCCCTCCCCTCCCCAAGAGCCTGGCCCGGCGAGTTGAAACCGAACACTGTGCAAATCTGAGAGCTCGTAGAAAAGTAGGTGGGGGTTGGTAGATTTGCATGCACGGTGTTTGGTTGCGGCGGTGCGCTCCATGAGGCGTGAGATAGCCATGCAAAATTTCCTGACACTTGCATATCTCGTGTCGTGTTGTGGCTGCCTGCATGCAAAGTTGCATCTGAGGAGACGGCCGATTCGAGCGTTTTTTCGGGGCCATTTTATGCTTTAAGGTTCGTGCTATGCAACATTTCGTGGCTCGTATATAACCAAACAACGCGCCGACTAAAAGATTTCGTTTTGCACCAGTCTACCAACTTTCGGACGAGCTCACCTACTTTGCCACATGAGCCAAACACACTATCCTTCTTCTTTTTTTGTGCTGCATCTGTGTTTTTAAAATGCCGCGATGATTCGTACAGATTTTCTCACGCGAAATACAACACACACAATTTTTGTACTACTGTCGTGATGAGAGTATACTACAATGAACAGGTGGACGAGATTTGACGTTTTATTGATACTAGTTGCTTTGCACGTGCAACACACGTCTCGGATAAACACAATATAATGTAAGAAACAGAGCAGGAGATGCCACACTTTGTAAGAATGCATCTTAAACGTATTTTGAGATGTCTGAAAATTTGGACAACAAAATTGACGCAAATTGACATTGCTCACAAAATCGTCTCGCGGAAAGCAACATTTTTTTTATTGTGTGTAAAAGGACAAAATTCGGTGCTACAAAAAAGGCTTCTCATGAAACATTTTTGTCTTGTTTACAAGATCCACAAAAAATGACGGTTTCCCGCGAAACTTGGCTCATGCACACAAATTTTATGGATATGCTTTAAATTTGTTTAGAAATTAGATGTTTCAAAATATTTGTCCAGTGGCAGGAGCATATACTCCCATAAGGTATAGTGAATTTATATATCGGGAAGGAATTATAGATGCTACGGAAAAACTATGGTAATCTGACATGTAGCCGTATTTATTTATAAAACAATCTCATACCACCAAAACTTTAAAAAAAATATTACGCAGTTGCGACATGATGTAATATGAATTTGCTCCCATGCTCCTTCCGATTGTAGAAAGCCTATCATTCATCTAAACCAACAAGTATTGTGGACTGTCACCAAATTCAGGTTCTATTGGCATCCATCTTGAACAACTTGTTGTGTTGATATACAGCAACACAGAGATCAAATTGGCTCGCGGAAGCAGGTGGACTGCATACAACAGCTTCTGAAATTTATGTGTTTTTGGACTGCACCAACCAATTGTTTCAGGCTGAGATTCAGATAGCCGATGCGGCTTGAAAGTGATTCCAAATGACAGTAATTCTAGGTAAGTATCATAGATCCAATCAGTAGGGTGCCGAGGAAAAGAGTTATATGATGTCAACAAAGAAAACAATATAAATTGGCAATGAGATATAAACTTGCACAACACAGAGTTAGTACAGCACATCTAAAGTCAATGGTAACACAATTTTGCTTTTGATACATCGATTGAGCGGCCCCATATGTGCATGAAGAGGGCTATTTTGCTAATAGGCGCAACCTGTGACCACGGTTGGACAATGTGGCCAGCTGAAACTTCGAAGCCAGATGAGCTAGAGACCACGGTTGGACAATGTGGCCAGCTGAAACTTCGAAACCAGATGAGCTAGCCCTTCTGGGTTTACGAACTGGTTTCTGGAAGGAAAAATAGTAACACTGTAACTCTGAGGGAGATCAAGTAGTAAGCATGTCAGTTAAAAAAAGTAGTAAGCATGTTGTCGGGGCATCCACGTGCCCTGACTTTCTGTGCACATGTACATTGGAGATATCAATTGAGTTCAAGGCCACGTACCTTGCAAGACGTTTGGACGTCTGTAGCCAGAAAAGAAGCACGACGGGATTGCAATGAGCTTGTGCTTAGCTGTACGGCGGCTGAAAGTGTTTCAGGTTTGGATGGATGATGGACAGAAGCGCTGGTGGGGTATTTTCCCGGGAGCCCAGCGTTGTCTAGAAAGAAAACAACTAGTCAAGCGGCAGACTAGTGCACGCTGTCACCGGCCGTGTGCCGCTTGGCAAACGCCGAGCTAGTTGGATTGATTTGGACGCGGTTTCGTCGAGGTGAAGCTGCTTCCGGGTGGCTGCCAGTGCCAGCCAGCCATGGGAAACGCGGCAGAAGCTTCGGAACCAACGACTTTTACACGGACGCCCAAGCAAACAAACATCCGTCTGCCACCCGGAGCACGCACGTTTGACTAGGAATTCAACCATCCGGTAAACCCTCCGAACTCCCTATATAAACAGGCTACATCCCCGCGTCCACGAATCGGTAACAAACCACCACTAGTAGTCCACAATCGCCACCAGGATTGCGATTTTTTTCTCACCGGTCCAAGGGCTCCAGTCTTCACCGGCGCCGCCGCCGGTTCAGGAGGGGAGGAGCGTTTCCCGTTCGTTCACGCGATGACTCACGCGGCGGCCGTCGACGCACCGGCCGTGCAAGGCGGCGCGAGGAAGCCGATGGTGGCCGGCGACGGCAGGAGGGTCGACCAGGCGGTGGCGTACCTGCTCATGGCCGCCGCGCTCGCCGTCACCTACCTCGTGCACTGATCCACCCACCGGACGGGCGGGCGACGGCAAGGGGCCGACGTGATGGCAACAACAATTTCTCGTTCGTTACTGCAGCTAGCTAGCTAGGAAATCCTTTTCGTGTCACTCCTTCACATCTTGTAAATCTTGATGCAGAGCTATTAATCATAACAGTGTGTTTTTACGAGCTATTTTTTCACCTCTGTGATCGGCTGGCCGGAATCAGATAGATCTATCGATAGCTCAACTTTAATCGCGCCTGTTCATGTGGGCTGTCGCTTCATGCCTTCATCCCTGTTACCCGCACAACTAGCTTGACCTCCCAACCTGTAGTAACCCTTGCAAGAGCATTTGCCACAAGGCTGAACCCAAGTACAATATCTCTGGTGCCACACACATCATACAGCACAAACAGGCATCCCAAACAACACACAATCTGTAGCAGGCTGGACACGTCATGCTTGATCAAATTAAGTATATTATAAATGAGAAATTTAATCAAACTACTGGCGACACATCACGTTCACACGTATGTACAATGACCATAATCTAAGCACAAAGGTGTTCCCATGACTTTGAACAAAACTAACTAGGCAATGGGGAAAGTGTCGATGCTGTCTGATTTCCCCCAGGTGGTACAAGGTGGAAATGGCGAGGACCCTAAACCGGATGGACTCGCTGACTTCCACAACACAGAACGCAAAAGTGGAGCATTATAACTCATCTAAGGCTAGCCAGATTCCTCCCCAGAGTCTGCATCAGGCTCCGAGTGATCATCTCCAGAGCCAGACACCACGTCTGCGACTGACTGTGAATCATCATCTTCAGAGCCTGAAACAAATTCTTCGACTGGCTCTGAATCTTCATCTTCAGAGCCTGACATAGAGAACTGCTTGGAGATGGGTGTCGGTCTTTGCCTCGTCGTTTTCTTTGTCATTGCTTCAGGCGTAACCTGCCCTGGTTGCTCCTCCATCTCTTCGTCATCACTTTTCATGTTTCTCCGACTCCGGCGAAGCCCTTGTCGAGGCTTGCTAGCAACCCCACGGGCAGCAAGACGGGTCCTCTTGCGCGTCACAACAACCTCCTCCTCGTCTGAGTTGCTCTCGTGGGAATCAGAAGCATCAGTGTCTTCATCGCTGCTGGAGGAACCGTCATCCTTATCATTATAGTCAGAGAGTTCATCATCGTCAGAACTAGGATCATCTAGGTCCTTGGCTTCCTCCGGTTTTCTAGCTTCCTTAAGCTCTGGACTGATGTCAGATCCTACATTGGCTCCAGTGTCTCCCTGAGGTGAAACATGCCTTGTCTTCTTGCCTGCCTCCTTATGTGGATCAGATTCCTTTCCTTTCCTGCATTAAAGTACAAGGATTCTTTTCAAGAAGAATGCATTTGACGTTGCATAAGAAAAGGGCAAGTAGATGAGAATGCAATCCACACTCCACTTTTGATGTTTCTTCCAGGAAAAAACAGACAGGGTCAGATCCCTGGAACCAAGACCCAGACATCAATTTTCTTCTTCAGAATTTTCTAGATGCACCATTCCCCAAACAAATGCGCAAACTGCCGAGCATGCTTATTTACAATGTATAATATCAAGGAAAGATGCACTTTCAAGGCAGTAAGCAATACCATAAGAAACCTGCGTATGAGTTAAGCAGCTAAATGCAACTCCTAAGAAACTAGAGGGAAACAGCAGTGGAGTGGTTTTTACTTACGCTGTAGCTTTTATTGCCTCCTTTATGGAACGATCATAATCAGCTGCAAACAAAACCAATACAGGATATCGATGTTAAAATATAGCAGGTGCTCACAATTTATTTAACAGTTATAATATCAACTTCTACAAAATTGGAAAATAGTGAAAGCCAGCTAAATCACATCTTGCAAATGTTAAATCGCAGTACTGGTCTGTTTAGTGTTTAGTGGGAGTTACGAACAAAAACCAACAAATAGAATCAGTTTCCTTCCAAAGAACTTGCCTTACGATGATTAGAATCAGTAAAACATAGATGCATAAAGTTGACTACAGAATGAGTGACGCCAAAAGAGCATGAGTTTTCAATATAAACAACCAAGCTGCAGTTCATGAAGCTCAAGATTATTGCTAATGTAAAGAGCAATCGTGACGATGTTTCATCTTTTTCACGTTTAGCTAAGGTTATTGAACAAAGAAGCTCCTTACAGTAAACGTAGCTGACAGGTTTACGTTCGCGTAAAGCGCGGGTTGGGAAAACATGAGCAAAAGCTAGACGTTCATCCTTCTGCTGCTGACGTTTTAAGTTCCTCTGTTTCTTCTGCAAGTTAAAGAACAGGTAAAAATAGAGTTATAAATCATCAGTGTTATAAAGAACAATCTGCTGCCAGGATAAATGCAAACATTACAATAAATGCAAGTATGCTGGAAGCTACCTTTTCAAACTTCTCCACATCTGGAACGGTATTTTTCTTAAGATGCTCTCCAATGGCAGATTCAGATCGACCCTTGCTGCATAACTTTTCCTGTCAACATCAAATGTCAAGTACCAGTACTAACAAGTGAAATCCACATGAAAAACATATCAGCAGGAATCCTAACTGATATATCAAGAAACTCATCGAGGTTAGTCGCAATTGTTTCCCAGTGAATATTGAGAACCGGTTTTGTCAAACGGCCATTCTTCCCCTTCCAGTTCTTCTTAAAGTCAACTGTTACATCTTCTTTGAATAGTCTATGGCCAACAGTTGAGTCTCCAACGTGCCTAGCAAGCAGGAAAGTTAATGAGGTGTCAGCAAGAAAATTAAAAAATACCAAGGGGCTCCTCAATTATTTTCTGGAATGTGCAATTAAAAGAAACAAGCACTAAATGAAAAGATTCAAGGTAAAATATTGCCAAATAATGTGAAGCGTCACTTTAACTGAAGCATATGTGGCAAGTGCCATATTGGAAGAGTTCTTACTGTGGATACAGTAGGTTTTCATCTGAAAACAAAGAAGGGCAATACCAAGAATGGAGGAAGAAATTCTTATCAACCGGTCACATCTGTACCTATCGAGTTTCTATATTAGCCATCAAAATATCTTTTGCATTTATAGCCAGTTGTTTGTCTTACAGCTGAGCATCCCGATTTGATATCCATGATTAAAAAAAAAAAAAACAACAACAACAACAACAACAAAGCCTTTTTTCCCAAACAAGTTGGGGTAGGCTAGAGTTGAAACCCATAAGATCTCGAAACCAGGTTATGGTTCTGGCACATGGATAGCTAACTTCCACGCAGCCCTATCCATGGCTAGTTCTTTGGTGATATTCCAATCCTTCAGATCTCTCTTAACAGACTCCTCCCATGTCAAGTTTGGCCTACCACGACCCCTCTTAACATTCTCATCCCGCTTTATCCGTCCGGTATGCAATGGCGCTTCCGGAGGCCTACGTTCTATATGACCAAACCATCTTAGACGGTGTTGGACAACCTTCTCTTCAATTGGTGCTACCCCAACTCTCTCACGTATATCATCATTCCTAACCCGGTCCTTTCTTGTGTGGCCACATATCCATCTCAACATGCGCATCTCCGCTACATCTAACTGTTGGATATGTCGTCTCTTGGTCGGCCAACATTCTGCGCCATACAACATCGCAGGTCGAATCGCCGTCCTATAGAACTTGCCTTTTAGCTTTTGTGGCACTTTCCTATCACAGAGGACGCCAGAAGCTTGGCGCCACTTCATCCAACCAGATTTGATTCGATGACTCACATCTTCATCGATATCACCATCCTTCTGGAGCATAGACCCCAAATATCGGAAGGTGTCTTTCTCAGGTACCACCTGTCCATCAAGCCTAACCTCTTCCTCCTCGTGCCTAGTAGTACTGAAACTGCACCTCATGTACTCAGTTTTGGTTCTACTAAGCCTAAAACCTTTCGATTCTAGAGTCCGCCTCCACGGCTCTAACTTTCTATTAACCCCCGCCCGACTATCGTCAATTAGCACCACATCATCCGCAAAGAGCATACACCATGGGATATCTCCTTGTATATCCCCTGTGACCTCATCCATCACCAAAGTAAAGAGATAAGGGCTCAAAGCTGACCCCTGGTGCAGTCCTATTTTAATTGGAAAGTCATCGGTGTCGCCATCACTTGTTCGAACACTTGTCACAACATTATCATACATATCCTTAATGAGGGTAATGTACTTTGTTGGGACTTTGTGTTTCTCCAAGGCCCACCACATGACATATCCATGATTAAAAAGCATAAGGAAAAAAAACCAAGAAGAATATCAAGTATATCTATGAACTATGGTAATAACATGTGGTGTAATTCAACTCTTCCAGTTATTCAACATAATCAAGCCAAGTATATTACCAAAAAAAAAAGTATATTACAAACTGTATCAACTTCTATTTTGAAGGAATATGAAGAAACCGCTTAACTAGGTGATGAGCTATAGCCCAATAAGTGGTAACAGCCCCATTGACATCATATGATAGATTTAAGGATTGTAGAAAAAAGTCATTACATGTCTATGATATGCAGGCCACCTTCTGTCTAAGACATGTGCGCATATGGGCAAAGAAGTGTTTAAAATTTATCGTACAGGCATATTATGATTTGCCCCCATCAAGGGTTACAAAACCTTTCAGTCAACACCTGATGTTACTGGCAATGCCAAAAACTTGAAGAAAATTGCAGTGATTGGAGATGGTAGATTCTGAAAAATGTAAATAAAAAGGAAAAAAATACACACCAGTATATAGTCCCATCGTTGGCACTCCCTAACTTCTCTTTCCGGAAGTTGGATATATTAACTCCTTTCTTCATTTCATCATTAACGTACCATACTGCATCATTTTGCTGCATTATAGATAATTTCTATTAATCTAATGTGCATAAAATGCTCAAGAAAACTTGTTGATAAAAATACTCAGCTAGCTGAAGCTTGACCAATTGAAAACTTGTTCCACAAAAGCAATACCTCTGAACGAACTTCACAGAGCGCTTTGAGTATAAATAAACGATTCAATGGATCCAGCTCCTTAAACGTCTCAGCTTCCTTACTGCACCGACAAATAAGTTACGGTGATGAAAAATCAACACAGTAATACACACGCAGAGAATTATTAATACAACGATGCGTACCCAGGATTTATTTTGAACGGGTTTGTTCCTTCAGCAACCTGAAACCAAAATTTATTAAGCCCGGGCTAGTCTATTTTATTTGCAGTAGTAAATGACCAAGCAATGTATTCTAGCCACCTACCCATGACCACCAATCGGTTAGTTTCTTGGCAGTTGCTATTATCCATCCATCATCAACATTGAGATTCTTGTTGACTGGTGGTATTCCCTGATACATTTGACAAGTATAATTTAGCAACCGATATCAGGGACAACCATACAAAGAAAACAAGCTAATACTTCGTTATGTCCGAGGTAATAAAAACTATGCTAAAATAGGTCTAGGGTCATAAAACTGCTTTTGGCAGATTCATAGGCAATATATCATATACGTATAGTAAACAACAAATGCGTTTTGTTACAAATACGTAAACCCTGAAAGATGCCCCACACAAGTCCTGTTGAGAAACGCAGACAGCACTAGAACGATGACCCCAGAGGTTTTTAACGTAATTGATGCGTCTTAGTCACACGACACTATGGACAAATAGTTAGCGGAAGATCTTCACTTAACAACGTATTTTCTGGAATGACGGGCGAGAAAATTGCAGTACGTAGAAGAAAGATAATTTGGTTAACAAGGTAGTACATCTTGATTACTTGGTGAAAAGAAAATATCCATCCAATTAACCAAAATACTGTTTTAGCTTCATACCAGACATACAGGCATAATTCGAAACACGCATTGATAGCACGAACATGAAACCAATCAGACCACCCTTGTTCCATAAACGCTATCATGAATAACTAAATACGCACAGTATGCAGTTAGTGAAAACAAAAAATAGAAGGGGAAAGAAAAACTATGCATTCTGATCTCTGCACACTGTTGGCCGAACTAAATCAGACCACCCTTGTTTCATAAACGTCATCATAAACTATGCGTTCTGATCTGTGCACACGAAATTACACTGTTGGCCAAACCAAATCAGAGCAGCAAATTGATTTTTTTCGGTGGCATGAATGGATGTGTATTGTAATTACGCCCAGCACATGAAAACAATTAGGAGGGCAATGAGAAAGGATAGCACTACCTTCAAGAGGGCAATGTGGATGCGAGCGAGGTCGTGGTTGTTGGTGATTAGCGCGGTCTCGATCTCGTCGGCCGAGAGCCCCAGGTCGGCCTCGATCACCGGCTCGAACACCTGCGAATCCGAATCATCCGATTACGACGAGCGCCGGGAGGGGGTGAGAGAAAACCCTAGGCGAAGCGGGGGCGGCTTACCTGGAGGAAGTGGAGGACGGAGGCGAGCTCCCACCGGCGGCGGAGGAGTACCAGGGGATCCTCGGCGGGGCCTTCCTCCGGCGGCGGCGGTGGCCCCGGGGACTTCGCCGGAGAGGAGGGCCTCGCGCGCTTCGCCGGCGACGCCATGCGGCGGGGTGGGGAGCGTTGGGTGGGCGGGAAGAGGGGGGAATTCGTGGGCAGCGGCGGGGCGGGGCGGTGATGTGATGTGAGTGGTCCACTATTTCTAGGGCTTTTTTTTCTCACAAAGCGGTGACATGTTTTCTTCCCTTAAAAAAACACACATGGCACTCTATAGTGCCATGGGATCCGGCTATATATTTTTTGAGCCAAGGATCCGGCTATATCTGATCTCGATTTTTCAAATCTAGCAAAATTTTAAGCTTCTAAATTTGGACCTATAGGGCAAAAATTATCCCTATCATTTTCCATTAGAGAAGAGTTTAAGGGGGAAAGTCAATTGCTACTAACCAGCAGGGGCCATGGCCCCCCTATGCCATGCTACAACATGAATTTTTCTGTAGCTAAGGCTAATTTTGATGGGAATTTAGTATAAATTGCTCTTATTGGCCCCCCTTAATTGAGTTCTACCATGATTGGCCTCCTTTAAACCTCAATCCTGCCTCCTCCCTGCAGACAGCTCGCATACACTCACATGTACACCCATTTGAACAAACGTACGCTCTATCCATATGAGTATATCTAATAAACTGAGCCGATAAATCTTGATATTGACAAATTCACTATGAGCGTCTCGTAGTCAACGAAATATCACGGAAAAAATCTAAACAAAATCCACAAAATATACTAACACTTACACAAATTTTGAACTTAAATCTGGGTACATATTCCACTCCCACCACAAAGAACAAACCCAACTTTCACATCTAAATATTGTGAATTTGAACCAAACAAATAAGGGCAAGTCTCTGCTTAATCCCTACACCCACCATTAAAAGAACTTTATTGCATGTGCTTTTAAACCAAACATACACATGTCCATATACTAGCATTTTCAATTTCTCACCGTGTCGAGGGCTGTAGTTGGATTGAAGTTGCAATGAACAATTTTCAAATATTAAAATCCTTTTAATCAAAAGAAACAGAATCCCCATCTTTTTTGGAGTGCTCTATCGTACTTAGTTTTTCTGAGAGTTTTATATGCAAAAACGAGTTGGATGTTAACACAACGCTATGTCGTTGTCCATGTAAGATCGATATAGTGTTTGATCAAGTCAATTCAACAAAATTGTGTCTCATGTGACCGTCCACAATGCGGAATTCTTTATATTATGGGTGCACAAAAATAGAAAATTATTATATATTTTGGGTATTTGAAAGTGTGTTGATACGTACAAAATGTATCTATAATTTTTGATTGTTTCATGATACTTTTATACCATTGCTACATGTTTTACTATGATTTTATAACATTTTATTGGACTGACCTATTAATCTAGTGCCCAATGCCAGTTTTTGTTTATTTATCTGTGCACTGCAGAAAAAGGCGAAAAATAAAGTTTCTTGGGAAAATCTGAAAAAATTACCAAATTTATTTTGGAAGAAATAAGCCATAGAGCCATAAGCTAGAACCTGAGGTCCGCCAATTGCCCCCGCGGGGCCCACCTGCAGGTCAGGGGGCACCCGCGGGCCCACCCACGTGTAGGCCTCGTGCACCGCCTCTTCCCTTATAAATTGCCTATTGACCTAATTAGACGACCCCGGAGGATTTTTCCAAACATGAAACAGAGCCGCCGTCATCGTATTTGAGCTATAAATGGCGCGAAGAAGAACTATATGAGCTTAGTAGACAGGTATTTGAAAACTACCCAAAAGTTTGATGTGGTATTTTTCCATTATAATTCCCTATGTGTATGTGGTTGCATATGGAGTCCTACATGATCGATTATGTACACGGTATTGGTTTGAACGAGAAATTAACCACTTAATGCACAATGTGCACTAAGACATACATCTTGGCGTAAAGACCTATCAACAAGAAAATAAAACAAGCAATATGATCGAGATGATTTTATTCCTTATGTATCATGAGTTATTAATATTGAATATCGTCATGGTATGTATCAACAAGTTTGTGACTTGTTTGTGAGACTATTTGTTGCTGATGATAATTCTAGTTGTCTCGTAGTTATCCATATGAGTATATCTAATCAACTAAGCCGATAAATCTTGATATTGACAAATTCACTATGAGCGTCTCGTAGTCAACGAAATATCACGGAAAAAATCTAAACAAAATCCACAAAATATACTAACACTTACACAAAATTTTGAACTTAAATCTGGGTACATATTCCACTCCCACCACAAAGAACAAACCCAACTTTCACATCTAAATATTGTGAATTTGAACCAAACAAATAAGGGCAGGTCTCTGCTTAATCCCTACACCCACCATTAAAAGAACTTTATTGCATGTGCTTTTAAACGAAACATACACATGTCCATATACTAGCATTTTCAATTTCTCACTGTGTCGAGGGCTGTAGTTGGATTGAAGTTGCAATGAATTTTTTTCAAATATTAAAATCCTTTTAATCAAAAGAAACAGAATCCCCATATTTTTTGGAGTGCTCTATCATACTTAGTTTTTCTGAGAGTTTTATATGCAAAAACGAGTTGGATGTTAACACAACGCTATGTCGTTGTCCATGTAAGATCGATATAGTGTTTGATCAAGTCAATTCAACAAAATTGTGTCTCATGTGACCATCCAAAATACGGAATTCTTTATATTATGGGTGCACAAAAATAGAAAATTATTATATATTTTGGGTATTTGAAAGTGTGTTGATATGTACAAAATGTATCTATAATTTTTGATTGTTTCATGATACTTTTATACCATTGCTACATGTTTTACTATGATTTTATACCATTTTATTGGACTAACCTATTAATCTAGTGCTCAATGCCAGCTTTTGTTTATTTATCTGTGCACTGCAGAAAAAGGCGAAAAATAAAGTTTCTCGGGAAAATCTGAAAAAATTACCAAATTTATTTAGGAAGAAATAAGCCAAAGAGCCAGAAGCTATAACCCGAGGTCCACCAATTGCCCCCGCGGAAAACACATGGTTGTCGGAACACTCATGTTCCTCGTTGATGGCTCCCAAGTGCAGGAGATCAATTGTAGTACCTTTCAAATAGAAAAGGTTGTCGAACCCACGAGGAGCTGAAGGTATTGGTTAGTAAGATTGATAAACAAAGCAATGAAAGATGCAAGTGTTTTTGGTATTTTCAGTTGTATAATTCCAATGCAGCAAGTAACAGTAGCAAGTGAAAGCTCTCAAAGAGAGAAAGCCCAATCCTCTTATGTGACAAGAGGACAAGCTCAAGTGATGTGTGACTTATATGTGGCAAACGTTCCCGAGGGCGGCATGGATATTGCTAGGCATAAAGATTTATTAAACAACACGTTGAATATCTTGTCAAGTTTTAATCTTCTTTGGACGGAGCCATAATTAGGTATAGCTAAATAAATAAACTACAACCCCTTATGATGGATCATGTGGCCAAGCAAATGACTGCACAAGAATTATTAAGACATAAAGTCCCACCATAGCATTACACTCTAAGGTCCCCGATACTAATACCCTCATAATATAACTTCATGACTCGGTCTCAGGTTTACGTGTCCTCCCAAGTCTCCATCAATTCATTACACTACGGTGTTCTCCTATGAGCCCATAAAGGTGAAGTGTTGTGCAGTCGACGTTCGCACAACACCATCATAGAATCACATAAAAGATAAACTCTTGACAAAATACTAACACATGTCATATATAAATCATTGCCAATTCATCCTATGCCCTCAGGAACATACGGGAACTACTCACAACGTGCGAACATGATGATATTCAGTGGCATAAGTGGTACAACACAATCTGAAATTATAACTTCACCACCAAATAATGACAAGTACTCAATCACAAACATGAATAGTAGCACAAGACAAGTATCTAGGGTATAGCAACTCTCAAACTGCGAGGGGAACGGAGTGGATCGCGGTGATGATGATGGTGATGGTGCTGGTCTTGATGGGGGTGATGATGTAGAGGCCTCCTCCCACGCCAAGGAGGAGAGGTGATGACGATGACGATGATTTCCCCCTTCTCCGGAGTTCCGGAGCAGCAGGATCTGACCCCCCTCGGAAGGGATCAGGAGTTTCGCCGCCGCCGCGACCTCGGATGGACTTGGAAAAATTAGGGCGTTACTTTTCGGGCGAGACGAAGGCGTAGATAAAAAGCCCCAGGCGAGGAGGTGCCCGAGGCACCTTTTGGTGGGTCCCACGCGGCCAGGTACATGGGCCGCGTGGGCCACCCCCATTTGGCCCTCGTGGCTCTCCTCTCTTCGGTCTTCTTCCCTCTGCCTTTCTCCCGATGAAAAACTGACGCAGTATTTTTCCTTTTATTATTTGAGTTCCTGTAGCTCCTGAAACATTAAAGACAAGAAAAGGGGGTTTTCTGCCTCCCAGAAATTAAATACCAAAAATAGGGACTTTGTATGAAAGTCCCCAAAATCATCTAAAACATGTAGAAACAATCATATAATCATGCAAATAACATTCTAGTATGATACTAAAAGTTATATAAATGATGATATAAAATGCACGTATCAACTCCCCCAAGCTTAAACCTTTACTCGTCCTCGAGTAAGTAAGGACATAGATCATTACATGCATCAATGGACTTATGGTTGATAAATAAATACGGGCATTGTATCATCATCATATTCAATTGCAAGATAAGATTAATGATCTAAAACTCATACATATGAGGGCAGCATAAGTAAAACTCTAGCAATCACCCCTTACTTTTGAAAGCAAATAACCATTGTATGTTGGACAATCGAATCATATTGTTTTTCACGTGCTTTTGCACTTCATGGCAAGCATTATAATCTTTTATACTTTGCTGAAATTCAAAGACAAGATAAACTCTCATTGGATAACAAGTTCAAAAGAAGACAAATGAAAAGACAGATAGATATAAAAATTGTTATCACTCTTGCTTGACTAGTAACTAGTGCAAACTTTAGTCATGGATATCTCAATCAAGTTCCCATGCTCTACACAACCCTTTTCTTACACTTTCCATGGCTAGCTGAAATTTCAGGTGCCTTCCTTTCATTCACATTCAAGAGCATAGGTATTGAAATATCCATGATCATTAATTTGCTCAAAAGCTACTAGGTTGTAACAAGAGTGTTTTATATCCTTTTCATTAAGTCTTCTCAACTTCTTATCCTACAAGACCATATCTTAACCTCAAACTATTGGTTCACAAGTCTTTTTACTTCTTCTATATTGAGATAATTCTATAATTGTCCAACATACTCAAGTTAATTAATTTCAATGCAAGATGTGATTGAAATTCTAAATATGCCACGCTCATTTGCATGAGTGTTACCCATAAATCCCCAAACAAGAGAATCATGGATGACACCATACTTTAATATTCATTGATAAACCATAAGATAGGGATACATGATAATGCTCCATGAGCTCACACACGCCTAAGAGATATTGATAACTAATCGATAAAAGCAAACACACCATGACTAGATAGATATGATAGACTGATAAAGAGAAAGACTAGATGGAACTCCCCCAAGCTTGGTGTCTTGCTAGAACTTCCTCTCTTCTTTCACATTGCCTTCATAATAATTATCTTCAAGATCCCCAATGATCTTCATCATGAGGTTGTAGGCTCTTTCGAACTCTTTTGCGGCTTCTCCCAGTTTTTGCATGAGATTCTTCTCCACAGACTCTTTGCAAGGCTTCCACTCCGGGCTTGGCACCTTCTTGTTGGGATCTTGCGATCCCATTCACCAGGATAGTTCTCTTGAGTGGTGCGCTGAAATTCCCTGTCAATAAGAGTAGAAGCTACGTTTTTGCTCGCAAGGAAGTGCCTGGGAACCTTCCCTCCGGTCTGCATGCGCGCGCCCCGCCTCTTGTTTCCAAGAGAGTGGTTCACCCTCACGCCGGCAACAGCAATGGGTGATGGAGGTGCTGTCGCCAAGGGCGCGATGTCAACGGAGGGCTTGTGCTCTTCTTCTTCAGCTTCTTGCTTGTCCATCTCCTCTTCATCAAGCTTGTAGTCTTCATCGTCAGAGTAGTCCTTCCTCTTCCTATTCCTCCTCCATATGGACGTGGGGCTGTACCCATCGAGTTCATCATCATCGTCGTCCATGGAGGGCATTGGTAGGAGTCTCCCGAAGACATGGCTAAAAACCTGACAGGCAGAAACAGCAAAAGAAAGAATCGCTCGAGAACGCTCGGTGCGAGATTAGATCGACAGAGAGGGGTATATATTGAGAGTTTTTGGGTCAAGGCGAAGCGTCGGGATCGAAAACGAGACGAAAAAGGACTCCGAGGTGGGAAAGGGACAGCCCCACGTGGCCAGGTACATGGGCCGCGTGGGCCCCTCTCTTTCCTCCCTCGGGTCTCCGTTTCGTCCAGTTTTCTTGTCCCATACGATGATTTCCATAAAAAATGACTTCCTTAAAATATTATGCAATTCCGAGAAACTTTCCAATAGTAAGTTACCTTCTATTGATTTAGGGTTTCTGAAACTGCACGGTTTCTCTCTATTACCTCCTCCGGTGTTTGTAGGTTCAGCTCCTCCACCCTTCCGATGAAGCTCTTTCCTGCAATATAAGGTTTAAGGCGTTGTCCATTGACTACATGAGGTTTACCTTTCATGTCACCGTGGAGACGGATAGCTCCTGAACGGTACACCTCCTGTATCACTAATGGTCCCTGCCACTTTGAAGCTAGCTTCCCTGCAGAAAACTTGAAACGAGAGTTGTATAATAAAACTTGATCACCTACTTTGAATTTCTTTTTCTTAATTTTCTTGTCATGCCAAATCTTAACTTTTTCTTTAAACATCCTGTCACTTTCATAAGCTTCATTTCTCCACTCGTCAAGTAGGTTTAGGTCAAGAATTCTCTTTTCTCCCGCAGTTTTAAAATCAAAGTTCAGTTGTTTAATAGCCCATCTAGCTTTATGTTCTAGTTCAACAGGTAAGTGACAAGCTTTTCCATAAACCATTTTATAAGGAGACATTCCCATAGGATTTTTAAAAGCAGTTCTATAAGCACTACTAGGAAAACCCTTATAGGTAGGTTGCTATCTGTGGCGCACCCTTAATTGGTGCGCCACAGAAATATATTTCTGTGGCGCACCAGGCTTGGTGCGCCACAGAAAGTCATATTTCTGTGGCGCACCTGGCCACGTGCGCCACAGAAATGTGACTTTCTGTGGCGCACCAGGCTAGGTGCGCCACAGAAAGTCATATTTCTGTGGCGCACCTAGCCATGTGCCTTTCTGTGGTGCACCTAGCCTGGTGCGCCACAGAAATGTCTTTCTGTGGCGCACGTGGCCAGGTGCGCCACAGAAAGTTATCCGGGGGGCGGGTTAAAATTTGAAAAAAATAATTCTGTGGCGCACCTGGCACGTGCGCCACAGAAAGTTGACATTCTGTCTTTTCCAATCAGATCTAGACTTATTCACTGTCTTTTCCAAAATGAGTTTAATTTCCCTATTGCTTAATTCAACTTGCCCACTTGTTTGAGGATGATAAGGAGATGCAATTCTATGGTTAACATCATATTTTGCCAAAGTTTTTCTAAGAACACCATGCAAGAAATGAGAACCACCATCAGTAATTAAGAACCTAGGAACACCAAACCTGGGGAAAATGATGTCCTTGAGCATCTTCATTGCTGTGGCATGATCTGCACTTTTGGTTGGAATTGCTTCCACCCACTTTGTAACATAGTCAACTGCAACCAAAATGTGAGTATGCTTTGTCTTTGATTCTGGGAAAGGACCCATAAAGTCAAAACCCCACACATCAAATGGTTCAAGTGGCAATGAATAATTCATAGGCATTTCATTCCTCCTACCAATGTTTCCTACTCTTTGACATTTATCACAAGATTTAACATATTCAGCACAGTCCTTAAATAAAGTAGGCCAATAGAAACCAGATTGTAATACCTTTGCTCCTGTGCGATCTCCTGCATGATGCCCTCCATAGGGACTGTCATGACAATCTCTTATAATAGCCTGTTGTTCATGCTCAGGTACACAACGTCTAATAATACCATCCACACTTTTCTTATAGAGGAAAGGATCATCCCAAAAATAATGTCTAAGATCATAAAAGAATTTCTTTCTTTGTTGAGAAGTGAAGTGTGGAGGCAAAACTTTACCAACAATAAAATTTGCATAGTTGGCAAACCAAGGAGATGCAACTTTAGCACTAGAAACATTAACAATTGCAAGTTGTTCATTAACAAAGCTATCATTAATAGGAATAGGATCATCAGGTATGCTTTCCATCCTAGAGAGATGATCAGCAACTTGATTATCCTCCCCTTTCCTATCAACAATGTGTAAATCAAATTCTTGCAATAGAAGTACCCATCTTATTAGTCTAGGCTTAGCATCTTTCTTATTCATCAAGTATTTAATAGCAGAATGATCAGTATGTATTGTGACTTTTGAATCAGTAATATAAGGTCTAAACTTGTCACAAGCAAACAGTACTGCTAAAAATTCTTTCTCAGTTGTAGCATAATTCTTTTGAGCAGCATCAAGTGTTCTACTAGCATAATAAATAACATTCAGTTTCTTATCAACACGTTGGCCCAAAACAGCCCCAACTGCATAATCACTAGCATCACACATAATTTCAAAAGGCAAGTTCCAATCAGGAGGTTGAATAATGGGAGCAGTGATTAAAGCATTCTTCAAAATATTAAAGGACTCAATGCAATCATCATTAAAAGAGAAAGGAACATCCTTTTGCAGAAGATTGGTTAGAGGTTTTGATATTTTGGAGAAATCCTTAATGAACCTACGGTAAAAACCTGCATGCCCAAGAAAACTTCTTATACCTTTGAGGTCCCTTGGATATGGTAGTTTTTCAATAGCTTCAATCTTTGCTGGATCAACTTCTATTCCTTCTCCAGAAATCTTATGCCCAAGAACTATACCTCAGTAACCATGAAGTGACACTTCTCCCAATTAAGAACCAAGTGTTGGTCTTCACAACGCTGTAAAACTTTGTTAAGGTTGAACAAGCAATTATCGAAGGAAGTACCATACACAGAAAAATCATCCATAAAAACCTCCATTATCTTTTCAATATAATCAGCAAATATAGCATTCATGCATCTTTGAAAAGTAGCAGGAGCATTACATAAACCGAATGGCATTCTCCTGTAAGCAAAAGTACCATATGGGCAAGTAAAAGTGGTCTTTTCTTGATCATCCTTATGGACAGGAATTTGCGAGAAACCTGAATAACCATCTAGATAGCAAAAGTGAGAGTGTTTAGACAACCTTTCTAGCATTTGATCAATAAATGGCAATGGATAATGATCTTTTCGAGTTGCTTTATTCAATTTTCTGAAATCAATAACCATCCTATAACCAACTACAGTACGTTGAGCCACAAGTTCATCCTTTTCATTTGGAACAACAGTCATTCCACCCTTTTTAGGAACACAATGAACAGGACTAACCCACTTACTGTCAGCTATAGGATAAATGATACCAGCTTCAATAAGTCTTATTACCTCTTTCCTTACCACTTCTTTCATTTTTGGATGGAGGCGGCGTTGAAAATCAACAACAGGTTTTGCATCTTCCTCCAGATTAATTTTATGCATACATAGAGCGGGGCTTATACCTTTAAGATCATCAAGAGAGTATCCAATGGCTGGTCGGTGAGCTTTTAGCACATCAAGTAATTTCTCTTCCTCTTCAGCTGAAAGGTTAGCACTAATAATGACAGGATATATGCTCTTCTCATCCAAATATGCATATTTCAGATTTGCAGGCAAAGGTTTCAATTCAAAACTAGGATCCCCTTTAGGTGGTGGTAGCACTCCTAAATTATCAGGTGGGATATGCAATTGTAATTGTGGTGGTTGTTGCCATAATATTTGTTCCAAAGCCTCTTTTTCCTCATCATTAAATGGTTCATCTTGATTAAGCATATAACGTTCTACAACATCAGTTGAAGCTACAGCTATATGAGCAAGAGTTTCAATTAAATTATTAGGAATTGGCTCTTTCTCAACATGTTTATCAGCAAATTTGGAAAAGTTAAATTCAAGTTTCTCACCAGCACATTTAATAAACACTTTCTCTTTAGGCAAATTAATTTCAGCACCAACAGTATGTAAGAAAGGTCTACCAAAAATGATAGGACAAAATGAATCTTGAGGACAACCAAGCACAATAAAATCAGCAGGGTATTTTATTTTGCCAACCAATACTTCAACATCTCTAACAATTCCAAATGGACTAATATAATCTTTATTAGCAAGTTGAATTGTCATACCTGTCTCTTCCATAACAATGGGATCAATATCAGGCTTGATCTCAAGATAAAGAGAATATGGAATGACACTAATACTTGCTCCAATATCACATAGACCATGATAACTTGAAGTCCCAATAGAGCATGATATAACAGGTTTCCCAACTTTGGCCGAATTACCTTTGATGACTTTGGTAGCATCTTCACATAGATAAACATCCACTGGGTCTTCTTCATTTAGTTGCTTGATAACAGAAATTTGAGTGTTGACTTCCACCTGTTCATAAGGCTGAGAACATCTTTTGTTACTCTTGTTAGTAACAGCTTTAAGTAAATTCTCCTTAACTTGGTTTGGAAATGGAGGTGGTTCAACATACTCCTCAATTGTCACAGATGACATTGGTTCAACCTGTTTAATAACTTTAGGAACAACAATAGATTGTTTAACAGGTTCAACATAAACTTCAAATCCACTTTTTGGAACACAGATATGATCAGCAAAACCTTTAGCTATTTCAATTATAACATAAGGATCAAGACCAAAAGTATCACTCAGATTTTTAAACAAATAGAAGTAGAGAAATTCTCTACACATGAATATTCATAATCAAAATATGGCTCATTACCTTTATCAAGATCCCAGTGGCTAGTATTTTCAGAAATAGTCTCCAATAAATTCCATGCTTCTTCTTCAGTGTTATTAGTAAAACTTCCACCAGATGAATTATCCAGAATCTCCTTGTGCTTCATAGGTAGTCTCACATAAAAGTTTATCAATATAAGTTTCCTTGTAAGATCATGACATGGATTCTTGCGAAGGAGTTCCTTTAACCTCCCCCAAGCTTGAGTAATACTCTCTCCCAGATGTGGCCAGAAATTGAATATATAGCAGCGGTTATCATAAGCTTCTTTAGGAGTAAAATATTTAAGAAAGAAAACCTTCCTCAAGATACTCCATTCATTCTGGACCTCTTCATCCAAGACCTGTACCAATCACGAGCATTACCAGATAAAGACAAATACAATAGCTTCCTTTTTACCTGATCCTCTGAAATACCAGGTAGTCTGAATAAGCCACATATGTCCTCAATTATTTCCATGTGCTCGCGTGCCGACTTAGTTCCATCCTGTAAATGGATTTTTCATAACTCTTTTAACATGACCCATGGGAATTTTATATCCCACTTTAGGTACCTCAGACACAGTAGTTTCAACCACCTTTGCAGTAGTGGCATAAGCACTTTCATATAGAGCAAGATGCAGCGAGGCACGATTCATAAATGCCATAGTAACAATGAGATAAACAGCTTTCAAGTTTCCTTACCAAACTTCTTACCAATAGCGCTACGCTCCCCGGCAACGGCGCCAGAAAAGTATCTTGATGGCTCCCAAGTGCAGGAGATCAATTGTAGTACCTTTCAATTAGAAAAGGTTGTCGAACCCACGAGGAGCTGAAGGTATTGGTTAGTAAGATTGATAAATAAAACAATAAAAGATGCAGTGTTTTTGGTATTTTCAGTTGTATAATTGCAAGCAGATAACAGTAGCAAGTGAAAGCTCTCAAAGAGAGAAAGCCCAATCCTCTTATGTGGCAAGAGGACAAGCTCAAGTGATGTGTAACTTATATGTGGCAAACGTTCCCGAGGGCGGCATGGATGATGCTAGGCATAGAGATTTATTAAACAACACGTTGAATATCTTGTCAAGTTTTAATTCTTTGGACGGAGCCATAATTAGGTATAGCTAAATAAATAAACTACAACCCCTTATGATGGATCATGTGGCCAAGCAAATGACTGCACAAGAATTATTAAGACATAAAGTCCCACCATAGCATTACACTCTAAGGTCCCCGATACTAATACCCTCATAATATAACTTCATGACTCGGTCTCAGGTTTACGTGTCCTCCCAAGTCTCCATCAATTCATTACACTACGGTGTTCTCCTATGAGCCCATAAGGTGAAGTGTTGTGCAGTCGACGTTCGCACAACACCATCATAGAATCACATAAAAGATAAACTCTTGACAAAATACCAACACATGTCATATATAAATCATTGCCAATTCATCCTATGCCCTCAGGAACATACGGGAACTACTCACAACGTGCGAACATGATCATATCAGTGGCATAAGTGGTACAACACAATCTGAAATTATAACTTCACCACCAAATAATGACAAGTACTCAATCACAAACATGAATAGTAGCACAAGACAAGTATCTAGGGTATAGCAACTCTCAAACTGCGAGGGGAACGGAGTGGATCACGGTGATGATGTGATGGTGCTGGTCTTGATGGGGGTGATGATGTAGAGGCCTCCTCCCACGCCAAGGAGGAGAGGTGATGACGATGACGATGATTTCCCCCTTCTCCGGAGTTCCGGAGCAGCAGGATCTGACCCCCCTCGGAAGGGATCAGGAGTTTCGCCGCCGCCGCGACCTCGGATGGACTTGGAAAAATTAGGGCGTTACTTTTCGGGCGAGACGAAGGCGTCGATAAAAAGCCCCAGGCGAGGAGGTGCCCGAGGCACCTTTGGTGGGTCCCACGCGGCCAGGTACATGGGCCGCGTGGGCCACCCCCATTTGGCCCTCGTGGCTCTCCTCTCTTCGGTCTTCTTCCCTCTGCCTTTCTCCCGATGAAAAACTGACGCAGTATTTTTCCTTTTATTATTTGAGTCCTGTAGCTCCTGAAACATTAAAGACAAAAAAGGAGGTTTTCTGCCTCCCAGAAATTAAATACCAAAAATAGGGACTTTGTATGAAAGTCCCCAAAATCATCTAAAACATGTAGAAACAATCATATAATCATGCAAATAACATTCTAGTATGATACTAAAAGTTATATAAATGATGATATAAAATGCACGTATCACTCGTATAGAAACCTGAAACAAGCAAACTATGCAAGAATGTAGATTCTTTTGGTTTGGTTATATGTTTGTCAACTTTTGATAGCTTTCCATACATAATGACTTGTCGACTTCAAAGCTAGCCCAATGTTGCCAAAAGTGTCGGTAGAAGGCAGGTATCCAGAGTACTCGAAAAAAGCCGCACAAGTCAAGCATATGGCACATGGTTCTCATTACACGAGAAACCTAGAGGGAGAAAAGTTTACGGGAAGGTGGATGTTGTCGGTGTTCCCAAGCTAAATTTGCTCATGTGTATCGTGCCATGCAAATTTTTGGAGGAGTCTTTTAGAATTGGACCTCTTCAACAACGAACACAATGTCTTATATATTGCTCCCAAGTCAGCCTATTACACAAGTATTCACGTGTCCTCACATCAGCCAAGTGTCACACGCATCTAGTGACTCATGTCCTCACAAACAACCATACAATAACGGGGTAATGATATGCATCTACACAAATTCCACTTCATCACCGGATTAGAACAATACTACAAATTCTACTCAATCTAATACATACGTTCCCCCAAAAATGCCCTAGCATACTAGTTTTATCATAATAAACATACACAAAAGGGATAATAATATGCATACAAAAATACAAAAAAAATGAACGAGTTGCATATGAATAATTCTTCTCATATAACAAAGATCCACCATCGAGGATGTTGGAGGTATGCCCTAGAGAAAATAATATCAAGTTATTATTTATCTCCATGTTCATTATTAGTGTTTATATAATTATGCTATAACTGATGTAGTACTTGAATAGTGAGTATTCGAAGGAAAACCCACATGCACGTGTATAGATATGAACAAACAAGTGTTTCTAATCTAGTCTCTAAGATTAGCTCATATGTTGTGTGATGATCATGTTTTTCTGAGCATGGACTTTGTATAAGTCAAACAACTGTGAGTGTATATTATTAGGATAACAATAGTACTGAACCGACCCAGTATATGATCTTGCTAAGAGACACGAATGTTGTTGTTGAAGCTAGAAAAGTGATTATGAAAGTCTTCATTTGCTTATATCCCTATACCAAGAGAACATCTAGTGACCGCACATCTTGACAGTTATACTTTGATTTCCATCAACCGTCTACCGTAACAGGAGATTATAACGGTGATTTTTCGGGTATATCCTAGTGTGTAATGGACCTGAGATTATTCAAGAATGGGAAATTGCTCCTCCAGACGATGGAGAGATACATACTCTGGGCCCTCTCAGTATCACCGATACAATCGTCTATCTAGACACAGTGTGATTTATCACAAGGTTATTGGAGATATGATTGAGAAAAGAGAATGATATCGGTATGAGTTTTATATGTAAAATGATCAAAAGGTTTGATCACATAGTATACATTGTCTCACCTCGTTATATCATTGGTATCGTGTAGAAAGGGTATTAGCATTATGAGAAACAGAGAATGTTCTTACGTTCTTTGTGAATACACAGGAGCCATCATGGGCATCCATGGCTCTACCGTTGGTTATTGTTCAGAAGGTACTCCAGACATGCATGTCTGTGTATTGCCGAACCTTCCGGGTAACATGCTTAAGGTGTGTCAATCTTTTATTGAGATTTTTGTAGTCATAGTGGGTTATGAGAGTTGTTGGATGTATTCCGATGTCTCAGGAACAACTCCGATGTCAGTTGGAGGTGTTCCGGGGAAGTTATCACGAGAGTCATATAATGGCGGTGAGGAGCTGAAAGATTTTTGGGAGAATTATAGGCGGCATGAGATGTCCCGGAGTGTTATAAAATGTTTCTAAAATCGTTGGACAATATCGATGATTTTATCTAAAGGGTATCTAGGGTTCCATAAGAGTTTCGGAGAAAACCTGGGAAGGGGGAAGTGCCGGGAGGGGGCATTAATGCCCTAGGGCTGCGCCCCACTTGGGTTGACAGTCGCATAAGCCCTAGGGCCCACGTAGGCCAGTGCACCACCTCCCCAAGACTTCCCAACTATTGATTTAAGGATTTATGGAAACTCCCAAATTAAAGAAAAGGAAAAAAAAGGAAAATAGGAGGAGTATGGCAGGTGGACTCCTAGTTGGACTAGTAGGAGTCCCAGCCGAGTTGGGGAGGAGGTGCGGCCGGTCCTCCTAGGGCCGGCGCACCAAGGGGTTGGGGAGACCCCCTTCCCAAGCAAGCCTCCTCCTCCCACCTCCTATATAAACCCACCCCTCCCTCGTTGGGAGACACAACAATTTCTCACGGGTTTTTAGGTGTCCTCTCCCAGAGCTATCTCTCTCTCTGGATCTCATGTGCTGAGAAATCTCTCTAAGTCCTCATATAGGTCTAATCAAGTTGATTAGATCTAACACAACTACTATGCCGAAAGGCTGTCTCTCATCGTCGGCGTCGAGTTCTGGTACAACAGAACGCTTACGGATTGAAGCGATGGATGCGTGAATACTACTCCCTCCGTATCAAAATATAAGACTCTCTAGCTAGCTTACAAGCTAGCTAGAGAGTCTTATATTTTGATACGGAGGAGTAGAAGAGAAATCATACATTTGATATTGAGCGGGAATCGACAACATTCTCACCACCAGGCTTGGTCGTGAGAATCTTAATCAGACTTCATTGACATCGTCATCGACAACGCCAACTTCCGCTACGGTGTTTGCAAGTACTAGATCTAACCCCTTGTGTGGATTACATCTTCATGGATAGATCTTGATAGTTTCGTAAGAACGAATATTTTTTCCGTTGCGCAACACTACAAAGGATACAAAAATATGACCATAATCATGTAGGGCAGTTCATATGGTTCTAAAAAAATGGAAGTGCATAGAGAGATATGATCAAGTTACCGCCACGAGCCCATAATTCAGGGTGGACTACTCTTTATTCATCATGGAGGAAGTGGAGAAGTTGTTGTAGAGGTCGGAGATGCAACCGTAGACGTTCTGGCGGAGTTTTCCCGTCCAATCTTCTCCAGATGTAGCCTTATGTTTTTCTGTTTCAGTTTTCCTCCTTGTATCACCCTCTCCATCGCACGCAAAACCACAAGAGGGTTTATACATAGATACTTTTAGGTCAAGACGGAGCCAACATGCAGGAATGAAGACAAACAGACGATTGTGGGGATCTAGACTCGCCATGGCACGCATGGAAAGGTGTGACATGGGTCCCACAACTCCCCCACATCATTTCTTTGGGTGCGTATTCGGCTGATACTCTTTGTATTATGAAGATAGGATCATATAAGATTCCCGAATCATGAAATACGAAAAGAGGGGATTCCCGCCTTCCAACATTAAACAACAAAATAATGGGAGTTCATGGAAATTAAGAACATTAAAGAAATTTAATAATCATTGCAAATAACATGGATATTATAGTATAATATACTCCGGAAGACATAGATTTCATGCTTGGCAAGGGTCGAGTATTACACAAGACACGAGTCGAGTAGTTTGAGTAGGTACTCCGACTACTTGAGTCGAGTCCACGTGGTTGTGAAACTATAGGGTCGCATGCTCAAGGTGCCTAAACTGACTTATATTGGATATGGGTGAACACGGGTATGGAGTCCCACTGGAACACGAGTTTGGTGTGCCCATACTAGGGCGTCTATATAAGTCGGAGATGTGAACATGATTAAGTGTTGATTGATGTAGGGTTGTAGAGACCTTGTCACCTGCTTTCACACAAAAGTTGTGTGTTTAGATCGGATTTAGCAATCCATGTCACAACTTGCTCCCTATATCTGTGGATACTTTGGGGCCCTTGCTCCGACGTTGACCAGACAAACTATGCGAGGGATCCATGAGGAGGAGAAGTATTACAACTACATCTGGATTCTGCTCTAAGTGTGCACGTCTAGTGATAATCAAGTGAATTATAACACTAACATGATCCCGTTTACGTGTAGAAAATTCAAAATTGTGCTAGTGTATCCTATATATACCCAACACCGAACTCATATAGAAAATGACATCATAGTTGTGTATGCATAACATAAATTTAGACCATATATGACCCAATAATTGGCCCCTCAACTATACATTAGACTTTTCGCCCCTTCAAAAAGTATGAGCTCAAGCTCCACAATTATTGAGAAACATTGATCCATAACAACTAATGCTTCACGCGATGTCATTCTTATTTCATGTGAGAAATAATTTGTGTATATACCACCAGATTTGGGATCCAAAGCTTATGATAAAATTGATTACTGCCATTGCACTTGCAATAACATGGTTGAAAATGTTCACGACACACTTAATCTCTTGAGAATAGCTTTTCTAGAGAGGTGTGGTACCTCATAATGACATGGGTTCGAAGTCAAGAGTGTTACTCGGTGAGCTAGCCTCATGTTGCCAAAGTGTGGGTATAAGTTGGCAGAATCAGCGAGACACACATAGGGCAAGCACGCGGCTATGGGGCCACTCATAGTCCTCACATTAACAGAAACCTCGAATGAGCAAATATGCAATAATGTAGGTACAATGGTCTTGATGTTCTATTTTGTCTGTTTTTGATGGCGTTCCGTACATAATGATTCGTCGGCCTCTTCCAAAGCAACAAAACTGTCGGTAGAATCTGGTATCTAGAGTACTCGATAAGAGGCGAAAGGTAAGCACACGACACATGGTTCTCGTTGCATGAGAACCCTAGTGGGAGGAAAAACGCGGGAAGGTGGATGTTGTCGGTCTTGGCACGCCGTATGGGACAACATTCCATACGCGACAATTTTTTTAATTTTGGTCCTTAAAACCATGTCAAAGTCGCTTAAGTATTTCTGTCGACCTTTTCGTCAATAAATTGAATGTCTTGCATATATTGTCCTCAATCAAGTAGGAGTATCAGAAGTATCCACGCTGACACTCCTTTTTTTTTTGAAATGGGGATCGAAGCCCTGACACACTCCTTCCACTGCCGTCAGCCAAGTGTCCCTCACAGCTAGTGACGCGTGTCCTCCGCCGCGCGCCTCCTCCTCGTCACCCCAACCCGACGCTCCTCTCCACAGCTGCATGCATCACTACTTTCCAAAACTGATCACGCTGTCGCTCACATTTCACACGCGCTGCGCCTGCGACTCCTCCCTCCCCACCTCCACCAGCCCCTCTGCGCCGCCGCACGAAAGCCCTAGTTCGCTCGCGAGCAACCATGTCGTCGAGGCGCCGGAAACAGAGCATACCCCGACGGTATGTGGCTGCGCCTGAGCCTGAGCCGCAGCCGGTGCCGGAGGAGCAAGCTCCACTGCCGCAGCTTCATCATTTCCCTTACCAGGATGACCTGACGGAGGACTACTCCGACCTGGTCGACGCGAGCGAGATCCCATACTATCTGCCAAAACGGATATACGATGCCATGGAGCGCCATCTGCCGCCTGCACTCCGGGCCGCTCCCCGCGCCGAGAAGCTGGCGGTCATGCAGCGCATCCTCGCCGGCAACGTCCCCTTACGTGTATATCTTCCGGCCGGATCCAGAACCTTCGTTTGTTCTAGTAGACTCGTTATGCACTTATGCTTGAAATTAACTGGTTTGGAGATTCAACGCAGATGAACAGCCAGATGAACAGCTACATACAGTACAGACAGAGGATCTGTTCAAAATATAAGGTTTGCGCTTGATTTGCCGATGTATATATATGATGGAGGTGTTCTGCACTTTTGTCTTTGTTTATTTTCGATCTATCCCCCTGCTTGTATGAGGACTTTTGCAGGCCTAACTAGCTACAAATTTACAACTAATCTAACGGATACATGATCATTGGCTTCTGCTTCAAACAAAAAAAAAAAAGAACTGCAATATCATTCTGTTCCCTAAGAAAAAACTAAAATCAGCGAAGGGATTATTTGTAATGCGTATTGGAGAAAAATACATACATGTTAACAAGATCTATGGTTAAGTACACTCGACCAGATGGTTGTGTCTTACAGTACCTTTTTCAAATGAGCGCACGCTCAAGTTCAGGTGCTGCTTAGGTTTTAATTGGGCGTTTTCTCAGATGCACCAAGCTAGCTTGTGCACATATACGCATTACTCCCAGTTTTTCACCATGGCTCTACTTGCTGGTTTGTATTGTATTTTTCATGACTCAAAAGGCGATATACCATAAACTTCATATGTCGCCCCCTTAAGCTTCATATGCCCCCTAGATGTATGTAAAACTATGCTCAAAGGTGAATCTATGTGTTCACTTCTTATTTTCTTAGACATTTACTTCATGTTTATTTCAACATTATCTTTGATGTCTGCTACAGATGCACCATCTTTCTTTTTTATGCACAATTATATACACGATTTACCCATTGAAAATTCTGCAGCCTCTACATCCCCAACTGTACCGAATGAATCCTAAAGCTTTCTTCTTGCCTTCCTTTCTCCGAGCCATTCGTCAAGGCACAATACAAAGTTTCTATGATATCATCAACGAGCCGACACCTAAAGTGTTCACATTTCCAATGTTGCGGCCGACATTCTGCAAAATGCTCATGGACGAGGTACATATGACCTAGGTTATGTTATTGTTCTTTCTCAAATTGTTTTAAAGTAAATTTGCAATCCTTTTCATGTTTTTATATGTACTGCTTTGCATTTGCGCATTTGACTTAAACTCTCTAAATCCATTTTTTTGTACTTACAGGTTGAAAATTTTCAAAACTGGGCACGTAGAGAAAAACAAGAGATATATGATCCAAATAACTTGGACAAGCCTGGCAGTGGAATTTGTATTTCTGATATTGGAATGAAAGGGATGCTTGATGAACTCATGAACCAATTTATCTCACCAATTTCCAAAGGTCATATCTTGCTAGGAAAGCCAATTGATGGTTTTTTACAGGGTGAAAGAGTCACACATAGATTAGAATTTCCTAGTGATGTTTACGCTCCTAATAAATTTACATTTTGAAGGAATTGTTTTTTCATGTTTTCTACAGTTCTATTCCTGAAGTTGGGGGTGGATGTTTGGACTCGCAACATTCTTATGTTGTTTCATATGGTGGATATGACCGTGGCTTGTATGGTGGATATGACTGTGGCTTAGGTATTATATGCTACTACAAATTAGCAAGCAACAAGCACAAAACCTTCTTCCTCTATTTTTTTTTTGCCAAGTACCCATTGTAGTATAAGAAAAATAACTAGCTATATATAATATATATCCATGAAATGTTTATTTTTTCATGTATATATTATCATTAATATATATATGTTCCTGTTATGATCAATGAGTTATTCCGAACAGAGTGATATGTCAGTTTGTCGCACTCAAAGACATTTCATACGAGCTACTTGCATTTTTTAATTATATGCATGATACATTAACATTTTCTGTCCAAATGGATCCTTTTGATTGTGTTATCTTGTAAGATAGTATTTTCTTTCCTATTTCAATTGTTAAACCATAATGCTATTTTCCCAATCAATAATAGCTGCATGTTTACAGGTATGCATGTGGAGGATTCTTAAATTACACTAAATGTCTGCCTAAGCAAACAATTTAGTGGCGGTGACATGCTCTTTGTTGGTAGACGTTGTGAGAACCATGTTAATTCAGAAGTACATGAGCAGGTACTTTATTTACAGTGTAATAATTCTAGCAACTTATCTATATATATGCGTATTATCCAAAATGTTTTGCTAGTGGTAATTAAAACCGACCTCCCCTCTACTATTCTCTTTTAGTGCTTGACACTCAGGGAAAGTTCTTAACTCACTAATGATTGTTTTTGGTTCTGGTATTTTATTATCCGAGGAATAACCACTTATGCTTGTCGAACATATGCATATCATGGTCATGGCTGATAGGACTGTGACCAGATTAATCCAAATTGTTGGTAGCTGTCGAATAACCAATGCGGCAGCATGCCCTCGAAGGGACCGACGCCTCGCCCGAGCATAACAGCGATAGCTATTAAGGGAATGGGATAGTTAACTCATGTGATTACTACATTTGAGCAGGATTTATTAACATGATTAGCAAGCATATCTCATTTCTTGCTATTGCTGTTCGGGTAGGTTGAGGTTAGCAGTTTTGGCGTCATTTTTTTTTGTTTAGATAACCTATTGAGTAATTACATCATATAAGTAAAACCCTTCACGAAATGATAGTTATTTTTTTTAAATATCTACTATTTTTTCATTGGATGTTACTGGCTTTGTTTCAAGGTAACTAGCATTTGATTTATTTTTTATGCATGGTATCGAACGGGTACACAAGCGTGTCTGGACGTATAGCCTACTCATGTACCCATATATAGGGAATTTTATTTATTAACATGACTTACATAGCGTCGTATAGGGATTTATATTATGACTTCAATTTCCATTTCAACACAATCAATGGAAACGATTGATAAGTTCATTGCAATATAGTTTTCTCAACACCTTTATCCAATCTCTAAGAAACTAAGTTCATTCTCGTAGTTACTGGTACATACATTTTTCCATATTAATAACACATTTCCGACTAGACTTGTATAAGTTCATGCTTATTTGGTAACTAAACAACAATCTTGCTGCTTGTTTTGATTAGTTGGATACATATAAAAACTAGTGCACATTACCATGTCCACATTTTCATGGTATATATCCAAAAATCTCTACTAAGCATTGCGACTTGAAACTTGAGGAGAAGTGAACCCAAGCCACCTCTACTATCTGGCTATATATATGCTAGTCCCATTATTGAAGGGATGACATAAAACGTATCACTTAAAAGTGTTGACTGCGTACCAATTTATGTACTTGAATCCACAATTTGACATGTCATTATTTATATCATATTTGTCTGTTCTAGGATGAATTTCAATATTCTCAAGTAGTTGGACAAGCCTTGCTATATCATGGTCGTCATCGCCATTCTGTATATTCATCATATGGCTTCAGGGCTAACCTGGTCATGTGGTGCAGAAGGTACACACACAAACATCTTATTCTACAAACCTAAATATACATACATATATTTTGGGATTTCTACACATGTATTATCTATTTAATTGAAGCTTTACCTTAAAAAATATTTCATACTTCAATCTTCCAAATGACCAAATGAAATACGAGCTTGTTAGACCAACCAAAAAATGTTGTAACATTTATCGCTAGTCATTGACTATACACATGTGGATTAACAAGAAATTTAACATCACTCTTCTTGTGGTCAGCTACGCATTTTTAAAATTACGAGTGTTATCTTGAATTGACATAAAGTGATCGACTATATATGAGTGTATAAGTAAAATATATGAAGTTAAAAATAATATCTTCTTATGAGTGTGGATATATGTATTTCTTGTATATTCTCTTATAGATGATTATGAACGTGTTGTTTCTTGTGGAAACACAAGTGTCTACACACTCACACATACATACAGTATCCTTGTATAACTTGACAATTTATTTGTAAGTAAACAAGATTGCTTCTTCTATATAGTTCATTCTTCAATGAGGTGAGAAAATGCAAGATAGATTTTCCAGACTGGTGCAGCGAATGCCTAAACGAAAACATTGCGAGCAGGCAGAATATACCGATACCATGAGGCCGGTAATTAGTCTACTCATTAATTTACTCAACTCTTGTGTTTTTACTCCACACCATCATATTATTTTAGACTACAACTAACTTTGATTTTGGTTGTTTGGTAATTTCAGGTTCTTATCAAAGTCTGGCAATAAAGGATGAGGTCATAGGGATCCGCAACCATGTTGTAGCATTCTTGATATACTATATCCTATATATTTCCTCCTTGAGTTTTGTTCAAGACATTTCAAAAAACGTAGGGGCATGCCCATTTAATCAATTTAGCTTAGTAGCTATATATGTAACGAATTACAATGGTAAATTGGAGGAAATGGTTATGCATTAGTACAAAACATTTTACTGAACACCTACCGACATTCATCTTAGCTTAGAAAAATAAAAATAAATGCTCATTTAGGAGCCTATGCACAACATCCAAGTAAGTTTACAAAACTGTATGTGAAATGTTTCACGTGAATTTTAACCCATGTGAATATTGTGCTTACAAAACACAACCACTACTGAAAACCCTAGATACTCTCTCTCTCTCTCTCTCATGAGAGTTGTCCCATTGCCAAACCAAGCCTTCAGCTTTAGGGCATCTCCAACGGGCCTCCCCAAACGTACATGGTCCATGTCCCAACGGCCACAGACATTTCCATTTCGCCCCATTTTGAGCCCATCTTTGGTCTGGGTTTGGGATCGCGCTGGTAGTGTCCGCATCCGCGCTTGTCCTCCCCTAGCCCTCCCGATAGCGACACAGTCCACCTCCCTCCTCTCCACTCCCCAAACTCTCAGCCCGACCACTGCCTTCCAAGCTCTAGCCATCGATGGAGGACGTCGTGGCCCTGCCCAAGCCAAAAAAAAGAGCAGCTACCCTAGTCTAGCAAGAGGCAAGACCGGAGAGAAAGGAAGAAGGTCCATAACTCCAAAAATGAGAGGAACCACTGGGACAAAGATGACCAAATGAACACCTGCCTTGAGGTATATACAAAAAAGAGCTAGAAATTGATGATACCAATGCCCAATCAAGAGCCAAGGAGGTAGAGGTCGCATTTGAGCATTATGTACCCGAATCAAAGGGCTTGGATTATCAAGAAGCAAAAGATGACATGTGAACGCGATGCATGATGTCCACTTCGTATTTAATTTATCTAGTCATTTGAACTATGTGTCATTTGGTACCTTGTTATGTGATGGTTAATTAGTGGTCCTTTATTGGATATTATTGTAATTTTAATTGGTACGTTTTACATCCATTGTTATGTGCAAATTGAGCAAAACTGGAAAATGGCAAAAAATGGCCAGCCCTAGACCAAAATGGGGCTGCCGCTGGGTGCACCCCCACCCACCCTAAGCGGATCAGTGGTGGACATGGGCCTTCGGCTTGTCCGTCAACCCCCTTAAATGGACCAAAACTGATACTTTTCGTGTATGGTTTGGGGGTGCCGTTGGAGATGCCATTGGTCGTTGTCGAGGCTCCCACCTCCAATAGATTTGTCGGTGCAGCCTTCCTCCCTCTACTAGATCAGCTGGCACGACCCTCTCAAACAAGGCCTGACCATCATGAGCCTCCCTCGTTCACTAAATGAATGGCAAGGACCTCCCGTCCCCCCTCTACCCATATGGATAAGCACCGCGACTACTTCACCATTTTTTTGTGGCCTCCATGAATTACGGCGATGATATCCTCCAACACCCCATGTGCCCTCTACAAGATCCATGATGTTGACACTCCTACTCCGCAAGATCTAGGTTACGAACATCAACACGAGAGGGGGAAGAACAGAGGACGCGGAGGCAACACATGTGGTGTCAACTCAATTGTCATCACGACCGAGTATATATGACAACATGGACGTTGGAACAGATGATGCCGGTCCATTCCGAACTCCTGTTGCTTTTGGTTGATAGCATCTAGAGCCGCGGAGGGCTATGGTGGAAATGAGCAGTGTCACCAACTCTTTTGCAAATTCAAATTAACATTGGGGTGATGGTTTTTAGAATGTGGGCAAAACCATTATAACTGATGGGTTCGTAGCATAGAAAACAAAAAAATTCCTACGGTACAAACAACCAAAACACCAAGATCTAATCTAGTGGATGTGAGCAACGGGTATTACCAAGTTCCAAGAGAACTCACCCTCGAAGACCGTAAGCGTTTCGAGAGAATTCTCGTGGATGATGTAGTCATTCACTCGCCGATCTCAAGATCGTGAAGATGTGTGCTACAACGGCAGCGCCTCCGTACTCGGTCACACGTACGGCTTGATGACGACCTCCGTTCCCTCGATCCAGCGGGGCAGCGGAAGTAGTAGAACCACCAGAAACTCCAGCAGCACGACGGCGTGGGGTGGTGGAGAAACTAATCGGCCATGGCTTCGCCAAGCAGATGGCCGGAAGGTGGAGCAGCGGGAGGAGGGAGAGAGAGGCAAGTGTGTGGGGAGAGGGAGCTCCTACCCCTCCTTATATAAGAGGGGGAGGCAGCCACGAAATTGGAGTGCTCCCACCTCGCCCCTCATCATGTGAGTGGAGTCTCCACTCAACCCACTCATTCTCTCATCAGTTCCCACTCAAAATTCCAAGGGTTATTTTCATTAAATAAACATTTTTTATTTCTTTATTAATATTTGTTAATTCCATTAACAAACATTAACACTTACCCCCTTGGTCAATTTGTTAACTCTATTAACAAACATTGACAATCATCCCCTTGAACTATTTCAATATTACCCGAAACAATTTCGATGTTGTCCAAACTTTTTCTCCAATATTCCGTATCTACCCAAAAGCGTCGGCAAACCTTAAGTGTGTCACCCTACGGTTCGTGAATAATGCAGACATGAACGAGGCTCCTCTCCGATCAATAATCAACAGCGGGACCTGGAGATCCATAATGACTCCTACACATTCAACGATAAATCTTGTGATCGCGTGAACCAGAAACGTTGTAACCAATTCCTTTTGTCTCGCGATATTTTACTTATCCGAGATCCGATCATCGGTATCGACCATACCTAGTTCGATCTCGTTACCTGACAAGTACTCTTTACTCGTTCCGTGATATGACATCCTTGTGACCTAGTCACATGCTTGCAAGCGGTATTGATGTGATATCACCGAGAGGGCCCAGAGTATATCTCTCCGTCATTTGGATGGACAAATCCCACTCTTGATCCATGAGCCTCAACTAAAACTTTCAGTGTACCCAACGCCACCTTTATAGTCACCCTTTCACGGTGTGATGTTTGATGTCATCAAAGCACTCATCCGGTGTTAGTGATTGACATGATCTCATGGTCTAAGGATTAGTTAATTCGTATGCTTGATATAACAATGTAAACTTAATGACTTGATCGCATTGCTATACTTACTTTGGGTGTGTGTTCATCACATCATTCTCCTAATGACGTGATCCCATTATTAACAACATCCAATGTTCATGATCAGGAAACCTTGATCATCAGTTAATCAACGAGCTAGTTAAATGAGAGGCTTTACTAGGAACTCTTACTTGTTCATTAGTGATAATCCCCAAGAGCAAGGAATCACTGTAGCACTATTCGATAAGTATTTGAGTGTCGAACCCACGAGGAGCTGAAGGTAAACTATCTATTCTCTAAAGCCCTATAACCCTCTTATATGGCCTTTTATGCAAAGCAATAAATATGAAAGGATCTAACTAATGGAAGCAAGTGACGTGGAATGGGTTTATCTAGTAGCAAGTTTCTTAGAGCAAGTTTCTCTCAGCAGTTTTCTCAAGCAAGTTTCTCAAAGTAGCAAGTAGAAAAGATCTCAAGTAGAAAATATCTCAAGGGAGCAAATGTTCTAGCAATTGTTATTTCATTCGTGTGGTTGTCACAATTAGTGAAGCACATGTTTCAGTCTTAGTTGTTTCTTTTAGGTGGGAGCCATAAATAGGTGTAGCCAAGTAAATGAGCAAAATACACAACTCTTATGATGGATGACGAGGTTATACTCTGCAGGTACCCCAACTTAAGGGTACCTGGTGCACGTAATGATCAAAGAAGCCCAAAGATTAATCGAAGCCCATGAAGGAAGGCCTAAGATGAAGAGTGTTTTCCAAGTTAGATCAAGTTATAGTCGGTTAAGGCTTTCCATACATGTAACCTTGGTCGGTTATGTTTCCCGAGACCCAGCCTCCTATATAAAGGCTGGGAGGGTGATCGATCAGGGCAAGGAATCCATAGCCACCAAAACCTCGACGAGATCAGCAGCTCGCCGAACTATTGTAACCCTCATATTCATACCATAAACACAGACAAGCAGGAAGTAGGGGTTTTACCTCACTCGAGGGCCCTGAACCTGGGTAAATCCAGCTTGTCAGCCGTCGATTCCACCGATACTACGCGTTCTCTACCACACAATCAACCCTAGGTATAGCAACCATGGGAATTGCCGAGGGCACACCTCGACAATTGGCGCCGTCTGTGGGAAAAGGTAGTATTGGGCTCACGGTTTCGCCGGTTTCATCATCAAGCGGCCACCCGCCGATCGCATCTGCACAAGGTAACTCGCCTACTACATCATCAAAAAGCAAATCACCGACCACCGTTGCAAACGGCAACTCGCCGGCAAGATCCACCAGCATCAATTCAAAAAGCGATCACTCGCCAAAATCTCCAAGGAGGCTCATGCCGCACTCGATGGAGGCTCAACAAGCCTTTGCCGGACTCGAATCAGGTTTGGATATTACAGTTGGAAAATTTAACTTTTTGTCGATAAAGATGGTGTGCAGGACCTGTTAGACCCACTCGACATGGAGACACTCGACACGGAGACAATCGACAACGCTTCGACTGCAACACCATCCATCTTGGGCGCGACATCGTCACAGATCGTCCCGATCCAATCGCCAAGCGACTCTGCAACATCCATGACCTCGCAAGAGTTCCGTGACGAGGTGGCAAAAAGATTTGGAAGAAGCGAGATCGAATCTGCGTACCGCCCAAACAACTCAATCGAGTCACTCGACAACATCGTCGACTGCAACGACGTCGCGGGGAACAAGGAGAACATAGATGACAACATATACCTCGCCGATCTCAACGGCCCAGAAATCCGTGCCAGCCACGAGATATTCACCTGCGACGCAGATAGCCTGGACAAAGCACTCGAAGATCAACTCGATTGCGGCAGAAACCCCAAAAGCAAAGCAACTCCAACATGAGCCTGGATGACGACGCCGAATCCATAATGCGCATTAGCAGCACATGGGAGAAGATCGGGTGGTACCGTATCAGGTGTACACCGCGAGTACAGCAGAAACATCAGCAGCCGCAACATGCCGTCGACCTACAGAATACCCTTGCACAGTCACCATGCCAGACGGAACAACCACGCTGACCATCACCGCAGAGATGGCGGAAAAAGTGAGCAAAGTAATCGAAAGCTGCACAATGCTACCAGCAAACGCAACTCCGGAAGAGGTATTGACCTTACAATACTTCCAGTGGCAAGAATCGATACGGTTGAAGAACTACCGAGCAGTACTCGAAGAACGCAAAAAGCAAGCCAGCATATCGAGTGCTCGCGAAGAGCATTGTCTACGAGTTCAACGGGCAGAAACGACCCCGCGAATAGGTCACGATTCATAAACCTCGGAGACGCAGATCGTGCAGCGGTCACTCGGAATCTAAACCCAGCCTTTATGGCAGTCGACGCGGAAGGAGTCCCCATACCTACTGAGCCAGCCGGGGCGCTGATGACGCTAGGCACCTATCTCAGAACAATCGAACCTCCTGCAGGAGACCCAAAGAGGGATCAGCACCTCCAACTGTACAAACAACTGGCAATAGCAGCACAAGCCATACAGCATCCACAAGCAACTCCAAGGAGAGATACAGATCGGGACCGTCGCAGTCGAAGCCCTCGGGGAAGGAGCAGTCGAAAAAGCTCACGCCGTCATCGTTCCAGCAGGAGCCACTCGAGGAGGTCATACAGCAACAGCTCAGACTCGGAAGCAGAAATCGGGCCATGTGGAGCGCTATGCTTCACTCGACGGATCCGGGAGGCTCGTATGCCCAAGAAGTTTTCGCTAGCTACCACGCCTAAGTTCAACTGCAAACAAGAGCCATCAGGCTGGCTAGAAGATTACAGGCTGGCAGTCGGATGTCAGCGCGGCACCACAACTACAGCTATGCAGTACATACAACTTATGATGGAAGGAACAGCTCGCGATTGGCTCAAATCGCTACCCGAATCATACTACGATTCGTGGGAGCACTTCAAAGGTGATTTCATCAAATACTTCGAGCCTCTATGTGAGCGCCCCAAAACCTTCGAGGAGCTCCGGACCTGCAAGCAAAAGTCAGATGAATCTCTGAGATCGTACATACGGCGGTGGACCACCATCCGTAACTCAGTAGGCAACGTATCAGAAGATAGGGCAATCGACGCCTTCAAAAACGGACTCTGGAGAGAAGACTTCAAAGAAACACTTGGTCGAGAAGATCCAAAGACAATGGCGCACTCATGGTACTCGCAACAAAGTGGGCAGACGGAGAAGACTCCGTACGAGGCACTCGACCCGTAGCATCACATGAAAATCACGAGGGTGGCAGTCGAGACCGCAGAGATAGCTACAGAGATGATCGAAGGCGCAAACGCAAGAATCGTTATCACGACGATGACCATCCAAACTTCATCGCAGCAGGCTTTGTCCAGTCAAGGGACAGCCGCGACCAAACTGACAGACGACCCGACGATCATCGTGATAATCGAGATCATCGCACAGACGATCGACGCGACAGTCGAGACCGCTGCGGAGATAACAAACGCGATGACCGCGATAGCTACAAGAGGCCGAATGGCGCAGGCGAGCAGACAAAGAGCCTGAGCGCTCAGTCGAAGAAAGGATGAACGATTATTGCAGATTCCATCTTTACAGAGGGGATGATGGTAAGCTTCGCTCTAGCCACTCGCTGAGAAATTGCAGGGAATTCGATCAACTCGCGATTGAACATATATTACGACTGCAAAGAGATGGACGTGCACCTCCTCAACTGACGCACACTCCATCGACTACATCACAAGCACAGCCTGTTCAGGCATATCCAGCACCGCAACAAGTACAACAAGCACAGTATATTCCATACCACCGCAAACACAGCCTACTCAGGTGTATACTGCACCAACACCAGCGCAACCGACGCCAGTATACATGGTGCCAGCACAACCCGTTACGGGAACACAAATGGCAGCAGCCGTGCACCAGATGCAGCAAGGAGATGAACAAAAATATCCCGTAACTCGCGGGCAGATGAACATGATCCAGCGAGGACGTCCCTCCAATAGAGAGCAAAAATTACACACTCGACACGTCAATATGGCGGTCATGGCACCCCCAGCCATCACAATTTTTTGAAAGGATCAGAAACTCCGATTGTCTTCAATCGAGAGGACCACCCACCCGCAGTATATCGACCAGGGCATGCAGCCTTGGTACTCGACGCCCAAATCGGAGGCTACGCCATGACCAAGGTCTTCATGGACGGAGGTAGCGGCCTCAACATAATCTTTGCAGATACGCTACGCAGAATGAACAAATCAGTCGAAAATCTGCCAAAGTCCGCAAGTACCTTCCACGGTATCGTCCAGGCAAAGCAGTGCTCCCAGAAGGCACCATACAACTCGATGTTACGTTTGGAGATCCTACTCACTTCAGAACCGAGTCGATTGAGTTCGAAGTGGTCGATTGGAAGTCACAATACCATGCAATACTTGGGCGCCCCACTTTCGCTCGATTCATGGCCGTCCCACACTACGCCTACCTCAAGCTCAAAATGCCAGGACCAAAAGGAGTCATCACGATCAACGGGAACTTTCAAAGGTCAGATTCATGTGACCGTGACTTCAGCAAAATCTCAGAGATGTATGGGATGGAGCAATCATTCGCCAAACTCGAGGTTTCTAACGACCGCACACTTCTGCCGGAACACAAGAGGTTAGCATCCGACAGACAATTCAATGCAACCAACGACACAAAAAGCATCAAGTGCACCCAACTGATCCCTCAAAAACAGTCAACATATCATCGAGTCTTACCAGCGAACAGGAAAATGCGCTCGTCAATTTCTCCGTAAAAACTGGGAAATATTCGCATGGTGCCCAGCTGATATGCCAGGTGTCCCCAGGAGTTCGCCGAGCATTCTCTACAACTCAAGCCAGGGTCTAGACCAGTCAAGCAAACTATGCGCCGTGTTTCCGATCCCAAAAGAGGTGCAATCGAGGCAGAAGTTGATAGGTTACTTGCTGCAAAGTTCATTCGAGAAATCAAAAAGGCAGACTGGGTTGCTAACCCTGTACTGGTCGAAAAGAAGCACTCAGACACCCTGCGGATGTGTGTAGATTTTACAGCCCTAAACAAATGCTGTCCAAAAGATCACTTTCCATTACCACGAATCGATCAGATCATCGACTCAACAGCAGGATGCGCTCGGTTATCATTTTTGGATGCATATTCAGGATACCATCAAATTCGGATGAAAGAAGAAGACGAAGACAAAACAGCATTCATAACCCCACTCGGGGTCTACTGCTACACAACCATGCCTTTCGGGCTCAAAAACGCAGGCGCAACTTACCAGCGCATGATGCAAAACTGTCTACAAGAACAGATAGGACGCAATGTTCAGGTCTACGTCGACGACATCGTCATCAAGACTGAAAAGGAGGACACATTAATCAGTGATCTACAGGAGACATTCAAGAATCTCAATCGATACAACATCAAGCTTAACCCAAAGAAATGCACCTTCGGTGTCCCAGCTGGACAACTCTTGGGTTATTTGATATCTGCACGTGGAATCGAAGCAGACCCAGAAAAGATACAAGCTATACTCACAATGAATAGACCTACCAAACTCCATGAGGTACAGCAGCTAGCTGGTCGAGTAGCAGCACTCAGTCGATTCATCAGCAAACTAGGCGAAAAAGCACTTCCATTTTACAAATTGATGAAGAAAGCAGACAAGTTCGAGTGGACGGATGAAGCTGAAGCCGCTTTTCTCGAACTCAAAAAGATGCTCACAAGCCCGCCAATCCTCGTAGCACCTAAGGAAAATGAGCCACTCTACCTATACATCTCAGCCACCAATCGAGTGGTCAGCACCGTGCTGGTGGTTGACCGCATGGAAGAAGGACATAGTCAAAGCATACAGAGGCCAGTATATTACGTAAGTGAAGTTCTTTCCCCGTCCAAACAGCGGTACCCACAATATCAGAAATTGGCGTACGCCGTATTTATGACCTCAAGAAAGCTGGCGCACTACTTCACAGAACACCCGATAACGGTGGTCAATAAATCAGCGATTGGAGACGTCCTCACAAACCCCAACGCAACGGGGCGCGTAGCAAAATGGCTCATCGAGCTGGGACCACTAGGAATCAAGTACGAACACCCGAAAGCCATCAAATCACAAGTCCTACCCGATTTTCACACCGAGTGGGTAGAAGCTCAATTGCCAGGGGTACCTGACGTATCAAATTCCTGGACCATGTATTTCGATGGGTCCAAAAAGAATGAAGGAGCAGGAGCGGGCGTCATACTCATATCACCAAAAGGCGACAAACTGCGCTATATCTTGCAAATGGGTTTCGAGTTCCCATCAAATAACGAGGCCGAATACGAAGGTCTAATCCATGGCATGCGCATGGCAAAAGCCATGGGATGCACTCGACTAATGATTTATGGCGACTCTAACTTAGTTGTGCAGCAAACAATGAAGGCCTGTGATGCAATCGCAGACAACATGATCGCTTATCGGGATTTGTACAACATAATGGAGGGCAGCTTCGATGGCTGCGAACTACGACACATAGGGAGAGAAAGCAATGAAGAGGCTGACAAATTAGCCAACATTGCTTCCACAAAAGCACCAGTCCCGCCGGGTGTTTTCTTTGAACGAATAGAACGTAGGTCAATCGACAAACGACCATCGACTACGACAGCAGCTACAGACAAGAGCAAAGCGCCAAGCACAGAGGATCCTCCGATTGAGGTACTTCTCATTGAGCCAATATGGACTCAACCTTTTCTCGCATACATACTTCGCAATGAACTACCAGAAGATACAAACGAGGCCAGACGTGTCACTCGACGAGCAAAAGCATACACCATCATAAACGGTGAGTTGTACAAACGCAGCACCTCAGGTATGTTCCAAAGATGCATTGCACTCGAAGATGGCAAGGATCTCCTTCGGGACATTCATGCCGGTACTTGCGGGCACCACGCGGGCAGTCGATCACTCGTAGCCAAAGCCTTCCGAGCAGGGTTTTACTGGCCTACAGCGCTAAGGGACGCAGAGGACATAGTCAAAAGATGTATTGGTTGCCAGAAGTTCGCTTCCAAGCCACATGCACCCGCATCAGCGCTAAAAACCATACCATTAGCATGGCCTTTTGCCCAATGGGGACTTGACATGGTGGGACCACTGAAGAAATCATCAAAAGGAGGTCATACTCACTTACTAGTGGCAGTCGACAAATTCACCAAATGGATCGAAGCTATCCCCATCACAAGCTCAACAGCTTCTACGGCAGTTCGTTTCATACAATCGATCATGTATCGATTTGGAGTAATGGATAGCATCATAACTGATAATGGTACAAACTTCACGGCGGAAGAGTTCAAATCCTTTTGCAAGGAACAAAACATCAAACTAAACTACGCTTCTGTGGCACATCCACAATCCAATGGGCAGGTCGAAAAGGCCAATGGACTCGTATGCAGTGGCATCAAAAAGAGACTCTTAGTACCACTCAAAAGGGCCGCGGGTGCATGGGTAGATGAACTTCCATCAGTATTATGGAGCTTACGGACCACCCCAAACGCCTCCACACAGTATACACCGTTCTTCATGGTCTATGGTGCGGAAGCAGTGTTACCATCCGACGTCAAGTTTAATGCACCACGAGTGGAAGCATATGAAGAAAACGACGCGAACAAGGCACTCGAAGATGCAGCCGATTTGCTGGAAGAAGCACGCAATACGGCTTTGGCACGAACAGCCGTTTATCAACAAGACCTCCGCAACTACCATAGTCGTCGATTACGCACACGGTCCTTCATGGTGGGAGACTTGGTGCTGCGGGAGAAACAGAAGAAAGTCCATAAACTTGCATCACCTTGGGAAGGACCTTACATCGTCACAGAAGTCATCGAAGGAGGAGCCTATCGATTGAAGAACGCAAAGACGGGCGAAGTAGCATCAAACCCATGGAACGTGGCGCACCTGCGTCGGTTCTATGCATAGATCTCTTAACCTCATATGTAATAGCACATAAGGCCAAAGAATCAGCAAGTTTCAGACGCACTCTTTTCCCTTACCAGGGTACTTAAGGGGACTGGAAGGTTTTAATGAGGCGGCTTGCTGATCGAACACATATTTCGAATAAAGATACATGTTCCTCCATATTTCTCATATATGCTTTTACCTACTCAAACAATCGGGACTCGATCATAAAAACATAAGCATCAAAATTCTAGCTCAAAAATCAGTAAACAAAAACCCAACCCCACTCGACATACTCGGGGGCTGGGTCAAACAGAAAACCCAAACCCACTCGACATACTCGGGGGCTGGGTCAAACAGAAAACCAAACTCCACTCGACATGCTCGGGGCTGGGTCAAACAGAAAACCCAAAAACATGCTCGGGGGCTGAGTCAAACAGGAAACAAAAACCCACTCGAAAAACTTGGGACCTGGCACAAATCAAAAACACAGATGTGTTGCCCGAGGACTGCTCGATTATACCATGATAAGTCGGTCCAAAATAAAAACGCGTCTTCTGCGGTCAAAAATCTGAACATTGGGCCCACACAGACATGTCTTGTCAAAGCAGCGAGTGCACGCCTAAGATGCCACGATTGCGTCAGGTGTAAAGATAGCATTCACATTCGATTGGGGGATTCGAAATTACAATCGACAAAAGGATTCGACTAGCAAAGGTACTCCCATGGGAGCGTATCAAAAATTTCTTTCGATTGATCAAAAAGGAGCAAAATTATTGAGATTATCCTCTACTTCAAACAAAATAAAGCATAATCTCGGGGGCTACTCCCATGGGAGCGCTGACGCGCTCCTGTAGATTTCAAAGACAAAATATTTCGATTGACAAAAACAGTATAGAAGATGATTTGAGATTGTCCTCTATTGCAAGACAATAAACCACAATCTCGGGGGCTACTCCCATGGGAGCGCTGTCGCGCTCCCATAGATTTCAAAACAAGGTAAGAAAATTCACTCAACTACAGACTCGATTAAAATGCATTAAGTACTTCACAAATCAAAGAATCAAACTTCATAAATTCCCGAACTATGCCAATCGCAGATGTTTCGGATGCTGCATACGCAAATGCAAAGGTAAGACCCGCCGAGCAATCGAGATGGGCCGAGGGACGCTCCAACAGTGTTTTCCCTTGAAATTTTCCGTGTCAACAGACATGATGAAAATCCTGACGGACGCATTAGGTATCAAAAGTTAAACTGCAGAACGAATCAGTAAGACCTACAATGGCCTGAGTCGAGTCTGTCCAGTATGTTCCAGCTTCGAGTCCGGGGACTCGAACCTGATTGAAGGCTAGTATGGTTTCGCCCAAATGTGCGGTTAACTAAGCTCGATTTTCGGGTAAATCAGGCCTACTATGTCAATATCCCTAGGCAAAAATTGCAAAAGTGTTCCAGCTTCGAGTCCGGGGACTCGAACCTGATTGAAGGCTAGTATGGTTTCGCCCAAATGTGTGGTTAACTGAGCTAGATTTTCGGGTAAATCAGGCCTACTATGTCAATATCCCTAGGCAAAAATTGCAAAAGTGTTCCAGCTTCGAGTCCGGGGTCTCGAACCTGATTGAAGGCTAGTATGGTTTCGCCCAAATGTGCGGTTAACTGAGCTCGATTTTCGAGTGAGTCAGGCCTACTATGTCAATATCCCTAGGCAAAAATTGCAAAAGTGTTCCAGCTTCGAGTCCGGGGACTCGAACCTGATTGAAGACTAGTATGGTTTCGCCCAAATGTGCGGTTAACTGAGCACGATTTTCGAGTGAGTCAGGCCTACTATGTCAATATCCCTAGGCAAAATCTTTCGATTACGTTCCAGGCTCGAATCCAGGGACTCAAGACTGACTGAAGACTAGTAAGGTTTTTTGCTCAAACAATTGAAACAAATTAAGAGTAGAAGGACTACGTCGGATCAGGAGTATAAAAGCAAAGACTATTACGTGCACGATGAAGGGAGCACATGCTCGATTCTTCGAGTCAAGCAAGTACTCGGGGGCTAATGACGAGGTTATACTCTGCAGGTACCCCAACTTAAGGGTACCTGGTGCACGTAATGATCAAAGAAGCCCAAAGATTAATCGAAGCCCATGAAGGAAGGCCTAAGATGAAGAGTGTTTTCCAAGTTAGATCAAGTTATAGTCGGTTAAGGCTTTCCATACATGTAACCTTGGTCGGTTATGTTTCCCGAGACCCAGCCTCCTATATAAAGGCTGGGAGGGTGATCGACCAGGGCAAGGAATCCATAGCCACCAAAACCTCGACGAGATCAGCAGCTCGCCGAACTCTTGTAACCCTCATATTCATACCATAAACACAGACAAGCAGGAAGTAGGGGTTTTACGTCACTCGAGGGCCCTGAACCTGGGTAAATCCAGCTTGTCAGCCGTCGATTCCACCTATACTACGCGTTCTCTACCACATAATCAACCCTAGGTATAGCAACCATGGGAATTGTCGAGGGCACACCTCGACAATGGATCTCATGGCCAAATAAATGTGCAGCACAAGAATTATTAAGACATAATTGTCCCACCATAGCCTTAAGTTCTAGAGTCCCCAAATATCTCCCCATAAAGTAACTTCAAGTCTCAGACACCGATTTCTCTCTACTCCGACATGTCCTACTCAATCCATTAAACTACGGTGATCACCTTACATGCATTCCCCAACATATGAGTGCACTCATACATTGTACATCAAGACAATCATAAAAGATAACAACACTTGTATGCAACCAATCAACGAACTATTTCACAATTGCCATGAACAAATCACTTCTCAAACACAGATGGGGAGACACAATAGATCAAGGGAATAGTATATTGCATCACACATCATGTTTGCCAAGAGTTTACAGTGGGGAGATGGAGATGATCTTGCTGTAGATGTTGATGATGAACACGCCGGAGGGGGGTGGAGCCCTCCGGAGGTGATTCTGGCGGCGTTTCCCCCCTCCGATCTTCTCCGGCAGCAGCCTTCTGACTCTCTGTTTCGTGGTTTTCTGTTTCTCCGCCGCCCCCTTCCAGAGAACGTCGGGGGACCTTTTTTATAGGCGTTTTTAGGTCAAAACTATGTCGGTGGAGCAAAGATCGACGGCAACGGAGCCACAAGGGCCAAACGAGTGGGCCCACGCGGCCACAGTACCTGGCCGCGTGGGCCACCCCCGTTTGGGCCTCGGGCCTCCGCTTGCTAGCTTCCTTCGCCCACAGGTCTTCTTCCTTCCAAATATTGACGCCCGTAAATTTCCAGGTGATTTCGTTGACGTTTGGGTCCCTGAAACATCTATTATATATTAAAAGTACATTAAGGGCTAACCAAAAATTAGAGAATTAGATTAGAAAATCCCACAAAAATCAGAAACATCTGGCCATTTATTTTTTACCTCAGTAAACCACAGCCATTTGATCTAACTAATTGAACTACGGACATTCAAGATTAAATAAATTACCCACCTCTGCCATTATGTTAAAATACCTTTTCGTTTCCTCTTTCCCGTGAAAAGAAATAGAAACAAAAATCCTGATCTCTTCTTCCTCGCAGGGCTGTGGCTGCATCGACAAAACGTACCTCACGCCGTTGCCGCCGATTTCAGGTACAAAGAAGCCAGCAGCCAGTGCATGCTCCGCAGTGGTCTGCATGCAACTCAATCCAAATTGATACAGATGGATCACAGCCGTAAGTCCCTGAACGTATTCTTGGGCCAGTCCGGCGGCGGCAACGACGGCTGACCTATACAACGAGTAAATAATCGATCGGTAATCAATCTCCTTATGCACCCTAGATCGATCCTTTCTCAATCCAAATTGCAGGTCATGCACGCATGCCATAATCTGATCGGCCCTTTTCCACCAAATTCCGCGATCCAATCTGGCGAAGGACGCATACGAAGTCAGAAAGCAATCAGGAACCTGTAGCGGCTACAAGGCAGGTTGCGTACGCTTGCATGCCTGGTCATAAACTTTTTTAATTCTTTTCAGCTACCTAGGTGCACGTGCGATTGTACCAAGACATTACTGAAAGTATTTTTGAACAATGAATGTGTGTCTCTTTCCAACTTTATCTGACGAATCATTTTCTGATAAATTTACATATATTGTGTTGGTACTTGAGATCTAGATGATGGAGGTGCTCGAGGAAATAGATGAGGATAACCCGTATTCTCAGCAACCACGCTTCTAAAGCTTGAGGGGATTTAACTTTTGTTGTTAAAAACCATTTGCATAACACTTTCGGTAAGTGTTTCCTTTTTGCCATACAATGTATAATTGCCAGAGAACAAAAGATGGGCAGTAAAATATCTGGTCACAATTCGGTAGATTCTTTGACTTAGTTTATTATATTAGCTAAAGTATCGGCATGCACAACTACGAAAATTGACATTAATCATTATATTTTTGGTATTGCAAAATTATGTTATGTGCAACAAACAAGCAACAACAACAACTAAGCCTTTATGTGCAACAAACAAGAACCTCATATATTGTTTTCTGGTAGTATAAGATCAACTTGAAGAATCAACGCTCAGATCATGGTTTAGAGCCGCTCAAGAATGAAATTAATCCTGTTCACCACACTATGAAATATGGATAGTTTTACGGAGTGGACAGGTCATGTGTACATGATATTAGATCAATACATGGAATTATAGATCCATTCCTAATTGAAGATATATCTGCGAGTTGGACAATTGGTTGTACTGTGCAAATACCTACATAATATTAGATATACGTCAAATTAGATATGATAAGCATTCAGTAAATAGTATTAGGTCAATATGCGGAACTGAATTTAAGTTAACCGAGCCAACCATTTATTTGTACATCTAATAATCATTCGTCTAAGAAATATTATATCCAGGCGTGGAATTAAAGCTCAGGTCACGAGCTTACCACTTGATCATTCGTAATAAGCCCTTAGGTTGGTGCTATGATACCATATTGTTTGTAGAACTAACTACCGTCCATAATTGCCCGATATATTAATTAAATGCATGACACAATATGTAAAAGAAAAATCAATAGTTCGTCGGCCATTTGAAGTAAGATGGTAGATCGTGTGTATGTGATATTACATAAACATGGAAAATTAAAACTGAGTTATGAACATATTGGTTAATTTTACATTCTAGCACATATTATAAGTTTGCAATCCGGAGAAATAAACCTGCCATTCCCTGCTCCAAATTAAAGATATCATAATACCTAAAAAAATTAAAGATATCATTGCGAGCTGGACAATTGGTTGTTCTCTGCAAATGACTACATAATATTAGTTATACATGAAATTAGATATGGTCGGTATTTAGTATATTTTATTAGGTCAATACCAGCCATTGATTTTTGATAATTATTCATCTACGTAATATTATACCAAGGCATGGATCTCACATCACGAGCTGACCAATTGGTCATTTGTACTAAGCCATTGTGTTGTGGCTATGATATCATATTGTTTGTAGAATCAGCTATCGTCCATAACCTTCTGATATATCAATTAAGACAAATACAACGTATATGCGTGGCACAATATACAAAAGGAAAAAAATTAAGAGTTGGTCGGCCATTTAAACCAAGATGGTATATTCTGTATGTGATATTACATGAACAAAGGAAATTAAAATTGAGCTATGAACATATTTGGTTGTGGTTTGTTTACTGAGGGAATATATATTGCTACATCAGATATTGAGTTTACATATTTTTTTCAAGCACATATTATAAGTTTGCAACTCCCAAATATAAACCCGCCACTCATGTTACAGTAAGCTCATATAAGAGTACTGAACTAAATATTTGATAAAGATACACACTCGACTTCTGAATTATCGAACTAATGTTCTAGCATGTGGTTGGTGCAAGCACATATCCTACTCGAGAATTAGCTTACATGCTGAAATATCAACGAATTTCTTTTGTAATTTTTGTAGCCTATCATTTTGAAGACGCTTGATAAACTAAAAAGTGAATAAACAAGTATTATTAATACAGTACACACCTAGATAGCCATAATGAATACAATTGCAAAAGGCTTGTATTTTTACGTAAGATATATACTTCACTTTGGTTCATCCAGCGGTAGAGTCTCGATGCATGGAGGAAGTTCAGAACTAACGACTGCAACTGGCCCCAAACTGAATCCTGCAAGTTGACTGCATGTATATGATTATTTGTGAACGGACGATATAGTGCTGCAACAATAATAATGTCACCAACAGAATGAGCATGGCCTTTCATTCTTAAACAGAGACAATATCCTATTTCGGTGTGCTTTGCTGTGACAATCAACAAAAGCTAGGGACAATATCTAAACAAGGTAGGACTATATTTACCTAAACAAGTTTTCACACACGGACAACTGTATGCAGCAGGTAATGGTCAATGACGAATATAGGTGTCTACAAAGAAATTTTCTAAAGGTACGGCAAAGTGACATATTTTTCCTATATGCTACTTTAACTACATGATGCTACATACCTTTGAAAAAGATATGACAAAGAAAACTTTCAGTTAGAATAAATGGCTTATATATACTTACAAGTTGTTATGTGCTATATGGCAGGATGGACATGGTCTACTACTCTACTGAAATATAAGAAACATGTTTCCGGATATTCATAACGGCTCATGGGTCTAGATGATCCCACTATGTAATTTATTTTTAATTTTTTTTCAGAATGTCAAAAAATTCCGAAAAGAAATCCGGATGTAGATTACAGCGTGATGTGTTCGCACAAAAATTGGCAAGGTGAAAAAACTTTTTAGCAACCTGTACAAAAAAGACAAAATTCGGACACGTATATATACGTTTCGGTACGTCCGAATTTGTCTTTTTTGCACAGGTTGCAAAAAAAGTTTTTTCACCATGCCAATTTTTGTGTTGACTTGAAATGTGTTGGACTACATGCAAATATTTTTTTTGAATTTTTTGACATTTGGAAAAAAAAATTTGGGACAGCGGGTGCAGCTGCACCCGTGTCCCAAATCGCCGTGTCCACATGTTTCAGGGTTCTATCATATTGTATGGTACAGCTGCAAGGGTCAATCAGAACATTTTAATATGTATTTCTTTAATTACACCGCTAATCAGTTTTCACGAGTAATATAACTATAGAGATTGGTGACATGTGCAATGGATGATAGGGACAAATATATAAAATGGATGTACAAAGGTGATTTTACATTCCTGTGATTTTTCTAGAACATAGATAAATATTCATGTACCAACATCTAAATGAAAAAAAAATAATTAACACTCCCTCATTTTGTTACATATGCATTGGGGTAGGGGTAGGGGTGCTAACACTGCCAATGCCAGTCCCAAGCCCGTAAAAAAGTGGAAGGGGCATTTAAAACTCTGTTTTGTGACTAACTAGAACAACCTTACAATATATGTTTCATCACTAAGTTAGATCTCAAAGGGATTAAAATGGCCAATTGTTGAAACTTAAAATGTACCATGGTTATAGTACACAGCAAAATCTTTGTCATGAGACCACCGTCAGGTGCTAATTATACAAGCAAATCACAACTGCCATGAGCGTCACTATAAAATCATTGGTGTGTGACCTCTTTAAAGAAGTGCAAATTGGCTTGCAGATTAAAACAAAAGCATCCGAAAGAGAAAATTGCTACACTCAACAGAAAACAATGTGCCAATGTGACCCTTAAATCTAATGCTATGGAATGGAAATAATTTATCAGCAATGTACATAGAAAACCTGCTCATGAAAACTCCCTGAATGGCTGAACCTGGGAGCGTCATATAAACATGACACTGAGATTGAAATAAAATTTTAAAAAATGACAGGAAGAAGAAACAAAAGAGAATCGGGTGATATGAAGAGTCTGTATTGCTACTTCCATTGCAGAATGAATAGTACGAAAAATAAGGCTGATACCAATTAATAGCTACGCCCTAGGCGATTTAAAACAACAACATGCACTAGGACCTCAATCTTCTTCAAGTAGACGGCCGGCAGACCGCCGGCCAAAAGCTCAAACCTGTGCCGCAAGCCTCGCGCTGCTGGTCGGCCAAAAATAAGTGCCTGGTATCCTTCAGACCGGCCATCCGCCATGGTCCTCAATAGAGCAACGAATCCTCAATTTGAAATCGATCTGAAATTTGATTGATTTTTGGGAGCGGAGACAACTAGATCTGGAGGCTAGCGGTTGTCAAAAAATGAGAACTAGAACGGTGAGAACGGAAGAGGAAAGGTACACCGTCGGAAGGTGAAATGTGAGGCCCATGTAGCTCGGTAATCTAAAAAAATAGTTGATTCTAAACTTTTGTGTTTCAGAAATTTTGAATTTTTTCTTATGTGTAGATAATATCGACTTCTACCACTGTGTATAATTTTAATAAAAATCGTTTATTTTAGCCTGGGCAAAAAAGATAAATATGCAAATTTGGATCCATGATCTAAAAATCAGAAATTTGTCAGATTTGTCATTTTCCTAGCCCAAATTAATTAAAATATTTCCTTGAAAAATTATGCAGAGTTTTATTTTCAATATTTTGAAAAACAAAAATATATCGGCCAACATTTAGTCAATGCTGATCTAAATAAATCTCAGTCAATTATTTAGGTCGACAATTATTCTAAGGTGAAAACTGCTGCGACTTTTGACTCATAAATTGGTGCTAATCACAACGAAATTCAGCAGCTGAAGAATTAAATGTGATTTAGTTCAATCTCATGCTGAATTTTAGCAAAACCCAAAAAAAATATCTGATACAAAATAGGTGATAGAGTTTTGAATCAGTTAGTTCAAAACTACAACACTGATTATACATCACAGGTAGTACACACAATTATTATTTATCCGTGAGATTTAAAACTATATGTATCAATTTAAAAATAAATCAAATACTACAAGTAATTATACGAATATAAATTGAGTTAAATAAATTTGAAAGAATATTGTTTTGAGTAACCAAAGGAGGATCCTCGCCGTTTTTAAATTAAGCAGAAGTGCGGGGCACCAAGTTAAACACGGCTAGGCTGAGAAACTCTACCGCGCTCTACCCACACATTAAAAACATTATAAGTTGATTACTTATCTTCATACCAAATTATGTTTAAAATAGAATTTTAACAAAATTCACATTTTCAGTCAACTTTATATTAGGTTCTAGCTAATTTTGAAATGTCATCATGATGTTATTTTTATTAGGTTTTATGGAATTGTTTCCATTTTAAGTATCCTATAATAATTTATAAGTGACCATCAAGATGTTGCCCGCGCATGTGCGCGGGCCACTTTGCTAGTTAAAATAAGAAAACGGGGTTTTCTGCCTGTGCAGGGTTAATTCCATAAAAATAGGAAATAAATGAATATTCCCAAAAATCATTATAAAACATTGATATAACCCTTATATGATGCAAATATGATTGGAATATAAGCAATTAAAGTGCAAAGTTCATGTATGCATTTTACATGCATCAACATCCCCAAGCTTAATCCATGCTCGTCCTCGAGTATGAAGATGATAAAACTAACATGGACTTTGCAATTTAATACTTAACAATGAATACCAAAGATGATTACAATTGCTACATATAGTCAAATGATTCATTCTTCAAAGGAGTAGCAATATGCAAATAGTTTATGAAGTGATATCAAGTATTCAAGACAAGGATGTTCATTGATAGTTCACAAAGTGTAACATAGTAGCAAGTAATATGGAAACACACGTATGCATAATGATAAGTAGAACATCCTACAATGGTCATAGAGTGTAGATGAAAATATGAATATGATAGGTGTACACTTTGGAAAGATGTATATGTGAGTAGAGGTAAAGCATGCATAAGTTTCATCCAACTTCCAAACTCTTCCACTTAAGTTAATGATTGCAATAAGGTATTCATTGGTGTCAAGCTCTCATTGCCCCTATCATAGCATCTTGAATGATTAAGGTTAAAGTGAAAGCAAATATGAGTAGTGTGCTTGATAAAGAATGGGTTGAATGTCTCATGCCCCTTGAATACAAGTACTTACACCATGTGTTACTCAACTTGAGAAACAAGCAAGTTCAATTAAATATCATTGTAAGCATAATAGTATCATCAAGAGCGTCAACTGGGGTACCTCTTGTCCCAAGATATGGAACAAGCCCATATCAAAATGACAAGACAAACAAACAAAATGAACAATCTCAACGCCCTTTTTATTACCATTTGGAATAGTTTTTTATTGCAAGGTGTATCACAGAAGGTTCACCATAGTATGTAAGTAAATTTCCACCATGAATGATGCATGGCTTAGATTAGCGGCCCAGGCGTCTCTCTAACCATTTACACAAACTCATTTAAACTCACTCTATTTCCACATTTATTTCAACATGATAAGCATCCATAGACAAAAACACATGATATCAACTAAATGAGATGAAGAGCGTGTTGAAAGCTTGCCATGTGACAGCACATATGGGCTAACTTCCAACCCAAAACATTCATCAAGCCACAAACATCATAATCTTAATCACAATGGGTCAAGTTTTATTATGCAAATAAAGAACATTGTGCATCAAGTTCGTGAGAGCTATATAACCAAATTTTTTTTCCATTGCAATCAATAACATAAACATTTTTATTCAGAGGTAAGATAACACAAACAACCTGTTAAACATACTCGGAATAGCATAAAGCCAATAGGTAGATATGGTGGACTCACTGGAATATTTGGTTGAAGGTGTTAGGAACAAGTTTTTGCTTGTTGGAGTTTTTGGGCTAGCAAAAGGGAGAAAGTTGACCATCTAGATGCATGCATGAGTGTCCATAGAACTAACTAATCCATGTCAAACCAAGTGAAATAACAATCAGCACCAAAACATGAATAAGTGATAGCTCTTGATAAAGAATTTGCAAAACTACTACTCATAAACAAGCTCATGAATCATGCAACTATATGTATCATTAAAAATCAAATCAAACATCCCTTTTCCCAATCTTAAAAAAGCATCCAACATATTTCAACCATATTTCCAGTAGCTCTCTCATATATAAATGATAGTGTGGTGGTCTCTAAAACAAAAATCAAACCAAAAACGACGCTCCAAGTTTATGCGATAAAGTGTTTCGATCGAAAAACAGAAGTTGGACGTGTGCAAACCGAGAGTGTGTAGGTCCAGCGGGGTTGTCTTCACATCCCCAAGCTTATGGTCTTCACCATTCCTTGGATAGCTCTTGTGCATCTCCTCCAATCCCTATGAAAAAACTTCAAAACACCGTTTCTCCTATTTTTTCTGTGGGGTGCATTAATAGTGATAAACAAATAGGTTCCTTGCTGCATATAATCCTTGAACAAAAATTCATTTGACATGTCCAGAAAGTGTATAATGTTGTATGACTACTCATAAACTCAATTGGATCAAAAAGATTCAACTTAAAAGCTCAAAGCATGCATCAAACAAAATGGGACAGAATCTGTCAGAAAACAGCAGCAGCAAAACGTATTTTTCTACCCTACCAAAATTTTCTCGAAAAATTCAAAAAAATTCGTGCATAGAGAGGATGAAAAGTTGAAACTACAGTTCAAATATGAGCTCATTCGGAGTTACAGAATAAGAATTAAAAATCATACCGTGCACAGATTCGTGCAGGAATAAAATCTCCGAACTCAAATAGCAAACTTTTCAAGACCAACATGGGTAAAACTTGGAACTTTATTAAAAACTCCTGAACTAAACTAGACACCGATCTCTTGTTACAGCAAGAGGACACAAAGAAAAATCACACACAAAAATAACCGGGTTGCCTCCCGCAAAGCGCTTTTTTTTATAGCCATATAGCTAGGCTTACTTACTTGGTATCAAGATGGTTGAAGTGAGGTGGCTTGGCATCCCCAAGCTTAAATTATTGTACTTATTTGATATATGTAGGGTGAGCCTAGGGGTACATCCCCAAGCTTGAGTTTTTG